>OZ017739.1:264808924-264836424 GCA_963969285.1 Odontomyia ornata
AAATCCAAAGAGGTGCAACAAGTTCCTCGGTCAGTTATTATGCGTCTGGGACGACTGTAATAACTAAAATATTTATCAAGGCTATTGATAACTTCTCGTGTACTTGTCGAGTTAACTGGGTACAGTTTAACATATCTACCACTAGCAATATGTGTTGCTTCTTTGAGTTGATAGTAGTTAAAGGCCCGAAGTGGTCCAAGTGTACAGTATCAAATGGTATTGATTATTTCGGCATTTTACAGATATTATGTTCATTGGAACGATTTCTTATGAATTTTGCGACTTTTTCTTTTAGGTTCGGAAACCAATAGTGTTTCTTTAGTTGCTCATATATTTTTTCTATTCCTGGGTGACCAATCTATTCATGCGTCAAACGAATCATTTCTAATGGTACCTACATTTGCGTTTGTCCGGATTCATTTCTTCTAAAGACAAGACCGTCTAATAACTGGTAACCTGGGACTGGACATCAGCTTAGTTGTTCGCGAAGTTTTTGGATGCGTTCGTTCCGGTTTTGCGTGACTTGGATCAAAAAATCGAAGTCGTCACTGTCAACAGTGGCTAATACTTGATCAGTAACATAAGTTGTGCTTCCGGGTGGTGCGCCTGCGGAGATGCTAACATTATCATTAGAATCTTGTACGTAGTTATTGATTCTAACAGCAGGATACATGAAACGGTCGTCTGTGTTGGCATGAGGGACAGCGGACATTAGGACAGGGTAGCCAGGGGCATTAGTACTGGCTTTAGTTGATTCGGGGTAATGGTCTAAGGATAAGTCAAGTTGAGCGTGATTAAGAGCGCAAGTGACGCACCGAGGATCCGTCATCTGTTTTGCATCATAAATAGTAGCTCTAGAATCAGTATCAGTTGTTGGTTCGTCATTTGAATAAGGGCAAGAAGTGTAGCACCGGCTCGACGCGTCTACATGACCCATTGATACTCCCCGCTTCGGTGCTGTATTGTGTAATTATAATTCTCAAGCTCGAGGGCGCATCTGGCGATTCTTGGATTTACATATCTTTTGTTAAGAATGAGCGTCAGAGAGTTACAATCTATTATTATCTTAAAAGCTAGGCCTTCTAAATAAACTCGGAAACGCTTCAGTGCATAGATAATGGCCAACGTCTCCAGTATATCGCCTTTTCTTCCAATTATGTTATTTCCCACGGTTGTACGTAAGGATAGGTTTATAACCTGACGTATCTTTTCTGCCATTAAATGTAAAAGGTTTAAATACTCGGATGATTACAAGAAGAGCTCCAGAATACCGCCACTGATGAAGATGATAACTTGTCTTCGAAATACCGGTATCTGGATAGTAAATTTGATAATAAATAGCGCTCAAAAAAAGGAAATTTTATTTTGTATTTTTTTAGTATCATTACAGGTGCTATTATTTCCGAGAAATGCAAATCGTTTATTTTACACTTTTATTACTCTGTTGTGATCTAATTAAAAGTAATTCAACTTCTCTGCTTTTACTTCTGAAATCATCAAAAGTTTTGCAATTAGTTGCAAATAGTAATTGCATCATTGCTGGGGTCATATTTGGCAAAATAATTTGAATCAATTCTTGATCTGAGATAGGTTGACATCTCTGGAGATTAAAATCGACTACTGCAGCCATGCAATCATCTATTTTCTCATGAAGACCTTGACCTCTACTCTCTATAGCATGTAATAGCTCAGAATCGGAATCCCATTGACAAAATCGGGACTGAACAGCAGAAAAAAATTCGGACCAAATAATTTGCGGGGTTTGTCTGTGATAACGCTAGCCAATCCAAATAAACATCCATGGATGTTATTTATCCAGTAATGATCATGAGCACTCTCCGACCATTGAAGGTGCTCAATACGATAAAGAAAATAACTCACTGACATTTGTTCAATGGACTCGAAGATCGATGTCTTTTTATTTGGGATTGGTTGAGGCGGATGCTTGAGGTGAAACTCTATTTGCTTCTTCTTCTTCGTAGCCCTACAGCCCCTTTCGGGCCTTCGCTTAGAGATAGTTAGAGTATCTCATTATCATGATGTAATGTATCGGCACTCCACAAGGTGATATGATCATTATCACGCTTTGGCCGTGTGTCCGTCCACCCAGCTGCGATACGTTCTGATTTTTAAACCAGCACGTATCATAACTGAACAGGCTTAAAGTCCGTCCGAAGAACCACTCGAACTGAATCTCGTTGACGCCAACGAAACTTGAACCAGGGATCTTCAGCTTACGGGCTTAATGCTCTAACCACTAAGTCACGCGGACCCCAATGAAACATATTTTTAAAAATCATTATTTAACTGAGGAAACTGTTTCATCAACAGTTGTAAACTATTTCCCATAGTTTGTAAATTTAGTGAAGAAGTATTATTGATGTGATCCTCCGCTGATGCTTCATCAGCCAGATAGAATTCCTCTCCATCCATCTCCTTCTAGACTCTCGGCTTGAGGATGACCGTCTTCACGGTGTGCTATCTTTCTTAAACGCGACCTAGTTAAAGGAACTTCTACTGACATTGATAATTATTAATAAATTACTTCATTTATTTCAGGTACCGTTAAACGGAGATGTAAAATTCCACCGTCCCCCATAACAGAGCCGTCTGACAATCAAGTACTAAAAATTAAAATGTTCAGTATTATTGTGTTTGAAATTAAGAAATCATCCGTTGTGTAAAACAATATTATCGATACCTATTAATCCTCAACAGACAAGATCTCAAGATCAATAACAGGTTATATCTATTCAATTATCTACACTACACCTAAACACAAAATTCAAGACCGAATAAGAACAATCTTTCTCAAGAAAATGTTGACGCATTGCCCCTCAGCAATCTGAAATCTCCAACGCTTTTCGATTTCTATCCGAAGAGGCAAAAAGCAATTGGTGCATTATGAGGCCATCCAAGAACAAAGTTCCAACTTCATTGCAGTGATTGATAGTTAAAATTAGTTGAATATGATTAAGAAAATTTTTTTAGAACACATCAGAGTTCATCAATCACAGAAATAAAATATCGATTCGACAGTACAAGGAATTAATTTAACTAAAGCCTGACGGTCCATGGACCGAGACAGTTGAAAGCGCTTGTTGCAGGAAGCGAAGGGCCGAGAGGGGCTGTAGAGCTACGATGAAGAAGAAGAAGAAAGTCTGAAATAAAAAATTATTTAATATAAGAAGACAGAAAATAAAGGAGTAGAGGACTTTATTATAGAGTTGTTTGATAACAACTAAAGAGAATTAGAAGATGTAGAAGTCTTCAAAAATAATTCAAAACTATGAGTTCTTCATTGCTTGCCCAAAACCGTTAAGGAATAACAAACTAAGCATTAATTAAGAAGCCTCGTGGGGCGCCATCTGTTATGATGTTTATTTGTCAAAATGCTTTTAAGATGAAGCTCCTCTAGTACCCTATGGCATTGTGTCAACCACGTAAAAAAAATAGGCGGGATTAATGATACTTATAGTGGCACAAAAGTTTTCCGTTATTACATTAACTTATTGAATTTAAAAGGTAATCAAAAAACAAATAAAAAGTATACGATGACAGTCTCGGAAAGTGATAAATTCTCCTGAGTCATCGACGAACTCTGAAATTGACATTCAACTAATTTTTATTATATAATTTTATCCATAAAGGATCTAGTTCGGGTATGGGAGGAGATTCATTATCTCATCTTCGCCTTTTATTTGCCACTTACTGACAAAACATTCTCCCGTTTGATATATAAAATTATAAAATATGAATATATAAAAAAATTAGAGACATAACCACACAATAGCAAAGGAACGCACCAAATCAATATTAGATTGTAATCAATACAGGAGTGAAATACGAAATCAATATCTAAATAAAGCTGAAAAATAAAATCAGTGATTCATCTGTAATTATGTAGTGAACATTTTATAAATTTGGTTAATTAGATGTAAATTTTAATTTAATAAAAATAAAATAAAAATTTTATTTTAAATCTAATCATTAGTCAACTTAATATAAGCTGAATCTAATCATTAATCAATTTAATAGATGCTGAATCTAATCATTAATCAATTTAATCTCTTCATAATTTCTATAAACGAAAATAAAAGAAATGACTTATGTACGTTGCGGCCAATTTATCGTTGTCGTATGTTGTTTTTTGATTTTTCTTTTTTATTGATTAATCTTGAAAATTCACCTTCGTCATTCGATCCGAAATCTATTATCACTTCTGTTCAAACCTTGTCAGTAAAATTCTTCTTGAAAGCAGTAACAAATTTTCAACAATTTAAACGATGCCATGTATACTGAATTTCGTTCTGAAGTTTTTTCCTTTTTCAAATTACTAGAAATACATTAATTTTAGGAGACGATAAAACACGTATTATTAAATCCTTTAGTTTTTAGGCGGAAATCCTAATAATCAGTAATCGTACTCGATAATCGTCACACTGCGTCCAGTTCAAAAAATTCAATTCCTTTTCATTATATTCAATTCAAAAATTCAAATTCTTCTTACTTGCATTCAATTCATAAAATTCGAATCTTCTTTGTATATATATTTTTTAAATTCGTAATTTTTCTTCTAATTCAGTTTTTATGTTCTTAAACGGATTCCCTTAAACTTCTCGTTTCAAAAACATTTTACTCACTGACTCTCTTCTCTTAAACTCTCAAAAAATTTTTCTCACTTATGCCTCCTATTTTGTGTACATAGTCAATTGTAGTATAGTAAAATGAATATATATCAAGTATGTGTGTAGTGAATGTATGGGTGACAAGTGTTTGTAATATGTATAATATTTGAATATTACGATGAATCATTAATTTCTTTTAAATATTGTAAATTTACTATTGTATTTTAAATAAAATAAAATCAACGTGTTGCTCTTCCCATCGAACGTTGAAGGGTAAAGCGCAAGGGAAACGTTCAGTTGGGAAACTGAGGAAACGATACGCAGATTTAATCGATCCTGACAGCAGATCCTTGTTTGAGATTTCCATTTGGCGAACGAGGTTGCAGAAGCGTGACGATTGGAAGAAACTAGAGCCATGTCATAAATGATGATCAAAATATAAGGGGACTAAAGACGGCTCGATGAATTTGGCTCATCTACAATCCTGTCACATGATGAAATTGTTTATATTACTGAAACGTGGCTTAATGATACCATTCTTTGTAATGTCTTATCTCCTCTCCCCAATCTTTTTCGCTTTGATCGTCTTATAGGCCCTGGTGGTAAATCTGATGGAGGCGGTTTTCTTATAGGTACCACGAAATCACTGGATAGCTCATTATGTAGCGATTTCCGGCCCACTCTTCCTGTTGGGTGTGTGTGCTTGTTAGCGTTACCGATTCGATTCGCAAATCCATCTTTTGTTGCTTTAGCACTACTACAGCCCCTTTTGGGCCTTCGATTAGAGATAGAATATCGCATTACCTTGAATCGTATGTGTCAGCGAGTTATGTCATAAATGATGATCAAAATGTAATCTTTAAGTGGTTTCAATCTAAGTTCCATGCCAATGAATTCTCTACATTTATTACTTCAAATTATCGTTCAGATGTAATTCTGTTGTGTGGTGATTAAAATCACCTTCAATGACATGGAACGAGTCATCAAGCCCCTGCATGGTTTCTTGTAACAGAAACACTAACTTACTATCTACATTTCCTTCTTATTTGTCTTTCAATTAATTTAAATTCATAGCTTATGGCAATGGTCTTCTACTTGACATATTATTGTTGAGCTCTGTGTATAACCTTATTACTGAGTTTTGATAAAGTACTCTTCTCACGCAAATGTACCAGGTGATTTCAATCACTCACCGCTGAGCATTAATATCTTGTTTAATTTTTTGAGACGTGAAAGAATGTTGTAGTTAAGTCCCTTATACGGCACTCAAATTTCTCGTTTAGCATTCCTAATTCTGTCAAATGAGAGACTCAGAGGCTGACAGTCTATCTACAGTTACAGAACTTTTTGCTTATTTCTTTTCTAATTCAAGTAATACATATTCTCCATCACCGACTTACTGCCCTCCATTTACATTTCCTAGAAAACAAATGTACCTTTAAGCAACTCTTTATGAAATTGAGGAGTTGGTACGTAGAACTGATGCAAACATTGGACCTGGTCCTGATGGAGTCCCACAATCTTTGTGAAATCATTCATGGCATCTATATCAAAACCTTTTTCAGACCTATTTAATATGTCCTTCCAGTGGAGTTTTTCCACAATGTTGGAAGTCAGCCCATATTATACCAATTCTTTGAAAAGGCAATCCACATTTGGCTTCCAATTATAACCCTATATCTATTCTCTCATGCTCCTCTAAACTACTGGAACGTGTGATGCATGAAACAATAATTTTTATCGGTATCAAGTATTCTTGCTCCGGAACAACATGGATTTCTCCGTCGTCGCTCTACTACTACTAACTTTCTTGAGATCTCGATTTCAGTAGCAAGTGCTCTGGATCATCACCTATGGCGCAACAGCCCAAGCCGGCCTTGACCTCCAGGATTTATCTCCTCCAATCGGTGACATCGGCAACATCATCGCTGATGAAAACAGAATTAAGAAAAGATGAGCATCATATTTCAAGAGCCTCCTAAATCCTCCACACAGCTCCAGGACATCAGAGCCTATAGAATTCCCGGAGAGCTTCTATTGGCCCCACCAGTCTGGATGAAGTTTGTTCTACCATCAAAGCCCAAAATAATAATAAGTACCGGAAATAATAATAAAGCGCGGGAGTATAAAAATGACTTTAGAGCAGACAGACCGACGATAGACCAATTGCTTACAGTCAAGCAGATACTTTTGAAATGCTGGGAATCAAACATAGACGCCAAACATCAAATTTTCGTTGACTTTAAGCAAGCATACGACGGTATTGATCGTAACGTACTGTATCATGCTTTGCTTTGATATCCGGCCAAATCAGTCCATCTTATCAAATAACGCCGTCAACCTTGTAAGTCCGTATTAATATCGAACTCACCGATGTTTTTGACGCAAATGTCGGACTGAGGCAGGGGGATGGGTTAGCCCCATTATTATTCGATTTGGCTTTGGAATATGTCATAAGAAAGCTGCCTGTCGATACAAAAGGTACGTTACGAAAAAGTCTAGCTAAGTGGTAGCCTTTGCGGATGACATCACCTTTTGTCACGGCCGCCAAAAAATTTTTCCTGAAACTCGACAGCGAGGCGAAACTAGTAGGGCTACAGATAAATGAGAATAAAAGAAAGCTCGTGACGCAGTCGAGGTAAAATATCTCAATTGCCCTAAATATCACACTTAGCAAGTACAGTATCGAAAATGTTGGGCAAATTTGTGTATTTAGGTCCCGAAATAGCGAGAAACTGTAATGAAAGGGACGAAATACGCAGAAGAATTTAGATCGTAAATAAAATATTTTATTCAATTTTGACGATCTTGAAGACCAGCTGCATACACAGGAAACCAAAGCTCCATGTATATAAATCTGTAATAAGACCTGTCTATGCTATAGGTGTGAATTAAGTTAAAACATATTAGGTGTAGGATCACAGTTCACTGTTGTGTTTAAATTATAAATAATTTTAGGATAGTGTTGGTTGGTTTTTTCTCCTTTTTCCAATAGAATTTCAAAATATGTAATAATCTTAATTAATTGAATTTGCTATAGCTTTTTTCCAGAATGTGTTTAATGATAACGTATAAATTTAGAGAGCCATTTGGGCCATCAAGTTTTTGTATTGTTATTGTTTGGAGTTTACTTTATATTCTTTGAAAATTTATACCGATTAGTATTGAATAAGGCGCTTTTAACTTTGAATTTAGGTGTGAAACATGGGCCCCAAGCATCTGCAAACATATTGAACGCCTTCGAAACACGGGTCCTGAGGCGAATAATTGCAGCGATGCTAATTCGGCAAATTCGGTAAAACCATGAGTTGTATGAAATTTTTGACGAGCTGGAGGTCTCAATAATTGGAAGACTGCGGAAGCTGCAAGGGGCTGGCCATGTGAATCTTATAGACGAAAAGGGGGCGGAGACCAGTGGGGAAACCGAAGAAACGTTGGTCTGACACGTTCGACGGAGACAGTTCATCGCTGCTCGGATTTCGAAATTGGAGAGGACGCGGTCAATTGACCGAGACGGTTGGAGGCGCTTTTTGCAGGAAGCGACGGCCCGAGAGGGGCTGTAGTGCTACGAAGAGTAAGTCTCAGAAGTTTGAATCGTTTTGAAAGCCTAGATTAACAATAAGGAAGTTTTAATCATTTTTTTTTAATCATTAAAAAAATTCTTTTTCTTTTAAATAACTTTAAAACCAATGAATTTGCGTAATTTTTTGTTGGCAAACTAGCTTTTGTCCCGCTAAAAAATTTGGTTTCTTTTATATTTCTATACCACGAAAATTAAATGAAATATGGCCGCTTAAAAGTTGCAATCGCATGCGAAGAGTAGCTTTTTCGAGCCCGTCAAGTTCCAAACTTTCAAAAACTAAGTGTTCAAAAAGATTGAAATTAATGGAAAATGGAAATTTTTAAAATTTTGAATCATTCTTTTCTATATTCTATGTTGTATACATTTCTACCTATATATCTGAGTATATTAGTGATACAGGCACACATTAAATAAATAATAATTGGAGGATAGAAATAGAAAGCAACCTTTCAAAAGCTGAGTAAGGGCTCCCAGCGAAGTATTATACTATATAAATACACTATCTTACTAATAATGTAGCTGTCAGCTTATTTTGGAATACAGGAGAATAAAAACGTTGAGCACATTTACTTATTGAGCAGCTATTTTTCCCTATAATTTCGTCGAAGGATTGGTTTTCAAGGTTTAAATTATTTCAACAGTTAATGTATCATATCATAGATACCAACCAGAACACATCGCAATGGAGTGGATGGACACACGGCCAGACGTGGTACTGACATCACCCTTCTCGAGTGTCGACAGTATCAAGATAATGAGATACTCTATCTCTATCCCGAAAGTGGCTGTATTGCTGAAACAATCAAACATCATAAAACTATGAGTAGACATTCCTTCTACATGAAACCACAATAAAAAATTTTGAAGCTGCTGAACAATACTGTTTTTATTAATTTCGTTGTAGGTGCAGTTTTTAAGGGAATTAACTTTGTACAGTATTATAAATTCAGTTCCACAATAAAAAACAATAAATATTTGACATATGTAAACATAATCACAGCTTAAAAACGTTAAATACTTATTTTTTAAAATTATTAATACAGGGGGTAATTTTTACCCCCTTAAAACAAAAAGCGGTAGTCGCGCGTATATAAGTGGAGGGTAAGATGAGCTTTATTGCATATTTTCAGAAAAATCGATGCAGTTATATGGGTTTTCCAGGTAATAGCATATTTTTAGCTTCAAGTTCAAGCCGACAACAGATCCATGCTAGGAATTTAAATAGCAAACAAGATCGCAAAATCACTTGAAATTAAGGATCAAAGCAGCTGTTCTACTTTTCCCGCAATTAACAGCCGCGGGGTATGTCTGGAGCTAACAATAAGCTATTAGTTCACTTCTTGTGAACCAATCCATCAGTCTTGGATTCATGTTCATTTTGGCGCACACGTTATAGAATCTCGAAGGCGCTCGTGCAAAATGTTTCTAATAGCATTCATAGCAGCAGAACGGTTAATCTTTAGAATTACGGTTTGCGATAATACGCAATCGGTCCTCCATCCTCAGATGGCTTAAAATTAATTAAGCAAACCAAGTTTAACATCCAAAGATATAGCAAGTTCCAGAGTAGGTCATTGGGAATTATTGATTATAATTTATATTGGGTATGGGACACTGATTATGAGGGTGCACTTAGAATATGAAGTAATCTTCACAATTGTAGTTCAACTAGTAGTTCCAGAGAGCACAATTAAGTTGGTAGGCAGTAAAAGAGTAGCAACAGCCGATCTGGCCGCTGATAATGGGAAATTTTCCCAGAAGTTGCAAAAGTTTTCTCTTAATCTTCAGAGCGAGTGATTATGTTAGTGGCAATTACTTATATATGTCAAAGTTTGTATTCATTGATCTTTGAATTACCACTTTCCCATATGATGTATTTAAAGCATCCAAAAGTATCGGTCATTAGAATACACAATTACCATTGAAGATAGTTGAGGGGATGTGATGCACCATTAAGTGAAGGCGATCTTAATTTCTCACTGAATATTAGAAGCAAAGGCAAACCCCAGTCACTAAAATGAGACCCAAGGTCACAACATACACACTCCAGATTAGAAAATCAATTCACTAAATGAGCATTCGAAACATTACCTTTATGATAGCTTTAGCAATACATCAACATTCCTCCAAATGAGACGTTGAATTGCGAAACAATTTCACAAACAGTAGAGATGCGGTGCATAGACGACACCGCGCAAACAATGCAATACAAACTATAATTTAAATCATCAACACGCGTGAAGGAAGCACGGAATGGTATTCGTCCAAAAATAAATACTTCCTGCTTTCGAGCAAATAAGAATCAAGCGTTGCACGTTC
Source organism: Odontomyia ornata (assembly GCA_963969285.1). Classification (NCBI taxonomy): domain Eukaryota; kingdom Metazoa; phylum Arthropoda; class Insecta; order Diptera; family Stratiomyidae; genus Odontomyia; species Odontomyia ornata. The sequence continues at coordinate 264,819,455 of OZ017739.1, forward strand.
GCAAGCGTCGAAATAATGGACCATAGCCTCACGCGTTTCAATTCATTTATCGTGTTTTGTAAATAATGTTGACATGCTTTGGATCCAAACTCTCTCACGCTGTTTCAATTTTAAACGACTTCAATCGGAAATCGAATTCCAAAACTAGACACCAAATCATCAACAGTCAAGAGACAATAAACTAAACCTACTTTCGCTTTCACCCACGATTTAACAAGCGTCAGCAAAAGTAAAACATTTTTTGTTTACGTTAGCCTCAAGTCCAGTTTCCAATCACCTTATCTCGAACAGCTTGGCGAGCACCCAGTTATTTTCCAACTAGTTTTCATGCCAATGTTGAGCTGATGATAACATTGTGACCAGCTGTGGTCTTGAGTTAAAAGATCAATCGATTTATGATTTGATCGCAAGAAGCAAGGTAGTGAATTAATTGGTTCTTTTATTCGGAATTGGGGACCAGCGACGGAATAACTGCGCGATAGAATTGTCGATGCCTGACATCATTGCCACAGAATAGCAAGCCAACACCAATCTCGTTGCATTAGACGTAGCGACGAATATATTACACAATGAACGACTTACGCTAATTCGTATATTCTAGAACAATTTCACATCACTGATCATTATAAAATTTCATTTTATCTTGCTTTACCCAATTGGTATGAGAATTAACTGCACTGTTACTTATATTTGCAAGGAACACAAAAATTTACTTGTTTAGGGGAGCACAAATTCCTTGCATTCGGGGATTGGCAAATATAGCAAATAATCACAATCAACGTATTACGGAAAATTTAACTAGTTTACTCGAATAATTGATGGAATCATAACGATATAAATAGAAATTACGAACAGCAATATGAGCCTTTCACCAACCTTTGCACAAAATAGACGTGCGGTTTGACAAACAGACTTTGAAGTTTGTGAATGAATGAATAAATGAATGAATTCTTCATTGAGCCTTAAAAATCTATGTTGACACTATGGCATAAATTTTTATTTGACAGTAGAACTATTGTGAATTATATTAGTAAATTATACCAGAGCTGACATAGATAAAAGCCTCATGGTAGCAATTTGCTTATGGAGTAGTCGCAAAACTGACGTTTTTCAAACAGTGGACAGTGGAATCAGATTGGATACTGAGCTTCTTCAGAAAGAACCAGTGATACACTTATTCATTTCATCTTTTTCATATCCTCTTTCATCATATTCCGAAAGGAGAAAGGATATGGATTGGTACCATAACCACACTCACAACACAAATATTCAAATTAATTATTAATTTTTTTTCTCATTTTTATATATTTTTTAATTTTGTTAGTAATATTATTATTAACAATGATCAAGACCAAAACTGACGATAGATACAAGCCATATGGCAGCAGCGCTTACTACCCCACACATGACCATTAGTAAGCCGACTTTGCTGGCTAACTTACATGGCGTTATATGAAGAATTGTGGAGGTGCCAACAAAAATTCGAGGTTTTGTACGGTTTAGAGACGGATTTCTACAGTGAAATCCAGACGATCCGCGGAGAACACAATAGCGCTCCTAGTGAAGTGAAAATTATTTCAATTCTTATACCCGTTTAGTTTTTATCGCCTTCCAAAGTGAATTTATAGGAGTTTGTTTGCATCTCAACGCTTAGCTATCAGTCGAAGGTGCAAAACGTGTGCTTCATTTGCTCGTCTTGTAAAGTTTAGGAGCACAATGGGCTATACAAGGTGAATTTATAGCATGCACGGAATGCGTTTGGCACGTTTTTTATTCGGAAAATAGTATATATGACGAAATATAAGCATTTGCTAATGTCGCAGTTGGGTGACAGCTACCGGAAGCTTGTCCATAGTAGGCCGACTAATACATATGCAAATTGCTACCATATGGCTTGTATCTATCGTCAGTTTTGATCAAGACACATAATCTAGCTATTGGATTGTGGGATAGCACACACATATAACCAATTAGAGGATATGTGACGATAGTAACTAAAAACAAGAACAAAAAAGAAGAAGAAGAAGCTCATTTCGTATTAATTTCAAAATTTTCCAACAATTTTACTCTTCTAACAAATTTTTGCAACTTCCGAGTCAGCAACTAAAGGCTGCTGGTGTCAGGGAAGTTATGTAATGTTCAAAATCTTAAAGCTTTTTAAATAAAAAAAACAAAGAAAAAAAACAAAAAACAACATAAATTAAATTTAATCAGGATCGCAAAACATGACTTCTCAGATTCTCCAAACCTCAACAGTGTGTTCCCTAAGTAGCTTCTTAAATATTGGAAAGACTTTAACCTTTTTTAACTCAGTTGGTAATGAGTTATATACTTCCATTGCTAATCTAACAGGGTCGGTATGTTTTCTTTTAGTTCGAGCAAACGACAACTTAAGATAATCATTATATCTGGTATTATAAGAATGAATGTCCAGTGTTTGATTAGTTGGACACCCGATTTTATTTCAGAATTAAGTATTCTGAAAATAAATTTAGCTTTTTCCATCTATATCATCTGCCTGATACTAAATTTCTTCGTTAGTGGATAAAGGGAAATACTAGGGGTCAGTCTATCCAAGCCATGCATAGCCTTGACAATCTTATTCAGCATTCTATGAATTGAATCAATGTTCGATTCCGAAGGATGACACCAATTCATAATGCCATAAGTAATCAAAGGCAAAACATGAGCATTATAAATTAAGTTTTTGAGACCGATATCTAAGTAATTTTTACACTTAAACACCCTAATCCAAAAAACCGATTTCAATTTTGCAATAATTTGCAAAAGCAAATCGAAAATTTCTCATTTTTTCTACTTTTCCAGCATTTAACAACTTTCAAAATACCATCAGGTATATTCGGATTAAGGGCCTTAATCTCAGCCAGGAGCTCATCACTGTCAAAAGACCTTTCCAGCCCATGCACTATAAGCCTAGAGTTCAATTCCTTAGTACGACTCACCTAGACATTCCTGCAAAGAACCGACAAGATCCTCTAAATTGATTGAGCTCTCAGTCTTGAGAATAATTCCCCCATCTGACAATTCCTTCTTATATGTGATAGGAATTTTAGCAGCTGCAGGTTTAAAAGACTTCTTAATTTGCTGCATTGTATGATCAGCAGATTGTTTAGATTTTGGACGGATTATTACTCCTCCGTTGAATTTGGGCGATCTGTTTGCCGGAGGGTTAGTCAAAGCAGCTGAATACGACACTGGCAGATACGGGCTTTTTTCTTATATTTGCTTTTGCAAATCAATAATTCTGTGGTTTAGTGTAGAATTGGAATCGACTAATTCGGCAATTTTTTCAATAATATCACTATTGCCTTCTTTCGCAAGTGGAACTTTGCATTTTATTGCCTTTGCCGCAGAGGCCTTATCACTGGGACAGACCCAGAACACCTACTTAGTAACATTTTTCACGGCATTATAGATTTCATCAGGCATCTGAATGCAGCTGGTATGAAACCACTTGCCACACACTCCATCACACTTCATCGCAGGATCGTTGTTCCAAACCGCTTTACCACATGAGCCACACTTGCTGGACATTTCAAGTGGAAATAAATATTATAAGGGAACGAAATCAATAATTTTTCACACACCTGTTGAGGTTATGAAAATCAAAATTCAATAAAATCTAAAATAGTATACTCAGTTTTCAATTCCTTCTATAGGATACTAATCCACTTTCACAGAAAATCCACTTTTCACAAGAATAATTATTAAAATTTCTTCAAAAATGCTTAAAAATTTGATTTTACTTTGGATGTAAACAAAGTAGCACTTTGACACTTGACTTCTTCTTCTTCTTCCTTCGTTAGATAGGAAGCCATATGGCAGCAGCGCTTACTACCCCACACATGACCATTAGTAAGCCGACTTTGCTGGCTAACTTACATGGTGGCATATGAAGAATTATGGAGGTTCCAACGAAAATTCGAAGTTTTGTACGGTTTTGAGGCGGATTTCTACAGTGAAATCCGTGATGGCCCACGGAGAACACAATAGCGTTCCTAGTGCAGTGAAAATTATTTCAGTTCTTATACCCGTTTAGTTTTTATGGCCTTCCAAAGTGAATTTATAGGAGTTTGTTTACATCTCAACGCTGAGCTATCAGTCGAAGGTGCAAAACGTGTGCTTCATTTGCTCGTCTTGAAAAGTTTAGGAGTACAGCGGGCTATACAAGGTGAATTTATAGCATGCACGGAATGCGTTTGGCACGTTTTTTATTCGGGAAATAGTATATATGACGAAATATAAGCATTTGCTAATGCCGTAGTTGGGTAACAGCTACCGGAAGCTTGTCCATAGTAGGCCCACTAACGCATATGCAAATTGCTACCATATGGCTTCCAATCTAACGTCAGTTTTGAGTATTCGGCCTTCTTTGGACAAGTTCCCGTGAACTGTTAATCTAATTCGCCATCTTAGGGAAGGAAGAGAAGAAATAAATGATTGCCCAAAAAATTTCCGAATATCAGCGATGTATTTGTAAGGTTTCTTCGATTGATTGGTAGTAGCTTAAACCAAGGGTAGCCTCAGCAAAGCAGGGGCAAATGCAATCAGTTGGCGCGAAAATTCAAATTAATAGCACCGTGAGAAAAATGTTTAACTCAAAATGATTTTATATATTTTTTTAAGTTTCTCATTTAAAGTATGTGAGGCAAATTTGATAATTAACTTAACTTTGGATTAATTGCAATCAATGAACATGTATTTTTAGAGATTATTGATAAAAATCTAATAAGATAATGAAGAGCAACTGTTTAATTTTCTGACGGATATTGGAGCTAGGAGATTTAGACACAAACAACGTGAATCAAATATTGAAACAAATAAATCAGATCAAAAAATAATGTTGTATCTCATTTCGTTTCCAGTTCTGGAAGACAGTTTAATTTATTGCGATATTTTTTCCATGTAATAATATTCATGGCAATACTTTTTCTATTAAATATTTTTTCCTTAGATATTGAACTGTGAATTATTTATTCAGTTTTTGACGAAAAGAACATCTTTCAGACTTTTTTTAGATATAAAATAATACCTGGTGTTGAGGAACTTTTTGAATATCAAACTGAAAAGGGAGCAATAGTGACCACTTCCGATCATATGTTGTTTGTAGTCACTGAATAATTCCTTTTCTAAAAAATACTTTTGGACCTCTATTATAATTTTAAAATATTATTTTCTTGCCACTATATTTTCATAATTTCTCATTAGTTTGATATTTCATTGAAGGATCCTTTCCGTCTCTTGGAAATTTCGTTCGCACCTCCATAATTCTTCATATGCCGCCATGTAAGTTAGCCAGCAAAGTTGGCCTACTAATGGTCATGTGTGGGGTAGTAAGCACTGCTGCCATATGGCTTCCTATCTAACGTTAGTTTCGGTAACAAGCAAAACTGACATTAGATAGGAAGCCATATGGCAGCAGCGCTTATTACCCCACACATGACCATTAGTAGGCCGACTTTGCTGGCTAACTTACATGGTGGTATATGAAGAATAATGGAGGTGCCAACGAAAATTCGAAGTTTTGTACGGTTTTGAGGCAGATTTCTATAGTGATATCTTGATGACCTGCGGAGAACACAAGAGCGCTCCTAGTGAAGTGAAAATTATTTCAGTTCTTAAACCCGTTTAGTTTTTATCGTTTTTACATCCCAACGCTGAGCTATCAGTCGAAGGAGCAAAACGTGTGCTTCATTTGCTCGTCTTGAAAAGTTTAGGAGTACAATGGGCTATACAAGGTGAATTTATAGCATGCACGGAATGCGTTCTGCACGTTTTTTATTCAGAAAATAGTATATATTACGAAATATAAGCATTTGCTAATGCCGTGGTTGGATGACAGCTACCAGAAGCTTGTCCATAGTAGGCCGACTAATCATATGCAAATTGCTACCATATGGCTTCCTATCTAACGTCAGTTTTGGTAACAAGCCTTCCAGCAGTAGTTACAGTAGTTACCCTACTTATGGTCAGATGGCATGAGCTGTCAGCCTTGTAGCGGACCTGGAAGCGGCAAAGCGCCATCTCTCCGTGAATTAGGTCAAATATGCCGAACAATTTTAAATATGCTAGCTTAAATTATTGTGTATATAATTTCTTCTGGTTCGATACTCCAACCGATAAAGTTCATTTCTGTGTGCTTAATAAAAACTATTTTTGACTATACAAAATTTAGATGTTTTGTTAATATAGGAAACGACGTGATGACAAGTTCCTATAGCCTACTTCAGCAGAATAAAACTGTTTATAGGGCATAATACATTGTATGGTCTACATGAAAAAGGTACAAATCACATTTCTTGCATGCTCAAAGCTCACCTTGCACAGTGCACCTACACCATTTAGATCAACTAAATGAAACACACGTTCAACTCATACTGACAGCTAGCTTGAGGAAGTAAACAAATTCCTATTCTTTTAACTTTGAACCACTGTGTTCCTACACTTTTAAAGACGAGCAAAAGAAGTACATGTTTTGCACCTTCCACTGATAGCTAAGCTTTAAAAAGTAAACAAACTCCTATTCATTCACTTTGGAAGGTGATTAAAACTAAACGGATATAAGAACTGAAATAATTTTCACTCCATTAGGAGCGCTATTGTGTTCTCCACGGACCATCTGCACTACACCGTAGAAATCCGTCTCGAAACCGTACAAAACCTCAAATTTTCGTTGGCACCTCCACAATTCTTTATAAACGGCTATGTAAGGTAGTAAACCACTAGCGGTCATGTATGAAGTAGTAACTGCTGCCATATAGCTGCCTTTCCAACGTGAGCTTTGTGTGAAGCTCTCGCGTGAGATAATATTGAGGCGACATCTATTCAAAATTTGTAGAAGCTTAGCTACTTGCAAAAATAACGAATAAGTGGTAATTAAATAACATAAATTAATTAATTGTTTGTATTATTTGCGGATTTATAATATAAAAAAGTGTTGGTAAGCATTGTTTTGAATATTTAGCTATTATTTTGCTTATTGAAGTTGTTAAAATGTATTAATTTTTTTTCCAAAAAATAAAAGCAAATACTATTTCATTAAAATGACTTCAGTGCCTCTTGCGGGTTTATTTTTATCCTATTTCCGATTCGTTCATGGAATTAAAAATCTAAATAAGGGGAAAGAGCGTAATTGACTTCCGCTGTCTTTGATTTGAAAAACAGTTAATGAGGTTTATTTAAAAATTTGAATTTTATGAAAACTAAGTTTTTTTGCTTTTAAAGAATCTGAAAAACGTGTGTTTTTTAAGTGATTACAACAATGAATCCAGACTAAAAACGTTTAGTATAAATTGTGATATATATGTTTTGTAGAGATAATAGATAGATATATGTTTTGTAGGGATAACAATAGTGCAATTAAATTCAAGTGATTTTAAAAATAAAATCAAGGTATAAGTATGTTCTTCATGAATACGCGATTTTAATAGAACTTATTTGAATTATTTCAGAAAAATAAAGTGTTTTGTGTCGACGTGCTTCAAACACAACGAAATAATAAAAGTTGTTGTTTCATTTCACAAGTAAGTGAATATATAATGTAATAGGCAACGTTTTAAAATCGTTTGCTCCATTATTGTTTAGAATGAAAAAGATACTTTCTCTTTCTCTTCCTTATAGATTTCCTTCTGGCAAGAATCTCAGAAGCAAGTGTGTTGAAGCTATTGGTGTGGCGGCCCCTTCAGCTACAGAAGGGTTTGCATATTTGCATATCAAACCCTCAGACATACGTGAAAGCTGTGGGAAAATTATTTTAAAGAGTAACGCTGTGGCGGTTATTTGTTGCGCATAATTTAGAAGGAAGCGTAAACATGTATGAATATGATAAACTATTCAAATTGACAACCATTCCCAGATTGAGTATTCAAGTTATGAATCCGCATTTGGTAAGAATACTTGTGGCGAGAATAACTACACAGCAGTTAGTAGAGACCTACTAGTACAGTTTTATTTTCAAATTATTTTTTTTTTAATTTTTTACTCCAGTTTATTTATCAAAATGGGCTTGGTGAAAATACTAACAAAATATACCGGAAAGATGTAACTAATCATAAAAAGCTCAACTATTAGAAACACCATGGTGGAAACTAGCTATAAAATCAATTTACAACACTTTAAAAATTTTTAATTTCATTGAATCTGCCAAATTAGTTATTTTGCCATTGACTTGAATTCCATGATGTTAAATTGTATGTCTTCAAATCTTTTCGATTGGCTTTTTTGTATATTCACAACAATTTGGTATTTGGTGATGAAAGAATGTGGTGCTTCTTATCTGTCATGTCAAAACTAAAATACATTGAATTTAATTTGAACAAGTCGGGTGGACAGGACTACACTCATGTCAGAAAGGTTTTGTACTTAACTTACGATATGCAGAAATATAGAAGAATTCAATTCAAGAAAAACTTTGATGACATACACAACAAATATATTTTTGCTTTGAAATAAAAACCAGTGTTACTCCATTTTAACTGGCCAACATTTTGTTGCACTATTGCTAAAACTATTGACTAAGCCGAATCTTAAATGTCTTTTTGTTATATTATATATTTGAAGAAAATACAATCAAAAGTGGAAGATCCATATAGTAGGAATACTTTATATGATTGTTGTAGTCGGAGGGATCCCAAACGGCAATAACTTCTGTACATTTTATTAAAACTTATAGAATATAAAAACCTTTCAAAGGACTACTTAAATATCTGAATTAATTCAATTTAATCATATCAATACTGGCGATTATTAGCGAAGTTAAACGAATTTCAATCTTTAAATTATTTGTTATTGGATCCACCACCATAATTTTTCCACCGTTTACTTTTTGTTGCTCAAGTGTGAATAAAATGTGCTTCAAGCAATGGTTCGAGAAATATAACACAATTTTATGCACTATTCTCTTTTAAAACGGCCGCCATTTTGTTTTGCGTTAATGCATATCACCCGTTGAACAAATTCTCAAAGATATTCATTGGCATATAATTCCTGAAACTTTGATACAAATCCTAGAAAACCGTAGTGTCTGAGTCGATTAAAAGTGAATACTTTCCCAAAGCCATGTATAGTTGTCTGTTGCAGGAAAATTTAAACCTCCATAACTTTGTTAAATACTTATTTGGGATCGCCTTTACGATTTTATTTAAGAAAGTGTAAAATTAATAAATCATACTATCACTAACAAATTTGAGCGAGTTCCAACTTCTGACGTATTTGTTGCTATTGTGCTCATAAAGGTCTACACTCATGACTTTTTCAGATTTTTCGAATGAAAGATGTCCAATCGTGAGGGGGTACGCCAAAATGTCGTAGATTTTCCTTCTTCTGCCCTTTTCGACACTGGTAAATAGTGTCAAGACTTGTTTGAAATAGTTTCGTTGAGACCATTCTAAATTTTTTTGTGGGTCACTCCTCTATATGGGGGGACACCCTTTTTTTTTGTGGTAGGGAGGTGAAGGCATTTACGCCCGCCGAGTCTGGCAGAGTGGGACTCTCATGGAGGATAACCTTGGACTACCCACTAAACACCTCCCCTGTCAATCTGAGAACCTAGCCTGGAACCGTTTGACACATTACTTCGGGCCAGGTCTCGTTTTGTTACGCCGTGGGGTGCCTTCAAGCTGGGGAGTCCCTTTCCTAGCGGGAGGGGAGAGGGGAAGAGGAATTGCCAGAAGAGCGATCCCCCAGCCCCAGTGCCTCCGGCTGCTGTGAGTCCCTTTTATATTTCAGGACTGCCCGAGCATAATGTGCCACCTGGTTCCATTTGTCAACCGATTTGAGCATCACCGCAACTATATTATCCGGGGTGAGCTCTCCCGTCTCCCTGTAGAGTTCCCTTCGCAGCCTGGCCCATTTTGTACACGCAAAAAATGTGTGACAGGCATTGTCCTCCTCTCCTGGGCAAAACCGACAATCGGGAGACCGTGACTTACCGATCTTGTGCAGGTAAGACTGAAAACACCCGTGCCCGCTCAAAAGCTGGGTCAGATAGAAGTCAGTCTCACCATGCCTTCGATTTAGCCACGGTCTCACGTCCGGGATGAGGCGCGCAGTCCACCTTTCCTTCGTGCAATTCCCCCAAGACTGCTGCCAATCGTTGAGCGAGCGTTGTCTCTCCTCGCGAACAACCATCTCCATCGCATCCTCGTTTCGGCGCAGGTAAATAGCGCGGCGCTCTCTAGCAAGGAGGGCGACAGGTATCACGCCTGCAATCACTCTCACCATCGAGTCGGAGACTGTTGGATACGAAGATGCAATTCTCAGTGCTCCTCTTCTCTGTACCTGTGCCCTTCGTTTTCGGTATACCTCCTTGCTGAGAGCGTCGCCCTCAGTAGCACTGACCCTACAGCACTCATCGAGAGGCGTCTTCTTGATGGGCTGGGTCCCCCTACGTTGGCCATAAGTCGACTCAGGGCCGATATTCCCGAAGCAGCCTTCTCAGCCGTTGCCCTGATTTGCTCAGAGAAACTCATCTTCGAGTCGATCAGTAGCCCCAGGTACTTCACCGCTGGCTTCGATTCGATTTGTATGTCTCCAATACTGATCATCCTTACTCTAGGGATTCTCTTTTTTGTCAAGATGACCACTTCGGTTTTCTTCAGTGCAAAACTGAGCCCGCGAGCAGTCATCCAGTCCCTCACTCGGCGCATTAGCATACCTAGCCTAAGTTGCGCTTGTTCAACGGTGCGTCCAGCGACCAGAGCCGCAACATCATCTGCATAGCCGACCAAGCGCGACTCATCTGGCATCTCAAGTCTCAGTAGCCCGTCGTAAGACACGTTCCACAGGTCCGGACCAAGGATAGATCCCTGGGGAACACCTGATGTAATTTCCATCCTTCGTTGGCCCTGTGTCGTGTCGTAGAGCAGGCTTCGGTCCTTTAGGTAGTTCCTCAAAAGCCACATTAGATATTCTGGAACTTGAAAAGAGTCCCGTAGGCAAGCGTTGAATGTGCTGAGCAGCAAGTCAGGACAATGGTGATAGACGAGCCGCAACACCTCAGCTGGAACACCATCTGGACCTGGAGCCTTCCTCGCTTTCAAGGAGAGGACTGCCTCCTCCAGTTCCAGCAGTGTGAAGAGTGGGCACTCTACTCCAAGGCGAATGTCACGTCCGGTATGGTTCCCTCACAGCCAATACGGCGGAAAGTCGGCGTATTTCTGGAGTTTAGTACGACGAGGGCACCCTTAAAACCCTTTGAAATTATTTTTCAACCCGTAACTTTCTAAAAGTCATAACTTTCGACCTTTCCATAAAGTCACAGCAGATCTATAGAAGCTACAGCCATAGCTTCTATAGATCTGCTGTGACATACAGATGGATGGGCAGATGGACTGATAGACACAGGTACTGATTTCCATAGGGTTTTATATTTTGGTACAAAATCCTTAAAAATGCTTAAATCGAGTTTTTCCTCACCTCATTGGTTTTGTAATCAAAAAGTGCGCCGGAATATTAAATTTCAGCCCAATTAGTCCAGCGGTAACAATTCGATAAAACAGTGCTCAAAGTCAAAGTCAAAAGCGCTTTAACAATACCTCCTCACACAGCCCCAAAAACGGAAGCATGAAGTCAGAATGCGCACCAGGTTTTTAGACCTATTGACCTGTTCTTTTAGATCAATTGAACAGCTTTTAACAGTTCCAGCTGTGATGTCATGCTCTTTAATTACTTCCCTTCTGGACCTGAGTAAGCAGGAGTTGGCTTTTTTCAAAGAATATAAAGCTAATTCCAAACAATAAAAATACTAAAACTTAATGGCCCAAATGGCTCTCTAAATTTATACGTTATCAATTAAAAACATTAAATCAAAGAAACAATATCAAATTTAAATTAATTAACACTATTACATATTTTATGATCCAATTAGAAAAAGGAGAAAAAACCAACGAACACTATTCAAAAATTATTTATAATTTTAACACAACAGTGAACTTGTATCCTATTCCTAATATGTTATAACCTAATTCTAATAAAATTCAATCAAAAAATTTACTTATACTAATACAACGTTATCATAATGTTCCTAACCTACACGCCAGACCTTATCTCTAAGCCTTATATAATAAAAACATATACCTATCCTAAATATTGAAACCTATCCCTAATTTTTACCATAAACAAACAACACGAAATGTAGCAATAAGGAGCTGAACTCAAAACTAAGTAACGAAAAGCAAAAATAATTTATGCATTGTCATTCAGGCATCAATACCTAGATTGCTCCGTCCCAACTTGACCAGCCTCAATGAATCTAACAAATGAGTATTGTCCAATCCGGAATTATATTGCAAGATCTGTACCTGTAAGCGAAAATTCCTGTATTTCACGCTTTGGCCTTCGGGCTCTCAGGGAGTGGATTTCAGTTAACACTGGCTCAGAAGTTATAGAAATAATTAAAGAAAAAAGGATTTATTGAAACATCTCGGACTAAACTAATGAGGATAAATTGATGTTTCTGGGTACAATTGACAAAACGCTGAAAGCTTTTCGATGCCCCTGCATTTTGAATTAAAGTGCCAATGAGCAGTTTCGTATGTTTTAATTGTTAATCCTTTTTTGAGAAGCAGTGGCCATCTTTAGGACTTTGTCGTGGTAATTATACCCACAAAATTTTTTTCCATTGACGGCGAATACAAGTCAGTCTGTTTTAAAGCCTGCTGCCATTCGAAATTTCCTGTTCTATACAACATTACTCACAATTCTCTGGGGAGAATTTATGCCCCACAGAATATAAACCAAGTTTCAATGCCTTCGTCGTGTTGACATTAAAGCCAGTTATTTTGTGATGAACTCCCTTGTCAATATATCTGAACTCGGACTCACGCGAGAGATTCCGATACTAAATATTTCAATACACATAGAGGGATAGTTCTTCGTTTGCTCGTTAACGTATCTGTAAATTAATGTAGTGGATGGTTGCTTGAAAAAATTGAAAAGAATACCTCTTACATTCATGGCCTTCAAATCAACCGTTCCCTTCTCGAATGAAATGCGTATAAGAAATAATAGCCGACTGGTGTTCCTCGCTTGGAACTGTATATTATAATTAGTTTCTTCACTTTTACGATTTCCCGCAGCGCGGCCAACAATTTTATATTTACCTTAAAAATATAAAAAAGTTACAACAAAATTTGCAAGTATTTAATTGTCTAACACTTCAAATTTCAACTTTTTATCGCCCTGTTCTCTGCAAATTTTTCTCCTTACTAATTAGAGAAAGCCCTCTATTAGTTTTTGCAACTTAGTTATTCGTCTTTAACTTCAAAAATAATGTAATTTAAAGCTAAACTTTTTGCAATGCTAGTCAAATAAAAACCATAATTTAAATATGAACAAAATAAAAATATAATATTTTCTTTGCTTTTAGTTAACTTCTTTTACTTTTGAATGTTTCTTTCTTTCATGAATTCACTTTGAAAAAATCATTTTTGTGTGATTGGGTTGGTAAATTGAATGTGCATACCATTAGGAAACTTCACGCAAGCATCAACTCTTCCAACCTAGGTATTTAGTAATCCATGGAAAACTCTTTTCTTACAAAGTCTTGAATAATTTTTTTAACCCCTCAGTTTTTAAACATAATGGTATGTATTGGGTTTTATAATAAGTTTGTTAATACAAAGAAGTAAACAAAAAAATATTTCAACACGTTCTATCCAATACATCAAAGAATCCATACAATGAAGAGGTAAATTTAACCACACTTTGTATGGGCAAGGGGTTATTTTCACGTTGTTCCCCGAACGTTAAATTATCATAGCATATACAGGGTGCGGCAGCATAACTTCCTTTTTTCAAAATTCAACAAAACAAATTTTCAGCGGTATCAACGGTAAATGCACGCTCCGCACTGTTCCAACGCATGATAGCGACTAACCAAGGGATGAGCAAAACTTTAAAATCACCTCTCTCGAATGAGACTACTAGCGCCGCGCTATAACAGTTAGCACTTTAAGGGCGGGCATTTCAAAAAAGGAAGTTATGCTGCCGCACCCTGTATATCATTAGGACTGATTTAGAATAACCTTTTTTTTAGGAAACTAGCAGCTTTAGGTAAGAAGAATCAGAGCATTTGATTGGGAAAATACGTAGAGCTATTGCAAGGTACAAAAACGCAGCTGCTGTTAAAGTACTTCTATCAAGTCTTTCATACATTAGTTTAGTCAAATAATTTAAAGCACCCTTAGTACCTAATTTTCTCATAATCCCGCAGCTAGTTTTCTAATGTTGCTTTAATCTGATTAAAATGCAATTTCTTTCCTTTTTTATTATTTCAATGGTATAGCATCGTTTTTGTCCTTTATTTACAATCTTTTTCAGTAAAATCTACTCTTCAGTAAACATTATTTACGAAAACTGTAAATGGCAGTCAAAAACGACGTTATACCTCTAAGGCATAAAAACTCCAAGGTCAAAAGGAAAAAAAATTTATTTTACTTTAAATTGAATTATTATAATATGCTTATCAATAAATTTCAAACCTAGGAGTTCCTCAGGAATTGAAATATTAATATGGAGGAAGCTTTTTGTGCCGCTGACCTGAAGGGTTCGAAAAGTAAGAGTCGATGAGTTGGAATACATACTTTTCGATATAATCTTACTTTGGATCATAGAAATGTGTAATGAATGCCAATCAGAAAAAAAATGTTTTTTCTGTGTCTAGCTTGCATTAAATTCCACGCCTGGGCAAACCATATCTACTTAATAGGAGCTGCTTATAGAGTAGAGAGAATTAGACTAAAAGTGCATATGTATGGTAAACGAAAACTTGAATTTACAAGCAATTGAATCAGTACATGGTAAACTTTTACACGTTTATTTGCCTCTCTTTTCAATTTCACAGCTCCTCGATTGCAGATGCTAGTTACTATACGAGTATATGCTCTGGCCTAGGAATAGGTACTACAGGAAGCCCAGTATTCCCCTTCACGCGTAGTAGAATTTTTTTTAGTGTTAGTAAAACATGTTCATAATATTGGTGCACCAATGCCGTAAGGAATAAAGTTATTTTGAGTAGGGGCAACATTATTTAGATTTAAATTTAGCGTGAGGAATACTAAGGAGAAATTAATCTCTTTATTTGCTATATATAAATAATATATATAAACAATATACATATATATATATATATATATATACATATATATATATATATATATATATATATATATATATATATATATATATATATATATATATATATATATATATATATGTATATATATATTGTATATATACATCTATGTAAATATGTATATATATATATATATATATATATATATATATATAATATATATATATATATATATATATATATATATATATATATATATATATATATATACGAGTATATATATATATATACACATAGAAATGTGTATGTTTATAAATATATATTAACTTATATATACATATATATATATATATATATATATATATATATATATATATATATATATACAGTAGAACTCCAACTATCCGAATCAATTGAGACCGGACCCCATTCGGGTAACCAAAAATTCGGATAAAAAAGGGTATATTTTAAAGAAAAAGAGCTTGTTTGCGGTACTGTTGCATTATAATTAATTACTCTAGTGTAGCCACACTGCAAACTACGTATAGAATATATTATGAACGCTACAGTACATAAAATGTTAAATGATAAATGTTACATACATACTTTAATATGTAGTTCTCTTGAAAATATACTGTTGTAATAGGATTTTATTTTTTGGACATTTCGTGCAGAGTAAGTTGCCTTGACGTAGTAGAACGGTTCCGAGCGGTGAGGTCCCGCAGGTGCTTGACGGCTTAAAGTTGTACTGTGTTACATTCCGGTTGCCACTCCATCCACTTTAAGGCGTTTTTGAAACAAATAAACGCTTCTCCGTGCGTGGGAATATTTTCATCCTTGGTTTCTTCCCCGGTTTCATCGTTCTCGTTGGTATCATCTTATCGTTCGTTCATGACACTCTCTGCAATTTCATCATCTTTCATAATAGGAAATCCTTGGTCGTCTTTATTACATTGAAGCCACTCCTCCATATCATCAACATCGCATTCTGAATAGCCCATCATTTCTTTGGCAATGTCAACAAATTCTACCATGGACAGACCATGTTCCTGTTCATCAACGGCAGCTGTTGTTTGCTGTTGTTGGTGTTTACTTTGGTTTTCGGCTTCCAGTTGTTCCTTTGTTGATGTGCCGTTTATTATATTCCAAGCTCGTTTCAGTGAAACATTTTTCACCATATTTTTGTATATGAATGTAAAACTATTTCTTCGTTGTTCTCTTCAGCCAATAACAATTTTTGGAGCAACTGGCGTCGGTAGTGTCGTTTTGTGCACTCAACCATGCCCTGATCCATAGGCTGCAGTAGACTAGTTACATTAGGTGGGAGGAATAGGCATTTGAACTCGCCATTCTCACTCTCAAGAAGCTCAACTGGCGGATGAGTTGACGCAATGTCGATGATGAGTAGAACCTTTCCCCTTTTCCCGGTTTCTTTTTAAATTTTTTTTACATCAGGGATAAAAGTTTTATCATACCATTCGAGAAATATACTTAAATCCATTCATGCACTTTTTTGGTTTGCATAAGTCACTGGGAAGCTGTTAACGTTTTTAAAAGCTCTTGGCTTCTTTGTTTTGTCAATCATTAGCAAAGGTAGCCGATGATTGTCTGTAGAGTTAGCGCAAACGAGAATGTTGACGTATTCCTTACTGACCTTATGCCCTTGAGCACTTTCCTCTCTTTTAGATGCCAATGGTCTCCTAGGCATGGCGTTTTATTTTAAACCAGTTTCATCGGCGTTGTAAACAAGATCCGGATCGTAGTTTTTAGTTTGCTTTTTAAAAGTTTCCAGAAAGCTATTGGCAGCTTCACGATCGGCAGACAGTTTTCTCCCGCTACATTTAACTTCCAAATGCCATGCCTAGATTTAAAATTG
>OZ017739.1:264841424-264911424 GCA_963969285.1 Odontomyia ornata
AAATGATCTCATTTAAGAAAACTGATCTAGTTTGATCAATAATATTATATTTGGATTTTGGATGTTATTTAAATGATTATATGATTTTTTTTTTAAGAAGACTGATCTTGTTTGATGGATAGTATGAGTAGTAATGTTGTCATACAGGAATTGAGTGGTTTCGGGTATCAGCTGCGAAAAGAGATTTTCAGCCCATTTGAATTTGCTACACAATGCGCTACTTTACAAAACCCATATCGTACCGGCTGTGCCATTTTTGTTACAATACCAGTAGACCTTATATATACTGGCATGAACCAGGAGCCTTGATGGTGTATATAGGGCACACATAAAATCGAGCTCCGAGTTCATGCCAGTATATATAGGGTATACTGGTATTGTAACAAAATAGGCATAAAACCTTCAATCTATGACTCCCACTAACAACATTAACCATACACATTAAGACAAAAGTTTATGTCCCATACTCATTAGCTCACACTCTTTAAAGCCAAGATAGCTTATATTAAGTCTTAGGAATTCATCAAAGACGAATTGCAGACTACATCAATAAGACGCTAGTCTCTCGTCAAAGCTTCTTTCGAAGCTTAGTAATTCCCGAACGAAAATGATCGTAACGGTCGGCTCAAACATTCGTTGCCCATTTAAATATAACCTCGTTCCCAATAAGTAACCGCTAAAGCTTCAGCTATATTTACGAATGATAAAATATTTCCCTAGTAGCTTATTAGCACAGTAATTTAAGAGAATGTAACCAAAAGCTTACACAAAGAGCTTTCTGTTATAGCATCAAAGAAATTAATTTAATAGAATGATATGAATAAAAGATTTTTTTCGTGGAATAGAAAACGGAATAATCAAACTATGTTGAACGCCCGCTGTCCACATCAAATCCCCACTAATGCCAATTAATTTACTAAAGCCAATACTAATCAAATAGTAACACTCTAATAATAGCCACCTACCAAACGAAACGTCGAATTAATTTGTGATTACAATATTTGAAAAAGAATATATAAAAGTAAACACAATATAATAATATTTAAAAGTAATGAAGGAAAGAAAGAAGTCTTGTGTATTTAATGGCAACATCGAACTTGGTACAAAGTAAATAACAATATGAAAAAATATATATACTATCCAGACCTTTGCTTCCTGCAAGTAGTCCCTCCAATTGTCTTGCTCCATTGACTGCGTCCTCCAATTTCGAACTCCAAGCAGTGATAAACTGTCTTTGTCGACCGATTCATACCAGCGGTTCCTCAGTTTCTCCATTGATCTCCGGCCTTCAGTTCTCCCAGCGAAAGCTTATTGGGTATGCATTGTTCGCCCATACAATTCATGAGTGGTACGAAAAAGTTGGTTGCAAGCCCGGGTTCACAAAATTGCTAATTGAAATTGTTTATTTCCCCATCGTTAACATGAACGCCGAGCAGAAGTCAAATATGGTTTCCCTATGTATAAGCGACCTTCTCAACACAGAGGTGCACGTTATAGGAATCATCTTTGATGGGGCACCAGCAAATTTTACTGTGTCCAAATTGTTAGGTTCTGATGTGCGTGATATTCATCGCAGAGGGTATATCAAAATTGATCGTTTTGAAGGAAAACTTGTGCTACATCCGGATCCGTGTCATATGTTAAAACTTGTCCGTAACACATTAGCCGATTTAAAGGTTTTGGTAGATGGTGATGGTCAGTTCATTAAATGAGACTACATAGTAAAGTTACTGTAACTCCAGTAAAAAGAAGGTTTGCATTTAGGGAACAAGCTTCGAAAGGCTCATGTGCACTTTGAACAGCAAAAGATGAAAGTGCGTCTAGCAGTTCAAACTTTCAGCAAGTCAGTTGCCGATGCAATTGATTTTTGCCGAGATGTATTGAAATGCAAAGAATTTATCGGAAGCAAGGCAACCTCAAAGTTCAAACGAATATTTAACGACATCTTTGATGTTCTCAATAGCAGAAGGATATCAGAATATGAATTCTTGAAAAGGGCGCTTTGTGCAAATATGATAATTCAAGTTTTGTATTACAATTTTCGATCGATGCTATAGCCTACATAAAAAAGAGATAAAACTATTATCAGGGCGCAATATAATTCATTCCAAGAGAAGCGTTGGATTTTTTTAGGACTGATAGCTGGTTTGAGAAATCTAACAGTTATATACGACACATTTATAGCCAATAATATGCTGAAATTCGTTCCTCTTTATGAGTTAAATCAAGACCACATCGAGGTATTTTTTCCTCCATCAGATCAAGTCTCGGCTATAACAATAACTCGACAGTAAGGCAATTTACTCCCAGCTACAAAAAACTTTTATTTTGGTGCCAGCTTCGAGAGGGGGGAATGAGAAACTGTTTACCTCTAGGGAAAATCATCGTACTTAATGCACAAGCTTCTTGGACTCTTCACGCTATCAATGAATCGATCGATCGACCAACAATGCTTGAACAAGAAAGTAACCAAGAATTTGTCCTCGATGAATATAATTACGCCGCTGCTCCAAGCTATATATTTGAATTTTTAAGCCACGTTATTACCTACATCACCGGTTTTATTGTATTCAAATTATACAAAGTATTGAATTTTCGACAGTGCTTGTCAACCATTCAAGGAGAAAATCGCTCAAAATCTCTGATATCATTTCAAACAAGGGGATTATTAAAAATACCTTCCAAGAGCGTAGTTTTCATTTGCAAAACTGCTGAAAAAGATATAAGAAGATTTCATCATTGCACCGACGGAACGATACTATCTAAAAAACCCTAAATAGTATGTAATGAATCGGCCCTACGCCACTGCCGATTATTAGTGAGTCGTTATTGACGTCGATGAAATCGGAACGCTGTTCCTGAACCGCTTTTGATCACTTTGGATCAAAACTGACGATAGATACAAGCCATATGGCAGCAGCGCTTACTACCCCACACATGACCATTAGTAGGCCGACTTTGCTGGATAACTTACATGGCGTTATATGAAGAATTGTGGAGATGCCAACGAAAATTCGAGGTTTTGTACGGTTTAGAGACGGATTTCTACAGTGAAATCCAGATGATCCGTGGAGAACACAATAGCGCTCCTAGTGAAGTGAAAATTATTTCAGTTCTTATACCTGTTTAGTTTTTATCGCCTTCCAAAGTGAATTTATAGGAGTTTGTTTACATCTCAACGCTGAGCTATCAGTCGAAGGTGCAAAACGTGTGCTTCATTTGCTCGTATTGGAAAGTTTAGGAGCACAATGGGCTATACAAGGTGAATTTATAGCATGCACGGAATGCGTTCGGCACGTTTTTTATTCGGAAAATAGTATATATGACGAAATATAAGCATTTGCTAATGCCGCAGTTGGGTGACAGCTACCGGAAGCTTGTCCATAGTATGCCGACTAATACATATGCAAATTGCTACCATATGGCTTGTATCTATCGTCAGTTTTGCTTTGGATGAGAAGCCACATGGCAGCAGACTTCACCACTACACACATGATCATTAATAGGCCGACTAATACATATGCAATTCGCCACCGTATGACTTCCCATCCTACTTCAGTTTTATCTGGGAGTGTCACGTAATTATTTTTGCGACGCAGAACAGCTCGCGTCTACTCGAATTCTCTTGAAATTTCACTATCGGAAATGCATTGAATATACTAGGCGGTGTTACAGTTACGCGATTTTCATTTTATAGCCAAGCGAAGGAGTTTGGTCATGGTGTTGCAAGTAAGGATTAGAGAAGTTGTTGTCGAGTTTCCCATCTTTAATTTAGCTTTATTGGAGTGACTCTCCCCAGGTTTTGAATGCGCTACCGCTTTCCTTCTCATGGGACGAAAGTTTACCAGCTTCTGTTTCGTTTTTGCTTTTCGATAAATTGGTTCGGTGAATCTACTGTGGGCTGCTTCCCTGTGGCCAAGACTTGTGTGTTTCTCATATTTTTTCCCGGTTTAGTCGCGTGTACGTGTAAGTGCAACCCAATTTTTTAAAACACAGTGTTTCCGAACAGGCGATTGCTGGTGAATGGTAGAGGAAAGAAATGAACCAGTTTTCGCTTTTGCGTTGTGGTGCTGCCTCTTGATCAATGCAAACAAAAGTTTACAGTCATACGAATGCAGCGACATTTGTTTGGAGGCCAATGTTGGACTACTCGGTGCCTTTGTTGATGCTGAGGCTACGTTTTAGATTTGAGTTCCTACGACATAGTTTTAGAGGATGCCTGGTCGAGGAAGGTGACATAGTTATGGATAAATATACAGACGGATATTTGGAGGTTAGCAAGTGAGTTTTCTGTTGAAATATTGGCAGTGCCCACGTCATTCATTTGACGGAATAAGTTCCAGGCAACAATATGTGAATCGCTGCCATAGTGGATGAGTACAAACTCGTTTGTTGTACTTTGAATACTGAATTTTATTTTGATACAAGTGACTTTATATACATAATTTATGCTTACATAGCTAATTTAGACTAATCGTGGGAACGTACAAGAATGTATGAAAGTGGTGAGAACCAACATTGTTTTGGCTAGACTATCGTGTGACATTAATTTTACGTTAGGAATTTATGAGAACATGAAGATGTACGTTTTATGTTACAGTTATGAGTTCTATGAGGTAAATTGGAAGTAGAATAATAAAGCTAGGATTTTAATTACAGATATGGAATGTGGGAAACTTGAAATGCAATTTGAATAGTAAACACTCCCGCGCCTTGAAATTTATGAAGTTTCAACATTTGTAGATCGCTTAAGTCTAAAATTTGCTTTTCTAGGAGCGGGTTCTGGCGCACATCTTTCCTTATTAATTTGTTTTCGTATTGCATATATTAAAACAAAAGTTATCACTAAGGCTAGAGCTAAGTAACTAACTGTATAGTGGTGGATGCTTTCGTTTACATTAAATGGAACAATTTCATCATTTTTAAGCGCTTGTAGTGATACATTTAGATTCTTAATGTCGTCTAAGTTTTGCTTAATAATAATGTTTTGCGTTGCTCTAATCTGTTGGGTTTTGAGTAGGTGGCCCTCAATGTCGGTTATGTTCATTGTTGTGGAAGCCGTAAAAGAAGCATTGCGATTGTTAGAAATGTGAGCATGCGCAGAGATGATCGTTGCGTCTTGTCTAATCACGCATTTTGATTTAAATCGTATTAAACCGACCCCTTTTAGTACATACTGTATAGATTGGAAACCACAGACGATGTTTATTGTTACGCCAGCCTCAAAATTGTAGAGCCATATATTGGGATCATGAAGTTGAGTCCAATTATTTGGTTGTGGAATTGGCTCTAAGTGACAGTTAGATGGAAGTTTCCCGGGTTGGTTCATAATATTTGGCTCACACATTGCGGGTCCAACTGTTTTGTGGTATAACTTGTGCCTCTTATCGCAAATATGATCTGTACCATCCACTGTCATACAGAGCCGTAGCTCGTCATTAACAAATGGATAGTAATAATCTCGATGAAGACTTACTGCAATGAGGTCATAAGATGTGGCTATCCTTATGTCTTTGTGTTGAACTCGAATAGGCACTTGTACTATATTGAAGATTTGAAATAAGTCTTTACTTACTAGGGGTAAATGAATACAGAAGAGGAGATAGCTAGTAGTTAGTCTAGCCTTGATGGTCATCATATTGTATAATTGTAAGAGATCTGTATGGCTATTTCCACCAGGACTGGAAACCGATGAATCGAGATGTTCTCTGATGATGGAAAGCTCAGACCGCAATTGTGTTGGGGAAAGTAAGAGAGGATTTACCTTTTTATTATGGCAAGCTGTGAGAACGTGGACTATATTTGATTGAGTTTGTTCGTAATTGGTTAGCATTAAAGAGAAGTGAAGTGAGAGAGTTGTGAATACTTGAATTATTTTTTCTTCATCAACTATTTTGTTAGTTGCTGCAAGAGATTCAAGAATCAGTTTTAAATTGTTGTTAATGCTGAAAGACTGTTTCTCAAAGGTTTCCCTGTCATGCTTGATGACATTTAAAGTTGCATCTATTATTGATGTTTGGTTTTTAATGAGTTGTAACAAATGGTTTTCGTTGCCTTTCACATGTTCTATTGTCTCTGCCATTCCATTTGCATATTCCTGGTCCAGTATTCCGAATAGTTTGTTGGAGATAGTACCAATGATGTCAAAAGGTGATCGGCGAACTCGAGCAGGACTGCCGTTTCTGCTGCGCAATATTTCATTATTGGCATATATTGATGCCATACGCCTTTCAAATTGTTTTAGGATAGGAGTACAATATTCGGTTTTATTGATTGTGGTAGCATTCTTGCACCATTCTTTTAATTGAGCTGTATACGCTGTCATAATATTTATTTCCTCCCAGTAACTTTGGAGGTCAAAATATGTTATAATTGTCCATTTATCTACTGCCATTGTCATGCGACCGACTTCTTCGAAGTACAGTAATGGCTGAGAACCCCATGGAGTAATTTCCACCTTATCTTGTAAGGTGAATGAGTGAGCGGGAGGGAAAATTGTAATAAATACAATTAAAAGTGTACTGAAAAGTGTGTTACCACAGTACGTGTGTCACGTTTGACGCTTGGTCATTGGTTGGGACACTTCGTTGTTGGTCCCGTTAGGGAGTGAATGCTGCTGAAACTGTTGCAAAGAAGTGCATGGTTTAAAGGGGACATCTTTCCAGTGAGGACCTATTGGAAGAAATCGGGTTCCTTTTCGTTTTTTTGTTATGCGGGTTGTTGGTTTGAGAGATGGATTATGGCTGCGGAGAGTTGGGGTAAACGTTGTCTTGATTTTGTTTGATGTTTCATGTGGGCTTGGTGCAGTATTCTGGAGATTTGTTGGTAATGTGCTAAGAAGAGATGCAGTAGAAGAGGGCTGGTTCTGCTTTGTGATGTTAGAAGAATCAGGATCAGATGCCTCCTTGTTTTCATCTACTGTAGTGGTCTCTACCGGCAATGGTGCTAGGTTATGGATGGC
The DNA here is from genome assembly GCA_963969285.1 of Odontomyia ornata. Taxonomy (NCBI): domain Eukaryota; kingdom Metazoa; phylum Arthropoda; class Insecta; order Diptera; family Stratiomyidae; genus Odontomyia; species Odontomyia ornata. Next base: position 264,848,386 of record OZ017739.1, read on the forward strand.
TCGATCAGTTATACCCCTTTCGGTGATGATTTGCACTACCCTTACCATGCCGTCTCTATCTTTTGTTGCACTTACGACCTTGCCTAATGGCCACTTAAGTGGCGCTGTAGATTCATCTTTCAATAGAACAAGACTACCTGGCTTTAAGCCCTCGCTCGGAGTCCTCCATTTATTTCTTTGTTGTAACTCGTGAAGAAACTCCTTGCTCCACTTTCTCCAAAACTCAAGTTGTTTTTGGGTAACGAGCTCCCATCTTTGGCAAAGTTTTATGTTCTTCTCCTTCATTAGAGGGTTAGGTAGGGCTGTTAACTGTTCGCCAATTAGGAAATGAGATGGAGTTAGTGCCTGAATGTCATTAGGGTTGCTAGAAAGCTTTGTAAGAGGTCGAGAGTTAAGTATTGCTTCAATTTCGGTGATGAGAGTGTTGAGTTCCTCATACGTCAGTGAGGCACTACCTATAGTTCTTCGCAGATGATATTTAGCTGACTTAACAGCCGCCTCCCAAAGACCCCCAAAGTGTGGAGTTCTTGGAGGTATAAAATGCCACTCTATCATTTGATCTGCGCAGTGCTGTATCAATTCATCATGGAAATCCGATTTGAAAAACAAATCATAAATTTCTTTGAGTTCATTTTTTGCCCCCACAAAATTAGTGCCATTGTCACAATGAATGTGAGTGGGCCTTCCTCGTCTTGCGATGAAGCGTTTTAATGCTCCAATAAAGGCGTCTTTTGTGAGGTCAGATGCAAGTTCTAAATGAACTGCCTTAGTTGCGAAACATATAAATACGGCTATATACGCCTTAGTAGGTTTCTTGCCTCGAACTTTGTAATGAATATGAATTGAGCCACAGAAATCTATTCCAACGTTTGTAAATGGCCGAGAGGGTTGCACTCGTGCGGGTGGCAAAGTTGCCATGATTTGGTTGATTGTTTTTGGTTGAAATCTCGCGCATCGAACACACTTGTGTACAATAGATTGTGCGAGTTTTCTCCCATTCAGAGGCCAAAATCCTTGCCTAGCTGCTACCAAAAGGGCTTGTGGTCCCGCGTGAAGATTGGTACTATGTAGTTCTTTCATTAAAATGTATACATATTCATCTTTTTCAGGAAGAACCATCGGATGCTTGCTATCATAAGACAGTTTGGCTTCCTTCCTGCTGGTATCGTTGGCTACCTGGTGATATCGTTGGCTTCCTTCCTGGTGCTCACCTGAGCGTCGTCGGAAGGTGCAGTCCCTCTTGGCGCTTAAGCGAGTTGCAGATATCTTTGGCTTCCTTCCTGCTGGTATCGTTGGCTACCTGGTGATATCGTTGGCTTCGTTCCTGGTGCTCACCTGAGCGTCGTCGGAAGGTGCAATCCCTCGTGGCGCTGAAGCGAGATGCAGATACCGTTGGCTTCCTTCCTGGTGCTCACCTGAGCGTCGTCGGAAGGTGCAACCCCTCGTGGCGTTGAAACGAGATGCAGATATTGTTGGCTTCCTTCCTGGTGCTCACCTGAGCGTCGTCGGAAGGTGCAATCCCTCGTGGCGCTGAAGCGAGATGCAGATATCGTTGGCTTCCTTCCTGGTGCTCACCTGAGCGTCGTCGGAAGGTGCAATCCCTCGTGGCGCTGAAGCGAGATGCAGATATCGTTGGCTTCCTTCCTGGTGCTCACCTGAGCGTCGTCGGAAGGTGCAATCCCTCGTGGCACTGAAGCGAGATGCAGATATCGTTGGCTTCCTTCCTGCTGGTATCGTTGGCTACCTGGTGATATCGTTGGCTTCCTTCCTGGTGCTCACCTGAGCGTGGTCGGAAGGTGCAATCCCTCATGGCGTTGAAGATATCGGCCCACTCAAAGTCCACCCTGCGAACTTGAGCTCGACTATTACAACGCTAGGATAATAGAGCACCCTAGTGCAGCCTCACACTAGGTCCTGATTATGGCTTGGAAATGCTCTTGGGTCGGGGTCACCAAAATGAGTACAAACTCGTTTGTTGTACTTTGAATACTGAATTTTATTTTGATACAAGTGACTTTATATACATAATTTATGCTTACATAGCTAATTTAGACTAATCGTGGGAACGTACAAGAATGTATGAAAGTGGTGAGAACCAACATTGTTTTGGCTAGACTATCGTGTGACATCAATTTTACGTTAGGAATTTATGAAAACATGAAGATGTACGTTTTATGTTACAGTTATGAGTTCTATGAGGTAAATTGGAAGTAGAATAATAAAGCTAGGATTTTAATTACAGATATGGAATGTGGGAAACTTGAAATGCAATTTGAATAGTAAACAATGGAGTTTAGGCGCAGAGTTTCTGATATAACGAAACCTTGGTAATTAAGCATCTGATGCAACCTTGCTCACTATGAAAACTTCTCACCTAAATGCATCTCATCAACTCTGAAGGCGAGTAAAGTAGACAAATTAGTTAGATCGCCGAAAATATGTTTGCCCGCGGTTTGTTTTGTATGCAATGCCGAGGTTGCGAGCAGGTGACAAATATTGGGGATCATAATATGATTAACTCAATTAGTACATAATCGATTTAGAAACATCTCAATAACGAGGAATTAATTGAGTTTATTTGAGAAGAGAATTATGATTAGTGTTCCCGATGTTTTTGATACGTAAAATTATTTGCAAGAATTTAATTTCTATCGAAATATTCAATGCCTAGTTCAAGCTAATAATATAGGTTAGTTTATTATATATTATTTTTAAATGTTAAGATTTTTTTGTTTTTAATGTTTCAATAGCAATTAATACAAACAACATTATTTTGAAGAGCATGTGAAATTATTTGACCTGCGAGGAAATGACATTTAGAATACTTAAGTATTTTGAAATATTAAAATATGTTCAGTTCCAAATTTTAAGGACTAATCAATTCACCATCATTACTTTCAAGTAGAAAAATTAAAAGGCCTTTTAAATTTTTCTAAATTAAATCCACACTATTAATTCTGTAATGCGGAAGTCTACAGAGGATTCATCCTCGCTCAATATGAAAATTGTTTTACAGATCTAGCTTCGTGAAGACATTTTGCATATGTCAAAAATTCATCTCAGTGAATTTTTGAAAAAAAGTTTGAATTTTATATTTGAAACCATATTTTGCATGCTCAGGAGTGTTTAAAATCTGAAAAAGCAACAAAATCCCCAAATCACAATTCAAAAATTTGGAAAAATATTGTGAATCCAAAAAAAATCCAAATTAATTGTCCACAGGCACAAAACAACACTTGATAGTAGGCATATACCCAAAATCCATGTACGAGTAACAAAATTCATAATAATAAAATCCAAAAAAGTCTAGTTAGTTATCCTTAATGAGAAACACAGTTTATTTGGGATGGAAGAACGAACAGTTGTCTTAAAGTACGAGTAAGTTCAATGAAAACATAGTTGGAATAAGCAATTTTATTAGATTGAATTGTCGTGATACTGCTCATCCAAACTGTAGGTATAAGCGTAACACCCAGAAAACATAAATTAAGCACACAGAAAAGATAGATTAAAATTAATCCTCTTACACAAGATGAAATGAAAAGAATTTGGTTTGCTTTCTGTTCAGTTTTTTTCCTTGTAAAAAATATAAGAGAAAACTTGTATTTATATGCAGTAATACTGTGAAATACTAGACAAAACCTTGATTTTCGTTCGCGCATTAATTGTAGAATGAGAGAAATAGTGTTAGAGCAAATGATAACAAGTATAAATCGTACTTTTTAATAAATGAATCAATAAATAAAATGAATTGTTAGGCTAACTCGGTCTTTCCTTTCCAGCATGCCCTTCACTTCCAGCAGCGAACGGTAAATATGTCACTACGAGGGTAGGGTTGCAGAAATCCACGGATGGCCGGTTTTGCATCGCGCTCGGTACGCGGCACCATCATTTGTTTTGCGTTTTTATATTAGAGCAGGTTGCTCCGATTTCAAGTTAGAGTAGGATATTTTCCGGTACTGCGTGGGTGATATTCGGGAATGCGGAAGTAGATCCAGTTTGTTTGTGTTTTCTGAAGGAATGGAAGAAGTACGGAATAGAGTAGAGATAGGTTTCGTTTCCGTATGTTGTATTTTTATACGCGTTTGAAACGGGCACTTGATGGTGGCTGAAACAACGCAATTGAGCATAATCCATTTGAAAGACCTGCGACCGAAATCCTCTCCGGACTAGCTGGCCGACAAGCAGCCACCGCGAAATAGATTACGGTGCACGGACTGATGGACCAGTTGGTACCATTCGTTGTCACGACTCAGACTTCACGTCTAGAGCTGATCAGAGGTCGGTTCAGATTTCCTTCGGGAAATCTCTTCGTTCAAGCGATTTGAAACGGAAATCGTTACAAGTATACTTAGCAATGTTCAAGTGGCCCTCTTCAATGTTTCAAATGCCTTGGTTATGGTCACACCACACAAGTATGCAAAGGGCCCGATAGCAGTTCCCTATGTTACAAGTCCGGTGAAATGGGACATAAAAGAAAAGAGTGTACGAAGGAGGCACACTGTATTCTTTGCAAGGATGCTGATCCAAAACCTGATTTTGGACACGTCTTGGGATCAGGAAAATGTCGGGTGTTCCAGGAAGCCCTAGCCAAGGCCAAATCAGAGCTTCGATGACCCGCATCCTGCAGCTAAACCTACACCGCAGTTCAACCGCCCAAAATATGCTTGAGCAGTTTGCGAGGGACAGGAAAGCCGACTTCTTGCTGCTGAGTGAGCAACACCATAATAAAAGTCCTGCATTATGGTACTCTGATGAAACTGGTACTGCCGCTATCTGGGTTCGGAACAGTGACTTTCAAGCGGAAAGTTGTGGACGTGGGAATGGTTTTGTGTGGGTTTGGTGCTCAGGGACCACCTTCTTTAGTGTGTACCTAACGCCTAACGAATCGATATATTCTAAACCAAGCTTTAGGCTTTAGAGCGCGCTGTCTTGAACGCAGAGCGCAAGATGCTCGTTGGGGGCGACTTCAACGCTAAAGAAATCGAATGGGGCATGCCTCAAACAAATCCGCGGGGAAAACAAATCCTGGAAATGGTGGCCAGGATGGCCCTCGTCGTACTAAACTCTGCCATAATGGCTGTGAGGGAACCATACAGGACGTGACATTCGTCTCGGAGTCCTTAGCACGGAGGATACGCAATTGGAAAGTATTAGAGGACTACTCAGCCAGCGATTATCGGTGCATTCTGCTTGAGATAAGTGATGTTGCCTCCCAACGTCTGTGCTCTCGGCTTTCTGCAACTGGATGGCACATCGGAAGGATGGACGTCGAGAGGTTCGCCGAGGTGCTCACAGCAGGTGAGCCGCTACAGGGAGCTTCGGAGGGGACGGAAGAACTGGCAGCTCAAGACGTGCCGAACTCTACTATGAGCATAATCACGACTGCTTGCTGCGCTTCTATGCCCCGTTGAAAACCCCGACACGGCAAGCCCCCAGTGTACTGGTGGTCAACTGAAATCGCTGAAAAGCGAAGAGAGTGTCACAAGCTGCAAAGTGAGGCTCAATGGGCACGGAACCGTGACGAGGCATGCAACCGGGTGGCAGCATATAAGTCGGCCAGGAAACGCCTTTGCAAACTGATCAACAGTAGCAAGGCTCACTGCTGGCAAGATCTAGTGGACAATGTAAACAAGGATCGGTGGGACCTTGGCTACAAGCTAGTCATGCGGAAGCTTGTTGCCCTTTGGAAACCTTGTATACATGACGCGGAAAAGATGGATGAGATAGTGCGGGGACTCTTACCCGCCTATCCTGTCCGTGTTGATGCTGTCCATGGTGAAACAGCAGTCGAGTGTCCACTCTTCACACAGCTGGAACTGGAGGAGGCAGTCCTCTTGTTGAAAACGAGGAAGGCTCCAAGTCCAGATGGTGTTCCAGCTGAGGTGTTGCGGCTCGTCTATCACCATTGTCCTGACTTGCTGCTCAGCACATTCAACGCTTGCCTACGGGACGGGGTTTAAGCGGCACGATGGAAGGTGGCGAGACTCCTGCTGATCAGCAAGGGGAAGGGAAATCCCGAATCACCGTCTGCATACCACCCGTTATGCATGCTAGAACGGCTGGGAAAGTGCTAGAGAAACTCACCAAGGGAAGACTCACTGACGCGATTCGTGCTGCTGGGGACCTATCTCCTTGGCAGTACGGCTTTAGAGCAGGACATTCCACCATTGATGCGATTGCATAGGTGGTGATCGCGGTCCAAAAAGCAACTCCACTAGGTGGGTAGATATTCTAGATGCGCTCTAGAATATCTAATGCGGCTTTTGAGGAACTACCTAAAGGACCGAAGCCTGCTCTAGGACACGACACAGGGCCAACGAAGGGGGAACTTACATCAGGTGTTACCGAAGGATCTATCCTTGGTCCGGACCTGTGAAACGTGTCTTACGACGGGCTACTGAGACTTGAGATGCCAGATGAGTCGCGCTTTGTCAGTTATGCGGATGATGTTGCAGCTCTGGTCACTGGACGCACCGTTGAACAAGCGCAACTTAGGCTAGGTATGCAGATGCGCTGAATGAGGGACTAGATGACTGCTTGCAGGTTCAGTTTAGCACTGGAATCCCTAGAGTAAGGATGATCAGTATTGGGGACATACAAATCGAATCAAAGCCAGCGGTGAAGTACCTGGGGCTACTGATCGACTCGAAGATGAGTTTCTCTGAGTAAATCAGGGTAACGGCTGAGAAGGCTTCTTCAGGAATATCTGCTCTGAGTCAACTTATGGCCAACGAAGGGTGACCCAGCCCGTCAAGAAGACGCCTCTTGATGAGTGCTGTAGGGTCAGTGCTGCTGTACGGAGCAGAGGTATGGGGTGACGCTCTCAGCAAGGAAGTATACCGAAAACGTTTGGCACATGTACAGAGAAGAGGAGCACTGAGAATTGCATCTTCGTATCCAACAGTCTCTGACTCGGTGGTGAGAGTTATTGCGGGCGTGATACCTGTCGCCCTCCTTGCTAGAGAACGCCTCGCTATTTATCTGCGCCAACACGAGGATGCGAGGGAGATGGTTGTGCGCGAGGAGAGACAGCGCTCGCTCAATGATTGGAAAGCAACTTTTTGTATTATATGATGAGCACATGAACAGCATACAACACTTTAGCTTGTTGATTAAGCTTATAGCTGAAAAATATATTAACACAAGGTACTATTTTATTACGAAAAAAAATCTCTTAAAAAAATTTCTGTCAGACAATATTTCAACAAGTTACTGCATTTTAAAGGCATGTAGTTCCTTCACACATAGTGAATATCAAGCTCAACGATTATACATTTCACTCAAAAAAGGCACTATAAAACCAAATTCCGCCGAAGGCGGTCCCAAGCCCGGATTTGAAAGGAAGAGGGAGGCGAAAAAGTATAAAAGAATTATAATCACATTATTAATGAATGAACGTTTTTCAGATTTCCTGCAAATGAAAATGAATGGTCAACTAGGTGCAGTTTAATTATTTTTGACGGACGTATCGTGGGAAAGTCTTTGATATGCTTCAAACGCTTTTTGGGAAACGATTTCAAAAAAAAATGCAATCAGAACAATATTGAGAGGAGACGCAGTTCCACTTTTGGTAGAAACTAAAAGACAACAATAAGTAAAATTTTTACTTTTATGAATCTCTTCTGGAGCTCAGACATATTTTTATCTTTGCAGGCAAATGCAAATGGTATAGCAGTCGTATTGATTTCAAGTGTTTCGCTGAATGGAGAAACTAGTTCTTCATCGAGGATGGTAAATAAGTTTATGTTAACTATTGGAAACAGTTAAAGAAATGTATATTATGTTGGGCTCATTTTCTTATTAGAATTCAACTGCACACCTCCTGATCCAAGCTTCACCTCCAGTATGTAGTGATTACGTTACCTGCAAGTGAGGAGTTTTGTAGGTATGTTTCTCTTATTAGAAAACTCAATTCGTCCCATTTTCCGCAGATTCTCCATTCAAGCGTGTAGGGGGAAAGCAGAATCTTGGAGCTATGTTATTTTTATTGTAATCCATTAATGCTATTTATTATATTTTTATTGAATTTTCTAATGAATAAAAATAATTTCGAAATAATTAGTCTTTATATTAACAAATACTTAGAATTTTTGAAATAATTCGAAGTTTTCTTTTGCTTGGTCCACTGTATAGTCTTTTGTATTCGGCCTCCCCCTAAATCCAGGTAAATGTGAAAATTCGTAGCAAGGGAATGGAATTTTGTAGATATTGTTCTGTATATGATTTATTAGAGTAGGGGAACAGCCCAAATGAATTCTATCCCGAGAATCAGATAATAACAAAGCTACGAGCGAAAAAAAGGTTCATGAAAGCAGACAAAGATATGAACAAAAATTTCTGTTAGGCACTGAAAAATTTCCGCTAGGTAATATTTCAACAAGTTAGTAAATTTTAAAGGCATCTGGTTCTTTCATACATTTCACTCAAATATGGCAAATATGGTGGAACCAAAAATTGCGCCTTGATTCCGCCGAAGACGGTCCCAAGCTCAGTTATGAAAGGAAGAGGGATATAAAAGAATGAACGATTATAATTTTAGTAGTAGTTGAATTTGTAATTTCCTGAGAAACAGATTTATTCTTTGATTATTAAATTTCACTGTGAGGTTTCTATTTATCTAACTCAAGCTTCGCAAACTAGTTAAGTTTGAATTAAAAACATTATCATTCAATTATACAATGGTAGTTAAGTTTTACACATTAAATCATTTCAAAATTTTAGCTCCCTTTTCAAACTACACCCTTCGAAAATTAAATCAAAAGAGCAACGTTCATGGTCAGATGACAAAATTTGAGTTGATGTTCCACTTCAGTGTTCCATTCTCAAAGGTGGACGTCAATAATTGACGAATTATTGTCAGTGGCGTAGGGCCGATTCATTACAATGGTTATATTTGCTTTGAATAAAAATACATATTCTTAGTCAATACCACGTAATATACTTGTTATATGAAAACGAAAGGATTCTATTTCCTCGGTCACTACTTTTCAAATCTGTTGAAAAACTGCTCTGAAATGAAAATGGTAAATCAAACACAGTTTTGGAGATGGAATGAATGCCTTTATTGTGTCCATCTATTTAAATACATTAATTGCGCTTACAAGACATAATTTACAATTTAACTTTCCCATGGTCTGCTGTGACACGTGAGATGCAAAATTTCTAAAGTCGCGGAATTGCATGTCTGAGAATTTTGTTCATAGTAAAGAATGTATGAAAGTGTGCAACGTGATCACTCACAGCAGACCGTGGGAGCACATTGAAAGTACGTAAGTTGATACGGAATATTTTTGTGGGAAAAGTTATTTTTGCTGAACAATTTCAATTATCGTGGGATTGGAATTTGTAGGAATTTGAAGAAAATAATGTTTTATGGAATTCTAACATCCTCCCCCACTTGAAACACACCTGGGCGTGGTTCAACAGTAGTAGAAGATGTTGGCTGGGTCCGTTTTGATGGTCGTGGTGTAATGATTTTCTACTTTTCAGATCGAACGCGGAACCGACCTCTCATCGGTTCTAGACGTTAAGTCTGAGTAGTGCCAACGGATGGTACCAACAGGTCAACCAATCCGTGCACCGTAACCCATTCACGCGGTGACTGCTTGTCGGCCAGCTAGTTTGGAGAGGATTTCGGTCGCGGGTCTCCGAATGGATTACGCTCAATTACAATATTTCAGTCACCTGAACTTGCCCGTTTTCCAAACGCGTCAACAACTACTCATCCAGAACGGGAAACCTACGTTACTTTAATTCTGGATGTGATCTATCCACAGATCTCAAATCAAAAATGCTATAAAATCCCATAGGCGCGTTACCGAATCACCGACGCGGTACCGAAAAATATGCTACTCGAACTTAAACCGACGAAAACTACTCTAATGAAATGACGAAACAATCAAAGGTACCGCGTACCGCGCGCGACGCGAAACCGACTTCAGCGGATTTGTCGAAACCCTACCCTCGCGACGGCATACTTACCCTACACTCTCGGTTCCCACTGAAAAAGAACGAGTCACTGAAAAGTAAAGTCTTGGGTTATTTTTTTAGCAATTCATCTTTAATACTTATTTTTTTGATATACAGATTATAAAATACATTTGGAATTTACGTTTCAATTTTGTTTAGCCAGTAAGTTTTTTCAATTGAAATTTTTATGATCAAGGTTACTGTGAGTTTAAGAAAACAACCTATCAAAAACTTTTTTAAACTAGCATCTTTTTAATTTGCGAGCCGATTTCTTCACAAATAGACTATTAAAAAAACGATGCGGCATGGAGTGTTTCACAGCATATTCAGTTCATTCTAAAATTGGTATCATTGAAATTTAATGAGATGAAAAAGAATTTAAATGGTCACTTGTCTTTTCTACTCCAATAAAATGTAATTTGTTTATATCTATCTATAATATAACTGTATATTTTTTTAATATATAATAAATTTAAAAGGTAAAATATGCCAATCACTATTGATAACGCAATTTAAATGATGACTAACCAAACTAGCACACAATATTACCACAATTCGTTTTTGTGAAAAGGCCTGAATAATTATATTAATAATAGTTGGATTATAATTCAACGCTAATAACAAATAGACGAGGGAACTGAAATTCGAAGAAATTTCTAGAGAACGGTTTTGCAAACATTAAATTCTTATAAATCCGTTAATGTTAATGATGTTATTAGGTTTTCAACTTTATTATCTTGTTTAAATTCGTCTCTGGGAATAAAATATTATTTCTGTTTTAATGTACATACTTAAACCTACTGAATCGTAATCATTCTAAGATTATCTACGAGTGAAATTGTAGCTACATACAAAGTTCCGGTTATTTTACGTGAGGAAAGTTTATTTTGCTTTTTACTAACAATTGGGGATCTAATAAGTTGGGTATTTTGTATAACATGTATAAATTTGCTTAAATTGTTCCATCCTATAATGTCATACTTATATTTTTAAAATATTTATTCTCGATGTCCATTATTTTCTATGAGTTTCATAGGAAATCTACAAAACCCTACTAACCTTTAATTCTAAGCATTCTATCGAAATTGTTTCAACACAAATAAAAAAAAACGCTTAGCAAAAGTCTTATACGCACTAATGCGGTATCAATCGTTTGTCTGTTTTTTTTTGTTTAAGATTTTTAACACTTTTTACTGTCGAAAATTTAGATGCCACGAATATTTCGAATTTCTTTGTTCTTAAAAGCAATTAAATGTTTATTTTCTTTCGCCTATTAAACATATACTATTCTCCTTGCGTTGGATTTCCCGATTTTGATAAGTACATTATTTTTTCGGTTTCTTACGACACTTCATACTAGATATTATACAAATAGCTTACGGTGAAAGCCATATTTAAAGAACATGATTTAGTTCTTAGGAGGGTCGCATGATAAAAAAAAATAATACATTTTAAATGCGGGTAAGTCTTAATTCAGGCTGCGCAGTATGAATTAGAATGAAATTATAAGTTAAAGGTTGCCATTTAACTGCTACCTTGCAATAATATTATGTAACAATGCTTTATGGCACGAAACGGTTCGATTCGTACCAATTGAATTAACTTTTCAAGGATGTAAAAACAAGGTTAAATCTTTCAATATTAAGAATGTGATTTTTATATTAAATTTAGAAGAATGATCAATATATCGACACGTTCCTCCATAAAAATGAGTCAAATGCAATTTCTCAAAAAAATTAATATTGCCGATTCAATTTCGAAAATATGGCATAATTCATTGTATTGGTTTACATGTACCGTATACATATTTCGGTTACGTTGTGACTTTTGCAACATTTACAATCAAAATAAAAAAATAGATTATTGAGCAGAAATGCTCTACATTGGTATAAGTTCTGTTAATTTTAAAGTTTTTATGTACAATAGTTCAATTTATGATATTGAAAATTACAATGTGACTTGCAATCGACATTGTTAGAAGTGACTAGTCCGATTTTGTGGGTAACTGAATGTGAAAAGTATGAATTGCTTCTTCTCTATAATTTATACTCAGAATAACTTTGAATTAATATCAATAGTGACCTGAGTTCACCTATGTAATCATTACATCATCATTTATTCTTTCGTTCTCAAAAGTCTTTCTAATCGTACATTTCACTTCTCGCTTTATAGTTTATATCGTTTTTTTCTTTTTCTTTCATTCTTAAACTTTGGAAAAGTTATCCGTAAAATGACATGAGGAGAAAATAAATCAATAACTCCATTAAAATGCGCTGTATAGTCAGTGTCGATACACATACATACATCATATACATGAGAATATGTTTAACTTTCCATTATAAGTGTAATTCCTTCAATTCTTTTCCTACACTTATTTGCCTATATATCTATCCACCATCTATTTATTTTATATTATACATACATGGCTGCCAAGTAGTGACATTTGGTCTGCGAAGAGGTTGCCGCGTTGAAAAGGATATGCGAGCTTCGGAAAACAAATAGGTATCGCGAAATCGTTCTGCCAATATGGCCACTCAGGAAAGTGTTTCGCGACAGGCAACTGCAACACCTGGCAATGATAAAGCCGATCACAAAGCCAGAATGGATGGTGGACTAACTGGCTGCAAATGGACCTTGATCGTTGTATATTTAATTAAGCTTTTGGCGAAGAGCTCAAACTTTTTCAGCAGTTCGTAGTTATGTTTGGCATAGATCACGAATATATTATATTCGGTATCATTGTGTCGTGGTGAATACTTGATTCGCTTGATTTCAGCTGTAAAGTTTACGATGGGACGTATCTCTTCGAGCTCAGGTTGAAAGATAGCCCATAGTGACTTTCGTGAGAAGAAATCACTATTCGCATAGAATATCACTAGGAAACCACTAACGATGATCAAGGACAGCAGCACCTTATTCCTTCTCATAGCTCGCGATGGTCTTCTGATGCCTTTCCGCTCACCTAGACAAAATATTCTAATATTTTCTAAGTCTTTCTTAACTAAACTAACCTCTTTCATGATTGGAGCCTGTTGATCTTCTTGCTGAGTTTAACAGAGTTCCATGTTCTAGCCTGAGGCAATATTCCGGTGAATTTCTCAAGTGTTTGATGTTCCCTTTTGTTTTCTTGAGTACGTTTCGCTCCGACCAAATCCTACACACAAACGATCGTCACGAAGGTATGTTAAGAGGTAGAAAAGCACTTGAAATGTTCTAGACAGCACAAACTACGATCACGCACCATCGATCACCACAAAAAGTTCTTTTCTTTTTCTTCGCCGCCATGTGGCTGTCAAAATCCCCGGTTGTCACCTCGGACAAAACATCTGTGTGTGGAATGGCACGCCATATGGCGGCAATGTGCCTCTCCAGTTGTCACCAGTGGCATAGTTTTCTCGATGGCCACGGTGGAGGGGCATTTCCAGATGGCTATGTCTCGAAATGTGCCGGGGTTTGGATTAATTCTATATTTCGAATATTTATATCCACGGATCTAAATATTTGGACAGAAAAAAAAAATATTTTCTGCACAACGATATCCGCACGACAGATGAAGTCCGCTGGCACTTCGAGGACATATCCATCTGGCCGGTTGCAAGGGTTCGGGATCGGAATCACTTCGATTCCCGGGCGTAGGCGTCACATTACACATTCCCCCCCCCAAAATCGAAGTAATTACGATCCCGTCTCCTATATAAAAGGTCTTGGTTAAGGCCGTGGCGGGTCGAAGGTCGGTTTCGAAGGATAGGCTACAACCATGTTCGTGAAGACTCGACAGTGACTATATAGTAGGGAGTCGGGTGTTATTCGGAGGTCTTCGTCTAGGCAAAGATTGGGGTACGCCAAGGTTTTTCGTGGGAAATAGTTGCACTTCATCGTCTAAGGTCTTTTGCGTGGTAAATTCCCAGGGTTTTACCAGTCATGTCCGCGATGAGGTATCGGGTGGGGCTTATTACTTGTAGGACTCGACACTTCACGAATTTCTTGTCTAGTTTGGCATTGTAATGGCGGGTGGCATCGCTCTGTCGGAAGTTTCGACGATATATCTCGTCGCCTACCTTAAAGCCAGAAGGATGAGATCGCAGGTTGTACCGCTCCTCTCCCATCCGTCTACTTTCTTCAATCTTCTCCCGCAGTTGATCTCGCAGAAGTTGGAGCTTTTCATGCGGTTCCAGAACCACGATTGGGTCCTCTAGCGATTTCAGCTGCCGCAATAGCCGGTAAGCGCTCCCATGACAGATCATGTACTGGCCGAACACTGCGAAATACGGCGAAATGCCGGTAGTCGCGTGGTACGACGAGCGCAGCGCACTAGTGATGGCGGACAATTTGCGATCCCAGTCCTTCTGATTCGGGTGGACATAGGCGCGGAGGGCCGCTATGAGCGTACGATTCAGTCGTTCGGATGCGTTGGCTTGTGGTGAATAGACGGCAGTTCGTTGGTGGATGATGCCGTATTTGGACATTAGGTCTCGGAACTTGCTGGAGGTGAACTGGACCCCATTGTCGGAGACAAGTTTCTCCGGAACTCCAAACATGTGAAAGACTCGGTTCTCCAAGAAGCTGATTATAGGTCCAGTGTGCATGTTACGTAGTGGTTCTATGATAGGGAATTTAGAGAGCTGGTCCAGGACCACGACAGCTCCCGTGTGACCAGAAGCAGATCGAGGGTATGGACCGATAAGATCAATGTACAAGCGCTGGAACACGCGTTCGGGGACCTCAACCTTACCCATGGGTGGCCGAAGAATGGTGTTGGGCGCTTTAGTGCACTTGCATAGCTCACAAGAGGCTACGTACGCTTTTATCTGTTGTGCCATCTTAGGCCAAAAGAAACAGGTTTTCAACCGCCTAAGTGTACCACCGTAACCGCCGTGCGCACTTGATGGGTGGTCATGAGCCCGTCTGATAAGATCAGTGGTTAATTCTTCGGGCACCCACAACTTCCACTGTTCTTCTTCTTGTATGGGTTCTCCGGATGCGTGTCCCATCCGCTTATAAATAAATCCATCCGTCAACCGCAGTTCAGGCAGCTGGGGCTGTTGATTCTGGATAGTGTGAATCAGTTGTGTGTAGGTTGCTGACTTGAAGGCAGGATGGTCCAGATCGATCAATTGGGGGCTGTCGTCCTCTTGGACGCTGGGTTCAGCTTGTGAGACATGAAGGCTATAGGTCTCTCCTCGCCGTCTTGTGCAACCTGGACTAAGACTGCTCCCACCCCATGTTGACTCGCGTCACAATGGATTGAGAACGGTTTGTCAAAGTCCGGGCTGTGCAGTACGGGGGCTGTAGTCAGACTCTTCTTTAGCTCTTCAAAGGCTCGCAAGCTGGACTCTTCCCAGACGAATTTACGTCCCTTACGCAGCATGTCGGTCAAAGGAGTGGTAATGGTGGCATAGTCACGTACAAAACGCTGGTACCATCCGCATAAGCCTAAGAATCGGCGTAATTGTTTGGTGGTCTTGAGTAGTGGAAAAACGTCAATCGCTTGAGTCTTTTCCGGATCGGTCTTGATATGGCCATGCCCAATGATGTGACCTAAATACTTCACCTCCGTCATCACAAACTGGCTCTTCCGTATGTTGATGGTTAATCTTGCCCTCCGGATGTGTAGAGCCACCTCCTGAAGCAGGTCGATGTGTTCATCAAAGGTCTCGGTTATAAGCAACAGATCGTCCAAGTAAACGAAAACTTGGTGCCGCAAATGAGGTGGTATCACCTTATCCATAAGGCGCGTCATTGTTTGGGGGGCATTACACAATCCGAATGGCATGGTCACGAATTGATATAGGGGCCGACCTGGGACTGTGAAGGCTGTTTTCTCCTTTGAACCGGGGTCTAAAGGAATTTGCCAGAAGGCGTCCTTGAGGTCTAAGCTCGTGATGAAGTGGGCTTTAGGCAATCGACTCAAAATGCCTTCGATCAACGGTAGAGGATATGCGTCCTTGACTGTGACGGCGTTCAAGCGTCTGGCATCTAGGCATAACCGGACCTTGTTCGGCTTGACAACTAAGGTGACTGGGGAAGCCCACGCGCTCTGTGATTCTTCGATTACGCCTAATGCTAGCATTCGATCCACTTCGGCATATAACGATTTTTCCTTCGCCGGAGATATGGCGAAATGTCTCTGTTTTATGGGTTTAGCTCCCCCACATCTATAGTGTGGAACACCAGGGCGGTCCGCCCGAGACCTTCCTTCTCGTGCGATGGAAAAGCCGATATAGCCGAGTCGAGACGCAGTTGCTGAGTTACATCCAGTGTATGCCGTAATAAGTTAGTGGGTTCAGATTGGTCAGGAACGGTGGTGACGGACTCCAGGGTCGAACCGGAAAATAGTGCCAGAGCCAAGTTAAATTTTCGAACGAAATCCACTCCTAGGTAAAGATTCTGGGTTAACTGAGGTATGATGAAAAATTCCATGGGTTTAGTTACTCCTTTAAAGGTGACCTCCGTCATAATTTTTCCCACTACAGAGTGACGCGTTCCGTCCGCCGTGCTTAACCAGGAGGTGAAATGACGGATTTGGTCCGCGTGCTTTGCCAGTACCTCCCCTGCAAACTCGGCAGATATGCAATTCACACTGGCTCCCGTATCGACTAAGCCTGATACTCGTTTTTGCAGGAGGTGTACTGACGCATATGGCCGAACATCATCCCTCAATAATTCGTCTAAGTATATGTCCTTCAACACTTTCCTCGACTGCCTGACTTTTCTCCAGAAGCTCCGCATCCGACGCGTGGCTCGCTTGCTTCGCGGTGGGACATTTGTGGACAACTCCTCATGGAAGATGCGCTGTCGAGTAGCCAAGTAATTCCGCAGCCTGACATGAAAAGGTTTTACATGCCAAGGAACTTTCGCCTCGCTACCATTTCCCTGCGCGTTGGCCTCGGCGAAGGACGGCGTCGGT
This sequence comes from Odontomyia ornata, assembly GCA_963969285.1. Taxonomy (NCBI): domain Eukaryota; kingdom Metazoa; phylum Arthropoda; class Insecta; order Diptera; family Stratiomyidae; genus Odontomyia; species Odontomyia ornata. The sequence goes on from OZ017739.1 coordinate 264,865,265, forward strand.
TGTGGAACTTCGAGAGAACTGTGGTTAGCGGTGCGAGTCAGCAGAGTTGGAGTCATGTTGGGAGCTTGGTCATAGCTAGTGATGGGGTCTGGATTGGTCCGTCCGGGGTTTAGGAGTGCCGACGGGTGGTCGCGGCACTCGGTGGCAAGTTTTTTCGCCCTTTGCAATTTGCACAGTCAGGGGCGTATGTGTCGGCCTTCCCGCAGCGGTAGCAGAAAAGCGTCGGCTCCGCTGGACATGCATAGAACCGATGTCCCGGTTGTCGGCAGTTCCAACAGACCGTCGGGCTTGTAATCGCTTCCAGGGAGGATCGATCAATCAATGCTGGGTCTTCAAGCTCCGGTGGTGCTCCGCTCCTCGGTACTGGTACTGGATCAGCAAGCAGGTGGTCAGCTGGCATCAACTCCGCGGTGTGATGATTTCGGGGATTTGGTCCCGTTATGCGAGGTTGTGGACGGAAGGTACCACGCCGCTCATCCAAGTGTTCTTGTCTCCGGGCATGTAGGCGCAATCCCTGTATGGTGTTGATGGGAAAATGCAGAAGGCTGTTCTGGAGATCCCAGCGCATATTCTCTCTGATAATTTCTACCAGTTCGTCCTCGGGCATGGTATTTCGCAAGCGAGTGCTCAATCTCACTATACTTGTGTAGTACTGGTCGAACGGTTCGTGAGCGCCTTGTTTCCGTTTCTTTATTTGCTCCCTTAGCTCTCTCTCAGTGAAGCCATCCTCAAATCGATTGCGGAAGGCTGCACTGAAAGAGTGCCAAGTGGGACGTGGCGTTGACTCTTTAAAGCTCCAGTACCAGTCGGCAGCGTCGCCGCTGAACAAAAGATGTGCATGCCGGAGGAAGGCCGAGGAATCACCTCCCAGGGTGCTGGATACCAACGCCTGAATCCGGAAAAGGAACCGGTCCGCCGATATCATATCGTTGAACCCTGTAAAGTTCAGGCGCCAACTCTCCATGATACGAGGCGTCGGGTCTCGAAAAAGTGCCAATGCGTTCCCAGGGGGAATCACATCCTCTATTGACCTGTTGTACTGAACTGCCTCGGGGGCTGGAGGTACCAACGGAGGTCCGGTACTGTGTCGTGGTCTATATTCGGGAGCTCTGGGATCCATTCCCGAGTTCCTTGGAGGTGGGACCCATTGCTCGGATTGTCAGGAGTGGGGCATCGCCACACTGGGATTTGGCTCCCAGCCAAGCGGAGTTCTCACGCGACTGGGTGGTTGGCTCATAGGGAGATTCTGGAGCTTTCCCTCCAGGTTGCCAATTCTCTCCGACATATCCCTCATCAACGCCACGAGGGTGTCAATGGAGTGGGCGGAAGGCATGGGTGTCACCTCGGACACGACACTTGCGGCCGGAACTTCACCGCCTACGGTTCCTTGCATACCAATCATCTTCACACAATTAAGGGTCTCTTCCATTTTAATTGTCGTATTCTTGATTCCAATTTATCATTCCTACTTAATTACATTAACGCTAAAGCAATAGAAATCGATCTTAAATTAAATTTTTTTACTCATTAAGTATGACTAAAACTTAAAACTAAATTAGTGGCCGATAGTGGCGAGCTATTCCGATAATGATAGAAAAAAAAAAAATTTATTTGATACACTTTCCTTTTCAGTGGTCGACTCCTCCAACGGGAAAAAAGGGAGTGCGTGGTAATCTGTCGAAGAAAGGATGCTTTCGGTCGATTTACGAAATTTATCCCCTAAACCCACATACATTACAAAAAAAACCGTCTCTAAACTAGTTAAAGTGACTCGACGAGACAAGTGGTAGAGCTACCGTAACGATTTTAGTACGCGGTCAAAATTCCCGACGCGTGGAAGCATTCCGGGCTTCGCAACTCCAGCATACGCCACCGAACGTTGAACCGATACCACTCGTCTAACACGCATAAGAAATAGTTAGAATCCTTCCGCGACATAAAGGCAAGGTAGCCTTCTATTTTCTTGAGAGTCCATGCTGATAGGTAAACCCATCAGACTGGCAGTTCCATCAAGAAAATAGAAGGTCCTTACAGGGGTTAACCTGGGACAACACATCGGAAGGAATCTGTCGCGAAAAAAAAAAAAATCAAACAAAGGAGAGCGGAAGCTACAACTCACGTGAAGCGACTCCTAATGTGTATCACACAACTCCACTGCTCCTGATAGTGGGACTCGAGTACCAAAGTACCTTACATCCTCCGTAAAGGACCAACTCGTCAGAAGACGCGAAGTTCTTTCCCCCTTAGGATGTTTTAGGCCCCACGTTGGGCGCCATTTGTAATGATTTTAACTTTTCAAGTTCGAACGCGGAACCAACCTCTCATCGGTTCTAGACGTTAAGTCTGAGTAGTGCCAACGGATGGTACCAACAGGTCAACCAATCCGTGCACCGTAACCCATTCACGCGGTGACTGCTTGTCGGCCAGCTAGTTCGGAGAGGATTTCGGTCGCGGGTCTCCGAATGGATTACGCTCAATTACAATATTTCAGTCACCTGGACATGCCCGTTTTCCAAACGCGTCAATAACTACTCATCCAGAACGGGAAACCTACGTTACTTTAGTTCTGGATGTGATCTCTCCACAGATCTCAAATCAAAACTCTACAAAATCCTATAGGCGCGTTACCGAATCACCGACGCGGTACCGAAAAATATGCTACTCGAACTTAAACCGACGAAAACTACTCTAATGAAATGACGAAACAATCAAAGGTACCGCGTACCGCGCGCGACGCGAAACCGACTTCAGCGGATTTGTCGAAACCCTACCCTCGCGACGGCATACTTACCCTACACTCTCGGTTCCCACTGAAAAAGAACGAGTCACTGAAAAGGAAAGTCTTGGGTTATTTTTTTAGCAATTCATCTTTAATACTTATTTTTTTGATATACAGATTATAAAATACATTTGGAATTTACGTTTCAATTTTGTTTAGCCAGTAAGTTTTTTCAATTGAAATTTTTATGATCAAGGTTACTGTGAGTTTAAGAAAACAACCGATCAAAAACTTTTTTAAACTAGCATCTTTTTAATTTGCGAGCCGATTTCTTCACAAATAGACTATAAAAAAAAAACGATGCGGCATGGAGTGTTTCACAGCATATACAGTTCATTCTAAAATTAGTATCATTGAAATTTAATGAGATGAAAAAGAATTTAAATGGTCACTTGTCTTTTCTACTCCAATAAAATGTAATTTGTTTATATCTATCTATAATATAACTGTATATTTTTTTAATATATAATAAATTTAAAAGGTAAAATATGCCAATCACTATTGATAACGCAATTTAAATGATGACTAACCAAACTAGCACACAATATTACCACAATTCGTTTTTGTGAAAAGGCCTGAATAATTATATTAATAATAGTTGGATTATAATTCAACGCTAATAACAAATAGACGAGGGAACTGAAATTCGAAGAAATTTCTAGAGAACGGTTTTGCAAACATTAAATTCTTATAAATCTGTTAATGTTAATGATGTTATTAGGTTTTCAACTTTATTATCTTGTTTAAATTCGTCTCTGGGAATAAAATATTATTTCTGTTTTAATGTACATACTTAAACCTACTGAATCGTAATCATTCTAAGATTATCTACGAGTGAAATTGTAGCTACATACAAAGTTCCGGTTATTTTACGTGTGGAAAGTTTATTTTGCTTTTTACTAACTATTGGGGATCTAATAAGTTGGGTATTTTGTATAACATGTATAAATTTGCTTAAATTGTTCCATCCTATAATGTTATACATATATTTTTAAAATATTTATTCTCGATGTCCATTATTTTCTATGAGTTTCATAGGAAATCTACAAAACCCTACTAACCTTTAATTCTAAGCATTCTATCGAAATTGTTTCAACACAAATAAAAAAAAAACGCTTAGCAAAAGTCTTATACGCACTAATGCGGTATCAATCGTTTGTCTGTTTTTTTTTGTTTAAGATTTTTAACACTTTTTACTGTCGAAAATTTAGATGCCACGAATATTTCGAATTTCTTTGTTCTTAAAAGCAATTAAATGTTTATTTTCTTTCGCCTATTAAACATATACTATTCTCCTTGCGTTGGATTTCCCGATTTTGATAAGTACATTATTTTTTCGGTTTCTTACGACACTTCATACTAGATATTATACAAATAGCTTACGGTGAAAGCCATATTTAAAGAACATGATTTAGTTCTTAGGAGGGTCGCATGATAAAAAAAAATAATACATTTTAAATGCGGGTAAGTCTTAATTCAGGCTGCGCAGTATGAATTAGAATGAAATTATAAGTTAAAGGTTGCCATTTAACTGCTACCTTGCAATAATATTATGTAACAATGCTTTATGGCACGAAACGGTTCGATTCGTACCAATTGAATTAACTTTTCAAGGATGTAAAAACAAGGTTAAATCTTTCAATATTAAGAATGTGATTTTTATATTAAATTTAGAAGAATGATCAATATATCGACACGTTCCTCCATAAAAATGAGTCAAATGCAATTTCTCAAAAAAATTAATATTGCCGATTCAATTTCGAAAATATGGCATAATTCATTGTATTGGTTTACATGTACCGTATACATATTTCGGTTACGTTGTGACTTTTGCAACATTTACAATCAAAATAAAAAAATAGATTATTGAGCAGAAATGCTCTACATTGGTATAAGTTCTGTTAATTTTAAAGTTTTTATGTACAATAGTTCAATTTATGATATTGAAAATTACAATGTGACTTGCAATCGACATTGTTAGAAGTGACTAGTCCGATTTTGTGGGTAACTGAATGTGAAAAGTATGAATTGCTTCTTCTCTATAATTTATACTCAGAATAACTTTGAATTAATATCAATAGTGACCTGAGTTCACCTATCTAATCATTACATCATCATTTATTCTTTCGTTCTCAAAAGTCTTTCTAATCGTACATTTCACTTCTCGCTTTATAGTTTATATCGTTTTTTTCTTTTTCTTTCATTCTTAAACTTTGGAAAAGTTATCCGTAAAATGACATGAGGAGAAAATAAATCAATAACTCCATTAAAATGCGCTGTATAGTCAGTGTCGATACACATACATACATCATATACATGAGAATATGTTTAACTTTCCATTATAAGTGTACTTCCTTCAATTCTTTTCCTACACTTATTTGCCTATATATCTATCCACCATCTATTTATTTTATATTATACATACATGGCTGCCAAGTAGTGACATTTGGTCTGCGAAGAGGTTGCCGCGTTGAAAAGGATATGCGAGCTTCGGAAAACAAATAGGTATCGCGAAATCGTTCTGCCAATATGGCCACTCAGGAAAGTGTTTCGCGACAGGCAACTGCAACACCTGGCAATGATAAAGCCGATCACAAAGCCAGAATGGATGGTGGACTAACTGGCTGCAAATGGACCTTGATCGTTGTATATTTAATTAAGCTTTTGGCGAAGAGCTCAAACTTTTTCAGCAGTTCGTAGTTATGTTTGGCATAGATCACGAATATATTATATTCGGTATCATTGTGTCGTGGTGAATACTTGATTCGCTTGATTTCAGCTGTAAAGTTTACGATGGGACGTATCTCTTCGAGCTCAGGTTGAAAGATAGCCCATAGTGACTTTCGTGAGAAGAAATCACTATTCGCATAGAATATCACTAGGAAACCACTAACGATGATCAAGGACAGCAGCACCTTATTCCTTCTCATAGCTCGCGATGGTCTTCTGATGCCTTTCCGCTCACCTAGACAAAATATTCTAATATTTTCTAAGTCTTTCTTAACTAAACTAACCTCTTTCATGATTGGAGCCTGTTGATCTTCTTGCTGAGTTTGACAGAGTTCCATGTTCTAGCCTGAGGCAATATTCCGGTGAATTTCTCAAGTGTTTGATGTTCCCTTTTGTTTTCTTGAGTACGTTTCGCTCCGACCAAATCCTACACACAAACGATCGTCACGAAGGTATGTTAAGAGGTAGAAAAGCACTTGAAATGTTCTAGACAGCACAAACTACGATCACGCACCATCGATCACCACAAAAAGTTCTTTTCTTTTTCTTCGCCGCCATGTGGCTGTCAAAATCCCCGGTTGTCACCTCGGACAAAACATCTGTGTGTGGAATGGCACGCCATATGGCGGCAATGTGCCTCTCCAGTTGTCACCAGTGGCATAGTTTTCTCGATGGCCACGGTGGAGGGGCATTTCCAGATGGCTATGTCTCGAAATGTGCCGGGGTTTGGATTAATTCTATATTTCGAATATTTATATCCCCGGATCTAAATATTTGGACAGAAAAAAAAAATATTTTCTGCACAACGATATCCGCACGACAGATGAAGTCCGCTGGCACTTCGAGGACATATCCATCTGGCCGGTTGCAAGGGTTCGGGATCGGAATCACTTCGATTCCCGGGCGTAGGCGTCACATTACACATTCCCCCCCCCCAAAATCGAAGTAATTACGATCCCGTCTCCTATATAAAAGGTCTTGGTTAAGGCCGTGGCGGGTCGAAGGTCGGTTTCGAAGGATAGGCTACAACCATGTTCGTGAAGACTCGACAGTGACTATATAGTAGGGAGTCGGGTGTTATTCGGAGGTCTTCGTCTAGGCAAAGATTGGGGTACGCCAAGGTTTTTCGTGGGAAATAGTTGCACTTCATCGTCTAAGGTCTTTTGCGTGGTAAATTCCCAGGGTTTTACCAGTCATGTCCGCGATGAGGTATCGGGTGGGGCTTATTACTTGTAGGACTCGACACTTCACGAATTTCTTGTCTAGTTTGGCATTGTAATGGCGGGTGGCATCGCTCTGTCGGAAGTTTCGACGATATATCTCGTCGCCTACCTTAAAGCCAGAAGGATGAGATCGCAGGTTGTACCGCTCCTCTCCCATCCGTCTACTTTCTTCAATCTTCTCCCGCAGTTGATCTCGCAGAAGTTGGAGCTTTTCATGCGGTTCCAGAACCACGATTGGGTCCTCTAGCGATTTCAGCTGCCGCAATAGCCGGTAAGCGCTCCCATGACAGATCATGTACTGGCCGAACACTGCGAAATACGGCGAAATGCCGGTAGTCGCGTGGTACGACGAGCGCAGCGCACTAGTGATGGCGGACAATTTGCGATCCCAGTCCTTCTGATTCGGGTGGACATAGGCGCGGAGGGCCGCTATGAGCGTACGATTCAGTCGTTCGGATGCGTTGGCTTGTGGTGAATAGACGGCAGTTCGTTGGTGGATGATGCCGTATTTGGACATTAGGTCTCGGAACTTGCTGGAGGTGAACTGGACCCCATTGTCGGAGACAAGTTTCTCCGGAACTCCAAACATGTGAAAGACTCGGTTCTCCAAGAAGCTGATTATAGGTCCAGTGTGCATGTTACGTAGTGGTTCTATGATAGGGAATTTAGAGAGCTGGTCCAGGACCACGACAGCTCCCGTGTGACCAGAAGCAGATCGAGGGTACGGACCGATAAGATCAATGTACAAGCGCTGGAACACGCGTTCGGGGACCTCAACCTTACCCATGGGTGGCCGAAGAATGGTGTAGGGCGCTTTAGTGCACTTGCATAGCTCACAAGAGGCTACGTACGCTTTTATCTGTTGTGCCATCTTAGGCCAAAAGAAACAGGTTTTCAACCGCCTAAGTGTACCACCGTAACCGCCGTGCGCACTTGATGGGTGGTCATGAGCCCGTCTGATAAGATCAGTGGTTAATTCTTCGGGCACCCACAACTTCCACTGTTCTTCTTCTTGTATGGGTTCTCCGGATGCGTGTCCCATCCGCTTATAAATAAATCCATCCGTCAACCGCAGTTCAGGCAGCTGGGGCTGTTGATTCTGGATAGTGTGAATCAGTTGTGTGTAGGTTGCTGACTTGAAGGCAGGATGGTCCAGATCGATCAATTGGGGGCTGTCGTCCTCTTGGACCAACTCGGCTCCTTCAGGGGCGAACATTCTGGATAGGGTGTCGGGGACTACATGCTGGCTTCCTTTTCGGTGGCGAATTGTGAAATCAAATGCCTGTAGTTTCAGTGCCCACCTTGCCAATCTGCCGTTGAGATCAGTCTGGCTCATTAGCCATTTCAGAGAAGCGTGATCCGTAACGATTTCAAAGGTGTGTCCCTCCACATAGGCTCGGAAGCGTTTCACTGCCAACACCGCCGCTAAACATTCCTGCTCGGAGACCGTGTAATTTCGCTGGGCTGGGTTCAGCTTGTGAGACATGAAGGCTATAGGTCTCTCCTCGCCGTCTTGTGCAACCTGGACTAAGACTGCTCCCACCCCATGTTGACTCGCGTCACAATGGATTGAGAACGGTTTGTCAAAGTCCGGGCTGTGCAGTACGGGGGCTGTAGTCAGACTCTTCTTTAGCTCTTCAAAGGCTCGCAAGCTGGACTCTTCCCAGACGAATTTACGTCCCTTACGCAGCATGTCGGTCAAAGGAGTGGTAATGGTGGCATAGTCACGTACAAAACGCTGGTACCATCCGCATAAGCCTAAGAATCGGCGTAATTGTTTGGTGGTCTTGAGTAGTGGAAAAACGTCAATCGCTTGAGTCTTTTCCGGATCGGTCTTGATATGGCCATGCCCAATGATGTGACCTAAATACTTCACCTCCGTCATCACAAACTGGCTCTTCCGTATGTTGATGGTTAATCTTGCCCTCCGGATGTGTAGAGCCACCTCCTGAAGCAGGTCGATGTGTTCATCAAAGGTCTCGGTTATAAGCAACAGATCGTCCAAGTAAACGAAAACTTGGTGCCGCAAATGAGGTGGTATCACCTTATCCATAAGGCGCGTCATTGTTTGGGGGGCATTACACAATCCGAATGGCATGGTCACGAATTGATATAGGGGCCGACCTGGGACTGTGAAGGCTGTTTTCTCCTTTGAACCGGGGTCTAAAGGAATTTGCCAGAAGGCGTCCTTGAGGTCTAAGCTCGTGATGAAGTGGGCTTTAGGCAATCGACTCAAAATGCCTTCGATCAACGGTAGAGGATATGCGTCCTTGACTGTGACGGCGTTCAAGCGTCTGGCATCTAGGCATAACCGGACCTTGTTCGGCTTGACAACTAAGGTGACTGGGGAAGCCCACGCGCTCTGTGATTCTTCGATTACGCCTAATGCTAGCATTCGATCCACTTCGGCATATAACGATTTTTCCTTCGCCGGAGATATGGCGAAATGTCTCTGTTTTATGGGTTTAGCTCCCCCACATCTATAGTGTGGAACACCAGGGCAGTCCGCCCGAGACCTTCCTTCTCGTGCGATGGAAAAGCCGATATAGCCGAGTCGAGACGCAGTTGCTGAGTTACATCCAGTGTATGCCGTAATAAGTTAGTGGGTTGAGATTGGTCAGGAACGGTGGTGACGGACTCCAGGGTCGAACCGGAAAATAGTGCCAGAGCCAAGTTAAATTTTCGAACGAAATCCACTCCTAGGTAAAGATTCTGGGTTAACTGAGGTATGATGAAAAATTCCATGGGTTTAGTTACTCCTTTAAAGGTGACCTCCGTCATAATTTTTCCCACTACAGAGTGACGCGTTCCGTCCGCCGTGCTTAACCAGGAGGTGAAATGACGGATTTGGTCCGCGTGCTTTGCCAGTACCTCCCCTGCAAACTCGGCAGATATGCAATTCACACTGGCTCCCGTATCGACTAAGCCTGATACTCGTTTTTGCAGGAGGTGTACTGACGCATATGGCCGAACATCATCCCTCAATAATTCGTCTAAGTATATGTCCTTCAACACTTTCCTCGACTGCCTGACTTTTCTCCAGAAGCTCCGCATCCGACGCGTGGCTCGCTTGCTTCGCGGTGGGACATTTGTGGACAACTCCTCATGGAAGATGCGCTGTCGAGTAGCCAAGTAATTCCGCAGCCTGACATGAAAAGGTTTTACATGCCAAGGAACTTTCGCCTCGCTACCATTTCCCTGCGCGTTGGCCTCGGCGAAGGACGGCGTCGGTTGTGGAACTTCGAGAGAACTGTGGTTAGCGGTGCGAGTCAGCAGAGTTGGAGTCATGTTGGGAGCTTGGTCATAGCTAGTGATGGGGTCTGGATTGGTCCGTCCGGGGTTTAGGAGTGCCGACGGGTGGTCGCGGCACTCGGTGGCAATTTTTTTCGCCCTTTGCAATTTGCACAGTCAGGGGCGTATGTGTCGGCCTTCCCGCAGCGGTAGCAGAAAAGCGTCGGCTCCGCTGGACATGCATAGAACCGATGTCCCGGTTGTCGGCAGTTCCAACAGACCGTCGGGCTTGTAATCGCTTCCAGGGAGGATCGATCAATCAATGCTGGGTCTTCAAGCTCCGGTGGTGCTCCGCTCCTCGGTACTGGTACTGGATCAGCAAGCAGGTGGTCAGCTGGCATCAACTCCGCGGTGTGATGATTTCGGGGATTTGGTCCCGTTATGCGAGGTTGTGGACGGAAGGTACCACGCCGCTCATCCAAGTGTTCTTGTCTCCGGGCATGTAGGCGCAATCCCTGTATGGTGTTGATGGGAAAATGCAGAAGGCTGTTCTGGAGATCCCAGCGCATATTCTCTCTGATAATTTCTACCAGTTCGTCCTCGGGCATGGTATTTCGCAAGCGAGTGCTCAATCTCACTATACTTGTGTAGTACTGGTCGAACGGTTCGTGAGCGCCTTGTTTCCGTTTCTTTATTTGCTCCCTTAGCTCTCTCTCAGTGAAGCCATCCTCAAATCGATTGCGGAAGGCTGCACTGAAAGAGTGCCAAGTGGGACGTGGCGTTGACTCTTTAAAGCTCCAGTACCAGTCGGCAGCGTCGCCGCTGAACAAAAGATGTGCATGCCGGAGGAAGGCCGAGGAATCACCTCCCAGGGTGCTGGATACCAACGCCTGAATCCGGAAAAGGAACCGGTCCGCCGATATCATATCGTTGAACCCTGTAAAGTTCAGGCGCCAACTCTCCATGATACGAGGCGTCGGGTCTCGAAAAAGTGCCAATGCGTTCCCAGGGGGAATCACATCCTCTATTGACCTGTTGTACTGAACTGCCTCGGGGGCTGGAGGTACCAACGGAGGTCCGGTACTGTGTCGTGGTCTATATTCGGGAGCTCTGGGATCCATTCCCGAGTTCCTTGGAGGTGGGACCCATTGCTCGGATTGTCAGGAGTGGGGCATCGCCACACTGGGATTTGGCTCCCAGCCAAGCGGAGTTCTCACGCGACTGGGTGGTTGGCTCATAGGGAGATTCTGGAGCTTTCCCTCCAGGTTGCCAATTCTCTCCGACATATCCCTCATCAACGCCACGAGGGTGTCAATGGAGTGGGCGGAAGGCATGGGTGTCACCTCGGACACGACACTTGCGGCCGGAACTTCACCGCCTACGGTTCCTTGCATACCAATCATCTTCACACAATTAAGGGTCTCTTCCATTTTAATTGTCGTATTCTTGATTCCAATTTATCATTCCTACTTAATTACATTAACGCTAAAGCAATAGAAATCGATCTTAAATTAAATTTTTTTACTCATTAAGTATGACTAAAACTTAAAACTAAATTAGTGGCCGATAGTGGCGAGCTATTCCGATAATGATAGAAAAAAAAAAAATTTATTTGATACACTTTCCTTTTCAGTGGTCGACTCCTCCAACGGGAAAAAAGGGAGTGCGTGGTAATCTGTCGAAGAAAGGATGCTTTCGGTCGATTTACGAAATTTATCCCCTAAACCCACATACATTACAAAAAAAACCGTCTCTAAACTAGTTAAAGTGACTCGACGAGACAAGTGGTAGAGCTACCCTAACGATTTTAGTACGCGGTCAAAATTCCCGACGCGTGGAAGCATTCCGGGCTTCGCAACTCCAGCATACGCCACCGAACGTTGAACCGATACCACTCGTCTAACACGCATAAGAAATAGTTAGAATCCTTCCGCGACATAAAGGCAAGGTAGCCTTCTATTTTCTTGAGAGTCCATGCTGATAGGTAAACCCATCAGACTGGCAGTTCCATCAAGAAAATAGAAGGTCCTTACAGGGGTTAACCTGGGACAACACATCGGAAGGAATCTGTCGCGAAAAAAAAAAAAATCAAACAAAGGAGAGCGGAAGCTACAACTCACGTGAAGCGACTCCTAATGTGTATCACACAACTCCACTGCTCCTGATAGTGGGACTCGAGTACCAAAGTACCTTACATCCTCCGTAAAGGACCAACTCGTCAGAAGACGCGAAGTTCTTTCCCCCTTAGGATGTTTTAGGCCCCACGTTGGGCGCCATTTGTAATGATTTTAACTTTTCAAGTTCGAACGCGGAACCAACCTCTCATCGGTTCTAGACGTTAAGTCTGAGTAGTGCCAACGGATGGTACCAACAGGTCAACCAATCCGTGCACCGTAACCCATTCACGCGGTGACTGCTTGTCGGCCAGCTAGTTCGGAGAGGATTTCGGTCGCGGGTCTCCGAATGGATTACGCTCAATTACAATATTTCAGTCACCTGGACATGCCCGTTTTCCAAACGCGTCAATAACTACTCATCCAGAACGGGAAACCTACGTTACTTTAGTTCTGGATGTGATCTCTCCACAGATCTCAAATCAAAACTCTACAAAATCCTATAGGCGCGTTACCGAATCACCGACGCGGTACCGAAAAATATGCTACTCGAACTTAAACCGACGAAAACTACTCTAATGAAATGACGAAACAATCAAAGGTACCGCGTACCGCGCGCGACGCGAAACCGACTTCAGCGGATTTGTCGAAACCCTACCCTCGCGACGGCATACTTACCCTACACTCTCGGTTCCCACTGAAAAAGAACGAGTCACTGAAAAGGAAAGTCTTGGGTTATTTTTTTAGCAATTCATCTTTAATACTTATTTTTTTGATATACAGATTATAAAATACATTTGGAATTTACGTTTCAATTTTGTTTAGCCAGTAAGTTTTTTCAATTGAAATTTTTATGATCAAGGTTACTGTGAGTTTAAGAAAACAACCGATCAAAAACTTTTTTAAACTAGCATCTTTTTAATTTGCGAGCCGATTTCTTCACAAATAGACTATAAAAAAAAAACGATGCGGCATGGAGTGTTTCACAGCATATACAGTTCATTCTAAAATTAGTATCATTGAAATTTAATGAGATGAAAAAGAATTTAAATGGTCACTTGTCTTTTCTACTCCAATAAAATGTAATTTGTTTATATCTATCTATAATATAACTGTATATTTTTTTAATATATAATAAATTTAAAAGGTAAAATATGCCAATCACTATTGATAACGCAATTTAAATGATGACTAACCAAACTAGCACACAATATTACCACAATTCGTTTTTGTGAAAAGGCCTGAATAATTATATTAATAATAGTTGGATTATAATTCAACGCTAATAACAAATAGACGAGGGAACTGAAATTCGAAGAAATTTCTAGAGAACGGTTTTGCAAACATTAAATTCTTATAAATCTGTTAATGTTAATGATGTTATTAGGTTTTCAACTTTATTATCTTGTTTAAATTCGTCTCTGGGAATAAAATATTATTTCTGTTTTAATGTACATACTTAAACCTACTGAATCGTAATCATTCTAAGATTATCTACGAGTGAAATTGTAGCTACATACAAAGTTCCGGTTATTTTACGTGTGGAAAGTTTATTTTGCTTTTTACTAACTATTGGGGATCTAATAAGTTGGGTATTTTGTATAACATGTATAAATTTGCTTAAATTGTTCCATCCTATAATGTTATACATATATTTTTAAAATATTTATTCTCGATGTCCATTATTTTCTATGAGTTTCATAGGAAATCTACAAAACCCTACTAACCTTTAATTCTAAGCATTCTATCGAAATTGTTTCAACACAAATAAAAAAAAAACGCTTAGCAAAAGTCTTATACGCACTAATGCGGTATCAATCGTTTGTCTGTTTTTTTTTGTTTAAGATTTTTAACACTTTTTACTGTCGAAAATTTAGATGCCACGAATATTTCGAATTTCTTTGTTCTTAAAAGCAATTAAATGTTTATTTTCTTTCGCCTATTAAACATATACTATTCTCCTTGCGTTGGATTTCCCGATTTTGATAAGTACATTATTTTTTCGGTTTCTTACGACACTTCATACTAGATATTATACAAATAGCTTACGGTGAAAGCCATATTTAAAGAACATGATTTAGTTCTTAGGAGGGTCGCATGATAAAAAAAAATAATACATTTTAAATGCGGGTAAGTCTTAATTCAGGCTGCGCAGTATGAATTAGAATGAAATTATAAGTTAAAGGTTGCCATTTAACTGCTACCTTGCAATAATATTATGTAACAATGCTTTATGGCACGAAACGGTTCGATTCGTACCAATTGAATTAACTTTTCAAGGATGTAAAAACAAGGTTAAATCTTTCAATATTAAGAATGTGATTTTTATATTAAATTTAGAAGAATGATCAATATATCGACACGTTCCTCCATAAAAATGAGTCAAATGCAATTTCTCAAAAAAATTAATATTGCCGATTCAATTTCGAAAATATGGCATAATTCATTGTATTGGTTTACATGTACCGTATACATATTTCGGTTACGTTGTGACTTTTGCAACATTTACAATCAAAATAAAAAAATAGATTATTGAGCAGAAATGCTCTACATTGGTATAAGTTCTGTTAATTTTAAAGTTTTTATGTACAATAGTTCAATTTATGATATTGAAAATTACAATGTGACTTGCAATCGACATTGTTAGAAGTGACTAGTCCGATTTTGTGGGTAACTGAATGTGAAAAGTATGAATTGCTTCTTCTCTATAATTTATACTCAGAATAACTTTGAATTAATATCAATAGTGACCTGAGTTCACCTATCTAATCATTACATCATCATTTATTCTTTCGTTCTCAAAAGTCTTTCTAATCGTACATTTCACTTCTCGCTTTATAGTTTATATCGTTTTTTTCTTTTTCTTTCATTCTTAAACTTTGGAAAAGTTATCCGTAAAATGACATGAGGAGAAAATAAATCAATAAGGGATGCATCAGACTACGACTATTTAGCCGCACCTCTGTCGCAAGTTACACATGGTTAAATGGGAGCCCGCACACTGCGATTTTCGACAATTTTGTCCAGGTCGGCAGTCGCAGGAATTTGCGATTTCTCCTAAAACCAGTTCAGTAGGTAGTTTTTGTGAAACTCGCGCAGGCGCACATCATTTGGACATTTGACGCTGACGTGCACGGAAGTTTCTTCCATAGCGCACAAATGAGTTGGCGCATGTGTTCCTGGCAAAAACATACCTTCAAATGAGCATATTAGTTCTGCGCATGCCTGAACTTCCTTTGCAAATCTTGTCGTAGTGTGTACACATTTGCGTCTACAAATCGCTGGCTACTACTAAAAAGTCGTAGTCTGATGCATCCCTAACTCCATTAAAATGCGCTGTATAGTCAGTGTCGATACACATACATACATCATATACATGAGAATATGTTTAACTTTCCATTATAAGTGTACTTCCTTCAATTCTTTTCCTACACTTATTTGCCTATATATCTATCCACCATCTATTTATTTTATATTATACATACATGGCTGCCAAGTAGTGACATTTGGTCTGCGAAGAGGTTGCCGCGTTGAAAAGGATATGCGAGCTTCGGAAAACAAATAGGTATCGCGAAATCGTTCTGCCAATATGGCCACTCAGGAAAGTGTTTCGCGACAGGCAACTGCAACACCTGGCAATGATAAAGCCGATCACAAAGCCAGAATGGATGGTGGACTAACTGGCTGCAAATGGACCTTGATCGTTGTATATTTAATTAAGCTTTTGGCGAAGAGCTCAAACTTTTTCAGCAGTTCGTAGTTATGTTTGGCATAGATCACGAATATATTATATTCGGTATCATTGTGTCGTGGTGAATACTTGATTCGCTTGATTTCAGCTGTAAAGTTTACGATGGGACGTATCTCTTCGAGCTCAGGTTGAAAGATAGCCCATAGTGACTTTCGTGAGAAGAAATCACTATTCGCATAGAATATCACTAGGAAACCACTAACGATGATCAAGGACAGCAGCACCTTATTCCTTCTCATAGCTCGCGATGGTCTTCTGATGCCTTTCCGCTCACCTAGACAAAATATTCTAATATTTTCTAAGTCTTTCTTAACTAAACTAACCTCTTTCATGATTGGAGCCTGTTGATCTTCTTGCTGAGTTTGACAGAGTTCCATGTTCTAGCCTGAGGCAATATTCCGGTGAATTTCTCAAGTGTTTGATGTTCCCTTTTGTTTTCTTGAGTACGTTTCGCTCCGACCAAATCCTACACACAAACGATCGTCACGAAGGTATGTTAAGAGGTAGAAAAGCACTTGAAATGTTCTAGACAGCACAAACTACGATCACGCACCATCGATCACCACAAAAAGTTCTTTTCTTTTTCTTCGCCGCCATGTGGCTGTCAAAATCCCCGGTTGTCACCTCGGACAAAACATCTGTGTGTGGAATGGCACGCCATATGGCGGCAATGTGCCTCTCCAGTTGTCACCAGTGGCATAGTTTTCTCGATGGCCACGGTGGAGGGGCATTTCCAGATGGCTATGTCTCGAAATGTGCCGGGGTTTGGATTAATTCTATATTTCGAATATTTATATCCACGGATCTAAATATTTGGACAGAAAAAAAAAATATTTTCTGCACAACGATATCCGCACGACAGATGAAGTCCGCTGGCACTTCGAGGACATATCCATCTGGCCGGTTGCAAGGGTTCGGGATCGGAATCACTTCGATTCCCGGGCGTAGGCGTCACATTACAGTGGTATTGTATGGAATTTTGTTCCTGTGGTTTGCTTCCATTGTTGTTCCGGCGTTTTCGATTGGCCTAGTTGTCGTGAACGTAACCTATGCCAAAGTTGCCATAGTGCCACTGCAAGTCTGATAGCTAAACACGGGTAATTCAAAACATAGTTGTGCATGTCGTGCGTTGAAATTTATTCTCGGAAGTCGGCTCGTTACATTTCCGCAAATCCGTCTTTGAGTTGTTTCCATAATTGTTGATCGATGTCGATAGTGGATACATTTAATCGATAGTTTGGTTCGATGTCTCGGTTGTCCAGATGCTCGGAAAGCTTTCCCAGAGGGTTAAAAGAAAAATTCATGGTGCTTTCGAACTGAGTGTTGCCGGCAATTGTTAAAGTTCGGTGGTTTAAGTTGCAATGTGGACTTAGCTTCAGAATGCCGCTTCCACGAAGATGAAGGATTTTGAAGTCCCTTCCACAGAGCGCATCGAATGTTGTTTCCTCCTTCAAAACGTAGATCCACTGGTTTGCAGCATTCAGCTTGATCCAAGTATTCGTAGTGGGAGATACGTGCACCGCGCAAGTTGACGAAAAGTTAGCCAGATGAACCAGAAGGGCGACTTCGCATTCATACATGCTGGATTGAGCAGTATAGACAGGCACTTATCAGTCTCTGATAAGTGCAGGCATTTTCCACGTTCTTCTGCTGAAAATGGGAAGAAATGATCTCGTTTGGAGTTAACCGCTAAATATTCAGTAGAAGGCTGTAATGAAGCTGAAATATTTTTTACGATTGCAGGAACAGAATACAGTTTAAGAAGCTGATATTCTTCTATTGTAGTGAGCGGTATTTGCATATCGAAGATGATATTTGATGCCGTCGTTCTGGTTCGAACTGTAGCTAGATTGTATATTTTATGGAAGGCGTCTGGAGAAACAGGTAGCATATGATTTTTTGGTAGATTCTCTCGTATTATTTGCAGTTGTTTTCGCAATTGTGTTGGTGTTATCAATAATGGATTTATTTTTCCTTGGTAAGTGTTGGTAATTACTTGTATGAGCACATCTTGTATACTTTTGAAGTTGAAGAGTAAAATTGTGGTTTGTACTGCTAAGGAGCTGAAGATACTGGAAAGTGTTTCGATTTTGAGCGTTGTGTTTGCTAGGTGCTCGTACTGGTTTTCGATAAATTTAAATTGTTGATTGATGTGTCTATTTTCCTTTTCCAAAATATTTGATGTGCAATCGAGTATCATCGTTTGGGTTTTTATTAACTTTAGTAGATAGCCTTCATTTTGCTTGATTTTTCTTATGTTGTCCTCATATTGGTTAGCGAAGTCTTCATCTAGTACCCCAAATAACAGATGAGCGGCTGAGCCAACGATGTTTAGCGGAGATCTTCGAACTCTTGCTTGGTGTTGTTGTAACAGTTCATTTTTCTGCTGGATCTCGTTGTGCAGTCGGAAAAATTGCGATGTTAGTGTACTGCAATATTGGCCAACATGGAATAGTTTATCTTGTGCCGAGCAAATGCCAATCAGCTTAGTTATGTGCCTTCCCAGACCATCGTACTCCGCCCAATAATTTGTTAAGTCGTAGCAAGTCACAATTTTCCAAGTGTTATCAGTTAATTTAATTCGGTTAACTTCTTCGAAGTAAATACCAGGGTTGTTTTTGAATGGGGTTATTTCTGCGATTGATTGATGTTGCGTTACTCTTTCGTCCCCAAAAATCAACGGTACCAACAAAATAACAAGGAACATTTGGAGGAGGGAGGTTCTTCCTCGTTTTGGCGTGGACGCTGAATCTTTGGTTTCTGCTCTCTTTCGGGACATATTTTGGGCGGCTGCTATTAGGTCAGAAGCGACAGGAGCTATTTTTGGACGGTTGGTGTGTGTATTTTTGGTTTCGTCTTCAGTTAGAGGATGGTTGATTTTTGTACTTGAGGCTTCGCCTTGAGTAAGAGGCTCGTAGCTCGTTCCACCTGTACATGGCAAAGGACTGATGGTGTCAATTGCCCGTGAAGTTATGCCTGTTGCCGTTTTTATTTCCATCACTCTTACTCTACCGTCTAATCCATTATAGACTTTTGTTATTCGTCCCATGCGCCAATTCATTGGTGGCAAATTCGCATCCTTGAGAATTAGTAATGTCCCGGGTTCTAGATTTTGCTTGACCTCTTGTCACTTAGTCCGTGGTTGCAAATACTGTAGGTATTGTTTTGTCCACCTCTGCCAAAAGTCCACATGCAGTGCTTTCACCAACTTCCATCGAGTTAGAAGAGTAATCGCTCCGGGCTTGATTTCGGGGTCAGGAATGGTCGATAACGGTTGTCCAATTAGAAAATGGCCTGGGGCTAGCACTTGAAGATCGTTTGCATCTGCTGACATTTGACAAAGTGGTCGAGAGTTAAGGATGGCTTTTATTTGACAAATGACGGTGTTGAGTTCTTCGTAAGTGAGTGAAGCACTTCCTACCATGCGTTTCAGGTGATATTTTGCTGACTTTATTGCAGCCTCCCAGAGTCCACCAAAATGAGGGGATCTCGGTGGGATGCGCAACCATTCGATTCCTTCACTAGTACACGTTTCTTCAATTGAGTCGAAGTGGTCATTGAAGAGTGAGTATAGTTCTTGAAGTTCTGAGTTTGCTCCAACGAAGTTTGTAGCATTGTCGCTAAATAGTTTTGAAGGTCGCCCTCGTCTGGCAATAAAGCGTTTGAGGCATCCTATGAAGGCCGCCGAGGTTAAGTCCGTAGCTAGCTCGATGTGCACTGCCTTTGTGGAGAAGCATACGAACACTGCTACGTATGCTTTGGACGGTCGTTTTCCTCGTATCTTGAAGTGGATGTGGATGGGCAAGCAAAAATCGACTCCAGTGTAGAGAAACGGCCTGGACTGTTGGACTCTTCCCGCTGGCAAATCTCCCATAAGTTGGGTGAGGAGTTTCGGTTGTAACCGAGCACACAGCATGCATTGCCGGACTATCTTGTTGGCCATCCCCTTTCCGTTGATACACCAGAATGTTTGCCGCGCGATGTATAGCAGAGCCTGTGGTCCTGCATGCAAGTGCTTATGATGAAGGTGTGAGAAGATTAGCGGAGTGAATTCATGCATAGACGAGATCAGCATTGGGTGCTTTGTACTGAAGGGAAGCAAACTATTCCTCAGTCGACCACCTACTCGTATAATCCCGTGTTGATCTAAGAAGGGCGCTAGCGAGCGGAGATTGCTGTTATGGGCAACAGAATCCTTCTTCGTGAGGTGTTTGATGTCATCTGCGAAGTCGTCTTGCTGCATCACAGATATGATTATTTGTAGTGCTCGTTTCATTTCGTCTGGGTTTGGTTTACAGCTAGAATTCCTTTTTTCTTTAGGCAGTTTACAATTTCCAATAAAGCGTAGTATGAAGGCAGTAACTTCATGCAATCTCTGAAAATTATTATTATGTCGGATTTTTCGAATGATTGATAGTGGCTGAGTATGAGTACTAATCAACACCATTTTTTGCTTTCGTTGTTCAGGAAGTTCGAAAACAATTTCTTCGTTTTTAGTAGCTTTGCTTGAAAAATGTTGTAACAGAAAGGTTGGCCCTTTAAACCACAGCGTACTTGAGCATAACTCAGCAGGAAACATGCCTCTGGAGATTATATCTGCTGGGTTTTGTGTAGATTCAACGTGCTGCCATACTCCATCTTCTGCATGTTCTTGTATGTATGCGATTCGGTTGCCAACGAACGTGGTAAATTTTGATGATGGTGATGCAATCCATTGAAGAACCGTTTGAGAATCGCTCCAGTAGAAGGTTTTATCGATGGTAATTTGTAGAGAATTTTTCACTCTTCGCATGAGTTGAGTTAATAGTTTTGCAGCGCAAAGTTCCAGTCGAGCAACTGTGGTTTGTTTGTTTGGTGCAATTCGGCTCTTTGCACATAATAAGGTGACATCAATTTGCCCACCGATATATGCATGCTCCATATGCAAGTTTGCTGGCGTCTGAAAAACCATGTAGCTGTGTGCTCTGGCGTTTTGCGGAGATCATGGCATAACGAGGTAATTTTAAATCGCTTAAGACGGGAAGCTGTGATCTGTTATCTTTCCACCCCTTTTGTAATTTTTCCGAAAGTGGGGTGTCCCAGTCAATTTTCAATTCCCAAAGTTGCTGCATAAAGACTTTTGCTAATACCACTACTGGATACACTAGCCCGAGGGGGTCAAATAGTTGTGACATTTGGGCAAGGACGACTTGTTTCGTAACTGCCTGTTCGTTGTCTTTAATGTTGATGTAAATATTGAATTGGTCAGTAGATGGATTCCATATTAGCCCCAATGCCTTGATAGCACAATTTTCTTCGAGGCTGGTTACATCGAATTCAGTAGCTCGATCCTTGAGGGCTATGTGACGCAACAGATTCAAGTTATTGGAACACCATTTATGTAGGTGGAATCCCCCTCGTTGAAGCAATTGAATAAGCTGTTGTTGTAGACATAGTGCTTCTTCCAAGTCATCGCTGCCAGTTAACAGATCATCGATGTATAGATCTTGGCGTACTACCTTTGCTGCCAAAGGGAAACCTCTTTCTTCATCATTAGAAAGACTCTGGAGACACTTCAACGCTAAGTATGGAGCACTCCTGGTTCCATATGTAACGGTCTTAAGCCGGTAAGTTGTTGGGCGCTCACCGAGTTTATCTTGCCACAGGATAAGCTGGAAATCTTGGTCTTCTTTATGCATCCGAATTTGTCGGAACATTTTTTGGATGTCAGCCGTCATTGCGTACTTGAAACTTCGGAATCGGATTAGAATGTTGAATAAATTGTGTTGAAGTGTCGGACCCGTATGCAAGATATCATTGAGTGACAGATTAGTAGATGTTTTTGCTGAGCAGTCAAAAACAACGCGTAGTTTTGTTGTCAAGCTGTCGGGTCGTAGTACGCAGTGATATGGCAAGTAATAGTGTGGTTTGTTATGGTTGGATGCTTCGACAACTTCAAGATGTTCCAGTGCTAGATATTCTTTTATGAAGTCAGAGTACATCATTCGCAGCTCCGGGTTCTTTTTTAGTTTTCTGAGTAAACTTCTTAGTCGCTGTTCCGCTAATTGCTTTGAAGACCATAAGGAAGACGATGATTGAGAGAAAGGTAGCCTCACTATAAATCTACCTTCCTTATCTCTTGTAACCGTGGATTCAAAGAATTCTTCACAATGCTTATCGGCGTTTGACATTGTTCGTTTAGCAATTTCGACATCTTCTATTTTCCAGAAGCGCTCCAGCTGTTGTTCAAGGCTTGTTGCTATACCACAATACGTATTCTGTGGAACTAACTCGTTAATTTTTCCAATTGCCATCCATCCCGATTGCGTGTTTTGTAAGAAAGGCAAATCAACTCCCATTGATATCTTCTCAGGCGTTATCAGTGAGCAAAATATCTCTGCTCCAATCAAGACATCTATACCCTTTGGTTGGTTGAACTGTGGATCTGCAAGTGAAAGATTTGACGGAACCGGCCAATTACTCGTTTCAAATTTCCGAGTTGGATGATCAGATGTTATCTCGTTGATAACGAATGCTTCTATTAGTGTTGCATAATTTGATGTTGTAGACTGTAGATGTAAGTACACTCGCCTGGATGAATGTTGTGTTGTGTTACCGATTTCGAAGATTTGCTGAGTTTCTCGTTTACCTCTGAAGCCCAATTTGCTGTATAGTTTCCCGCTTATGAAGTGGAGCTGGGAACCTGAGTCAAGCAATGCTCGAGCTTGCACTGACTTTCCATAGGCATTATTGATTGTAACGACTGCTGTTCCCAGTAAAATATAAGGTGTGTTTTTGATGGTTGATTTCAGCGTTGTTAACGCCTTCCGTGCTAGACTTGCTTTACCAGGATGTTTTACCTTGGCTGCCATTCCAGTTTAACTACTAGTGCCTTCTTGTAATTTCTGCTCATGATGGAGCAGTGTATGGTGTCATTTGCCGCATTTGGTACAACTGCGAGATGTACACGCTTTAACTGAATGTCCAATCCGTAGGCAGTTGAAGCATAGTTGCCACTTGCTGACAGCTTTCTTCTTGTCAACGATACCCAAGTTTGTAAAGAGGTTACAATGGTGAAGGTGGTGGGATCCGTTGCACATCTTACATACGCTGTTGTCAGTAGACGTTAAAGTTGTCTTGGCGTTGATCGTTTTAGCGTGTGTCTTAACTGGTCGCACGCCAACTGCCTCGAGTGCCTGAAACCGGAATTCCAAAAATTTTAAAAACTGCTCCATTGTCGGTATTTCTCTTGGTGAGCTCAAAGATCGTTCGAATGCAACATATGTTGCACTGTCGAGCTTTTTCAACAGCAGAAACATGAGTATTGGATCCCATTGTTCCACATTAACCTTCAATGCTTGAAGGCCTCTGATGCACTCTTGCGTAACATCATGAAGAGCTTTGATACCACTACCAGTTTCGACAGTGATCGTTGGTTGTGAGATCAGCTTGTAAATAATAGAGCTCACCAGCAGACGCTTGTTTTCATAGCGCTCTTTCACCAGTTTCCAAGCTGAATCGTAATTCTTGTCACATACCGATAAATGTTTGATGAGTGCTTCTGCTTCTCCCAAAAGATTGGTTTTCAGGTACCAGAACTTCTGCGATGGTCCAAGATTGCTTTGGTTAATTGACTGAAAAGGTCGTGAAATTCTTGCCAATGCAAGTAATTACCGTCGAACTTCGGTAATTGAATGCGAGGTAGCTTGATGTTGGTTGATGCACCTTCCTGTATAGGTTCTACTGAAGAGCCGCTCTGTAGAATCTCCAATTGGAACGCTTCTACCTCTTCTTCCATGTGGTTGTATGACGTAATGTCATAGTTGTCTGGAACCTCATCCGCCGCTAAAATGTTGAAGTGTTTCTCCCTGATCGCATCCCAATGTTTGTTGATAGACTTCAACTGTAGCTCCATGAACTGCGCTGGCTGCTTAGAGATTACCCGTTCACTAAGCCGGTTGAGAAGTCACTGCAATGTCTGCATCAAGATGTGCTGAGTGCTGACCATTGACAAAACCTTGTTCGGTACACTCCGCACTTCCTGCCTGGATGATGATTCCATAGCTTCCTGCCTGGATGGTGATTCCGTAGCTTCCTGTCTGGGTTGTGATTCCGTAGCACTGAACTCCATCAGAAGGTCTTCGATCAGCTCTAGTAGCCTAAACGTCACCTTCTTGATCTGCTCGTAGTACTGGTTGCGAACATAAGGTGAATCCTTATGATCCTCGATGTCAACCAGAAGCAGCGTTTGATTCTGATGGAACTCTTCCCATAGTTGCATGAGGCGCTTCTTCCTTGATTCCAAATAGTCCTGGGTTTTCCTCAGCTGACTATCCTTGGAGAAGTTTCGCATCATCCGCTCGATTTCATCTCCTAGCTCTTGCTGCTTGCTGATGAGTCCTGACATCTTGAAGTCCTGTCACGGTCGCCAAATGTTGAAAAACTGCTCTGAAATGAAAATGGTAAATCAAACACAGTTTTGGAGATGGAATGAATGCCTTTATTGTGTCCATCTATTTAAATACATTAATTGCGCTTACAAGACATAATTTACAATTTAACTTTCCCATGGTCTGCTGTGACACGTGAGATGCAAAATTTCCAAAGTCGCGGAATTGCATGTCTGAGAATTTTGTGCATAGTGAAGAATGTCTGAAAGTGTGCAACGTGATCACTCACAGCAGACCGTGGGAGCACATTGAAAGTACGTAAGTTGATATGGAATATTTTGTGGGAAAAGTTATTTTTGCTGAACAATTTCAATTATCGTGGGATTGGAATTTATAGGAATTTGAAGGAGATAATGTTTTATGGAATTCTAACAAAATCTTTCCTGAAATTGGTAAGAAAAGATGTATTCCTAATGTATACTGGCATGAGCTGGGAGTGTATCCTATACACACATCAAGGTTCCCGGGGAAAGAGAGATCTTCCTGATGAAACTTACCTATTACAGCATCCATTATTTAATTTAATTGATTTTATTTCGTTGTTTCATCGTTTTTTTTTAAATTAACATTTACACGTCAATTTGAATGGTTCCTGTCGGTTGCTATTCATATTAAATGTAGGATGAAAGTTCACCGTTCTGTTAATATCATAATTAATTTTTGAATCGCGTTGATTGGTTTTTTCTCCATTTTCCAATTGAATCATATAATGTAATTTTATATAATTTTAATTAAATTAAATTTTATCTTGTTTTTTTGATTAAATGTTATAGATTAATAATAAG
This sequence comes from Odontomyia ornata, assembly GCA_963969285.1. Classification (NCBI taxonomy): domain Eukaryota; kingdom Metazoa; phylum Arthropoda; class Insecta; order Diptera; family Stratiomyidae; genus Odontomyia; species Odontomyia ornata. The sequence continues at coordinate 264,890,307 of OZ017739.1, forward strand.
AGTATATAAATTTAGAGAGCCAGCTGGGCCATTAAGTTTTTAACCTTTTCATTGTATGGAATTTGCTTTACTATCTTCGAAAATTTGTAGCGATTAATATTGAATAAAGCACTGTTGACTTTGACTCGATGTTCCTTGGGGTTAGCAGAGCATGTCGCGGTTTCCGTACGTTGATGTGTGAAGGGACATCTAGTGGCTAAGTTTTGGAGGCTACTCAGCGCGGTATGCCAAAAGGCTGAATGAGGATCACGGCTTAAGCCAACGTCTTTTCATTTAGTTGAAAAACAGCGTGCCTTGCTAACGCACTGCTGGGGCATAATTGATTGCCGAGTACTCAAACAAACGCTTATATTTGATTGTGTGGTGAGCTTTTACTCTGACTTCACTCGGGAACTACTGAAAACGTGAACACGTGCGTTTTTATTCCACAAAAGTTCTTACTCCCCATTTCATCTCGTTTTCACGTAAACGGAGGAGTGCGCACTGCAACTTTCAACTGGCTGACGTGCACTTGCTCGCGAGATACATTTTGCTGCTATTTCTTCTATGTCCTGCACACTTTCTGCACTCGTTGTTGCTTTCAGCTGGCTGTCTAAACTTACTCGCGAGATGCAATCCATTGTCGCCTCTTCCATCTTATCATTCAAATGAACGCAAAGCGGAAAGCAGCGTGTTAGCCCACTCATATTATTTAGGATTGATATTATTAGCTGACTTAAAGCCAGGAGACATGCTGTACGCTCATAAAATTTCTTCTAGCAATTGAAAAAATAATTTTTTTGTTCTTGAAGAATACATTACACCATCGTTTCGTCCAAGGTCTCTGACTTAATCAAAGCACTGCCATAGGACGATACATGCAAACGTTATTGGCTGCTCCCGATTCCAGATGTTCTTATTGCTGCTTTTGGCTATAAACAGTCCTGCCCAGAGTACAGATCATTGCACATTTTACGCTACCAGAAACGTTGCCAAGTTTTCCCTGTTTACTGTTGATGAGTTCATTAATACAGTTTTACATTTGATTTACCAGGTGATGGTATGAAGACATGAAGTTTTTATTTATTTAATTTAGCTGAGTACCTTGTTTAGCGTCGTGTTGTTGATAGTTTGCTTTCAATTAATCAAATGACAGTATGTATCCAATGAGTTATTGAGCTTAGAGAGCATTTTGGTTGTCTTCAACCATGTTATAAGTGGTAGATGGTTTGCCAATTTCATTCTCGCTACATCCAGCAAAACTAATTTTATTTCCTCTTTAGCATTTTATAATACATCGATGGTTGTAGTCTAAATTTTTATTTTACATTGCTACTTTTATTAGAATGTTATTATTCTACAATTCTTTTCATATTTTCTTCTAAGTATTGTTATTTTGCATTTATTTTAAAAGTTTTTTAAAATATTGTTATTTTATTTTTCCTTTAATAATTTCTTTTAAATATTATTATTTTGCAATTTATTTTATATTTTCTTTTAAAAATTGTTGTTTTATATTGCTTTTCATATTTACTTTTCAAATAATGTTATTATGCATTTCTTTTCATATATTCTTTTAAATATTGTTATTACGCATTTCTTACAAATTCAATTGAATATTTGATAATTTTTACTTAATCTATTTTGAAATTATTTTTGATTTCTATTACTGCAAACTTTACTTGAATTATTTTCGCAACTAAATACTTTTTAACCTTACGATATAACATTCACTTTAATAATTTAAATAAGATTATTTAAACGGTAATTGATTCATGTAGGGCACGTCCTCAGCAGATAGATGCTACCCTAACCGGCTAGCTGGTGGGTATGAAGGAAATAAAATACTACTTGTAGACCAAAAATCAACTAAGTCGAAGCACTGACAATGCTTCGCTTCGGTAGAGGTCTAGGGATACCAGCCAAAAAAAGGAGGAGCGACTGATACAACGAAGAATGCAAGGAAGTGATTAAAATAAGGGAAAAGCTGCACAAAGAATACACCTAGTGACCAACTTGGGCCAAAAAAGAACAATATAAAAGTCTTCGACTTCAAGCTAAAAAAATATGCTGAAAAAAGAAATGATTGGCCACCAACACCAAAATCCAACAAATAAACGAAAACATTACCCTACATGAAGTCTGATTTGCGTATGCTTCTATCAAACCACTAAGAGACGGCTTCAATCTACAAACAAGTCTTCACAAAAGTTACAAAAATCAAATCAGTCAAAATTAAAAACAGATGGCTACAATATTTCCAGAAGCTATTCGCAGGCTCCCCAACAACCTGTGAAGCTGTGAACAGTCCAAAAGCAGGGCAAGAGGTCCCAGTCTCACCACAACACAACAATACTTGTCACTCTTCCGTGAAATACTTCCGTGATCGAATTTGTTTCTAAGTTGAGTGTAAACGCAATTTCTTCTACCCTGCTTACATAATAGCAGAAATGCTCCAAAACTTTGACAGAAGGCATACAATTATCACTACCAATCCATTTTGCAGCTTCCTTGAGACTTGCTTTGAAAACTCCCACTATTATATGTGAATGACTCAAATGCAAAACAGCAGCTCACATGTGTGGCTTTCTTTAAATGGCTATTCCACTAATAGAGACGTGCCCGTCTTTTTATTTTGATAGGATGTCACATTTATGCGAAACAAAACGCTGGAAATAGTCGTTTGGTTTGTAAGGTAAATACCACACTGCCATCAAAAGTTTGATATCCTGTCGTGGAGAGCCTCATAAGTGGAATATTTGGTGTAGCCAATTACTGCTTATTGGTTGTATTGTCTTTTTTGGATGAAGTTTGTGGCACGCTTGTCTTTGATGATAATAATGATGACGCTGTACTTGTTGTTATTTCGTGATCTGGTTCGGATGATGGAATATTTGGACTAGTCGCCTGATTAATCAGTTTTTGGTTTTCATGAGTATTGGTGAAGATATTTGTATTAATCGAGCAGTCACACAATCAAACTGCTCGAAAACCTTCCTATCTCCTACTCGGAATTTTGTGGTAGATTTGAAAATATATGTAATTGATTTTATTTGCAATCCTATTTTTGTAGAATACTTTTTCGTTTTATTAATTTTATCAAATGTTATTTTATATCAATTTTCCTTTATACTAAAAGTTAAATGTCTGCCTTTAATTTTATTCATCATGTGATTTAACTTTTATAACTATTTAAAATTTTCATTTCTTCACTCTAGTTAAAATTTCTTGACTTCATTTAAATTTCTTCACTCCATTTAAATCGTTTGTACCTCATTTAAATTTCTTTACTACATTTCAAATTTCCTTACTTCATTTCAATTTTCTCTACTTTAATTAAATTTTGTTTTAAAAATTTCAAATCTGCATGTAAAATTCCGGGTTTGGGGAACGTTGATGTAATACTCCTCAACGGTGTATTACATCACGGAAGAGAAGTGAACTGAGCCAATAGAGCTCAGCTGAGGTGATTCACCGTACGCATGGAATGAAAAGAAAGACAAGTTTTTGGACGGATCCAAAAGTGAAAAAAGGGAAGTCCGCTTCAAATCGCCAAGCAGGAGAGTCGGGATTGAATCTTCACGGTGGACACATCGCGACGCCGAAGAAAAGTGCGGAATCCAACCTGTCGCGCAACAAGTGGAGAATTGATATCGTGTCTGTGATGATTAAGGCGTCGCTTCGATTGTCGCTTGTGAAGTGCTCATACCGAGGCAATTTTCAAATTTGTGCATGAGAGATTTGGTGAATTTCCCAAGGCCACCACGAAAAGAGATTCCGATCAGGGACAGACGAGCCGCCGCTGCAACACCTTCGGTTGTTTCGCTAATATTATTTATTTCCTCGTTTGACGGGAGTAATTTCTTGAATGCTACCTGCATTCAAGCCAAGTCGGAAATTTTTGGGACGGATCGGGGAGTAGAGTTAAGATCGCCAGCCAGCGTGGACGCCACGAGAAAAAGAGGAGGGAGCGCGTGTGAATTCGTCATTCATTGTGATATTTTTATGATCTATTCGGGAAATAATTCCCGGGAAAGAAATCGAAAAGGGATTGTGGAAAGTGGTCAACAATGTATCCCCCTGGAGTGTGTGGCTCTGGCGTGGACTCGGCAACGTGGAATTGGTTGAAACATGGTGAAGGTCGAGTGTCCCATACGACAGTGATAGTGAAGTTTTCACATCGAAATTTATTTCCAACGATCGAACCAAAATAAAATTTGTTGGCAAAGTTGCGCAAAAGCGCCGTGAATACGAACATCGTAGGATGCAACTTAACGGCAATTTATACAGCGTTAAAGAGAATACGGAAAAGGGCTCCGAAAATTGGGTGTCAAAAAAGAAAGGGAAATAGCAAAAAACAAAACTGTTATGTGATATGATTGGAACATTTCCGTTGATTGTTGGTGGGCATAGACACTACAATTTAGATGATGTTTTTATGCTAGTGTGAATGTTTCAAGACGAGTTTTTAGAAGCTATATATATTGTTTCATTCGTTCTTTCCGTGGAAAGTCGAAATATAAACTAAATAATAATCTCATATGAATTATTTTTCAAGTATCACTAACGTTCAAAGTGAGATTCTGCACTCTTTCCGACCCGCTTTTAATTCATGCAATGTCGCGAAACGTAAAGGATGCTCATTTTATCTCGTTTTAATTTGTTGTTAGGTTTTGTTTATTGGAAACTTATTAATATATTGACAAAATCAAGACAACAATCATCGAGCTTTGGAGAACAGTTTGAAAATGCCCAGAATGGTGACATGCGACAGTGCCCATGAAAAAATTTAGCATGAAATTTATTCGAGCAAGGGGAAATTTTCGTTTATTAAATATTTTGCATAATTATTTACGGAGAGAAGTTGATATAATATCTGAATCAATTGTATACTGTTTATTTTTCAATCAAAGTTGGATACGGTGTTGTTCACAAGAGATTAGTGGCAAAAAGGAAATGGAAGGAGGTTTATGCGTCTGATATGTTTGATTCGAAAAGTAGCTACAAATGAACCACGTGTTTGCATAATTGACTCAAAGTAGCTTTTCTCGATATCATACTGGATTAAAGAATTTAATTTATATACAGTGCAACTTGTGATTTGGAATTTTCTCACCCTTTTTATTAATTGCATCATCATCACCAACGGGCGCCTGGCGTGGTTGATGGTGAATACCCGTTTTTTTTGTTTTAAGTTTTTTATGTATACATATATGTTTATATTTATTTATATATTGGGTCATTTTTTATTGTTTGAATCTTTGTTTTAATATCGATTTTCCTTTCCTATTGTTAAATAATTTTCAGTATAGAATTACAAATTGCTGTGCTGATTGCCATAGAGAAAAAAAACAAAAAAAAGAAAAAACAATAATGGATTATTAAACTAAACCGTCGGTCTTTCCATTCCGTCAAGTCTGACCGGGTATAGGACCCGCAATGATGGCAGGCTTTTCGCAGAATATGGGCTAGCCATAGGCGCGCTCTATCGTTTTGTTGTTTCTAGGGTTCTTGCCGGGAAGAGCGGCCTTCCGCTCGCGTGCCCTTTTATGGTGTAGGGTTATGTGATTCAATCACATAATTCTATAGCATAAATCGGTCACGTCTATATTTCTCTTTTGATGGGAAAGTTTATGCAAATTATGTTTGTATGAGTTTTCCATTCAAAAGTTCAATATATGGCCACGTCTACGTTTGGATCTTGATCCGGTAAGGAGGGTGCGAGGGGGTGCCACCTCTATCTGGATAACCCATTCTTATTTGTGGGCCATAAGAATCGTCGGGTAACGACGAAGTCTCCACCAGTCAGCACAATTTATTTTTTAGAAAAAACAGCAACCCTTAGTAGGTTACCTCGGCCCCGACACAAGTCGACCGGCATTCGACCCCTCGCTAATTCATGAATGCGAAATATTTTTGTAGGGGGTCCTTGTAGCAGGGGAAAAGAGCCCACTCCACAACACCGCAACGCTAGCCTACCAGCGCATTCACGCGTCCCCAGACAAGGCCAATCTCGGCGGATCTTAACATTCTCTTCCGCCGAGGCAGCAGACTGTCGCTGCGGTCCTTTACAGACATTCAATATACCTATATTTCACTACATATTGCTAGTCAACAATGATGCTGTTGCTGTTCACTTTATTATTTGGGTGTGTAGAATTATGATCGTTGTAGCCAGCTCCATTCAGCAAATCTGTTTGAATGGCTTTCGGTTTATCGACTACAATTTTTTGGTAGCTCGATAGTATTCCTGATGGTTTTTTATTGCAGTTTCACTATGATTAAAGCCTTATTACAGCTTAACAAGTCATGTACTTGAAATTCTTACTACCAAATATATAACCACATGTAGGCTGACTTTTCTAGCCAACTTATATGGCGGTATACAAAGTAATGTGGAAGTGTGTACAAAAATCTGGATTTTGTATGGTTTTGATACAAATTTCAACGATAAAATCAAAGAGGTTCACAGAAAACATGGTAGCACCCCTCATAAAATGAATTTAATTTCAGTTCATACATCCGTTCATGTTTTATTGAAATCCCAATTAAAAGATCAGAAATTTGCTTACCTGCTCAAGCTAGCTGTTAATGAAAGGAGTTAAACGTGTGTCTCATTTAGCTATTCTGAACAATGTAGATGTACAGAAGATAGTGCAAGGTGAATTTTAAGCATCCAAGGAATGTGATTTGTGCCCTTTTTTAAGTGAAACTGAATATATTACGCCATATCAGCATTAGGTTTTGCCGAAAAAGGCTGACAGCTCACAGGGGCTTGCCACATGTAAGCTGACTACACAAATGCAAATTTTCTGTGTATCGAAGTCAGACTAGAGCTTGTCACTTGTCAGAGCATACAGACTAACAAGGAAGCTCACCAGCTCATCGGCCAATTTAAAAGAGAGGGAAAATGATTGAATGATACAAGTGAAAAACTTGCACAAAATAGAGATCACGTTTATCATCATTTGTTTCCATTTGAGATCAAATGTTAAAGCGGGACTAAGCTTTCATGCACAAAATCGGTTTCCTGTTATTTTTGCATGCACAAACACTTAATGATAAATTTTTTGCCCATCTAATCAAAATGAAAGCTCATCGTCTTGCATTTCATTCTAGTGCCTTTGCAGGGAAATATTTGCCGTTTCCATGAAAGCATTTGCGTACTCTTAGACATACGCAAATTGATCTTTGAAGGTGGAATACCGCTACGTTGGGAATTTGGTGTCGTGAACTCACTTCATAGTTCATGAGCTCTGTCGAAGTCACCACTTTTTTGCTCTAATTTGATCAGCTGAGTACAGTGACATTTTTTCCTGTCGCCGGAGCCTCGTAAGATAATTGCCGGATTCGCAAGGTCGATGATGTATGTAATGATTTTCCGCTTATACTCGCTCAGACGAAGTCGGAACCGACCTCTCAACGGTTCTAGACGTGAAGTCTGAGTCGTGCCAACGAATGGTACCAACCGGTCAACCAGTCCGTGCGCCCGTAATCCATTTCACGACCAGCTAGTTCGGAGAGGATTTCGGTCGCAATTTCAATTTCACGTTCCCGAATTTTACCGACAAGGTACCTAAAAATATACTGCGTTAATTCAATCCCGAAGAACTCTACGCTAATAAAAAGACAAGGTAAACTAAGGTAGCGCGTACCGCTCGCGACACGAAACCAGCCATCCGCGGATTTCTTAAAACCCTACCTTCGCGACGGCATACCATCCGTACATTCTCCCTCCTGCTGAAAAGAAACGGGCGGGCTGAAAGGAAAGTCTGGTTATACACTAGCAATTCGTGATTTTTATTAGTTTGCAAATGATATTTGATTATTATTAATATTCGAATACAATTTTGACAAGATTCAATATTACATAAATCGAAAAATGAAGTAACTGAGGGGAAAACTTGTATGAATAATTATCACAAAATGTATGGATATAATCAAAACGGTCCAATTAAGAATTAAATTAATTTTATATAAACTTTTAAATATTAACCATTATCTAATGAGTTAGATAAATATTATACAAAAATATAAGTAATTAATTACTCGAAATTGCTGGAAAGCTGACAAAAAAATTATGGGAAGTGACTTTTGACAAAGCTGCAAAAGTAATTAGTCACGTCGTTTACTTATACATATATGCAAATTAATAATTGAATTCAACGCATTTTCGTCACTTAGAATTAATTACTCTACTTCAATAAAAATATTAATAAATTGATGATTATATATGCTCTTTTTATTAAAAGTCATGTGCATATTATTCTGCTCTTAGTTTTGAAAGTCTTATTTTAAATTAAATCAAATACTAGCATTTATAGGAATATTTTCATGCTCTATTGGTGAATGCATGCAAACTCTACATGTAAGTTGTAAATCATATTTTCCAAATTCAAGGTTGTTCCCTAGTTTCTGTTTTCTTGCTCATTCTAAAAAAAATTCTATTCGAGAAACAAAACCTTAACATAAAGACTATTCAAGCTCAATACAAAAAAAGGAAAAACTTAATAGAACCTAATAGTAAATAAACTGCTAACTGAACTCTAAAGAATACTCGTATAAACGACATTTTATTCGCATTTAGTAAACAATAATCGTTTGAATTTTTCGCTATTGTGTCATCATCGTTAGGAATATTTCGTAATATGTAACTTAATTTTTCATTTTAAAGCTAGCGTAAATGACAAACGTAACGGGCATAACTTTAAGCGGTATAATTGTCGAATGATCCTGCAGCTCGATGTGGGAGGGGAGTAACGAAAATAGGATCGAAGACGTTCGGTGCACTGTGAAGCGGCAGGCAATTTCTTGAAACTTGGAAATCAATACTAGTGCTGCCCGCAACCGTACGTAATGACTTTCAGCAACCCTGATTATCCCGCGAACTAAATCTCGATTGGATTTCCGAAACATTAACGTCGGTTTGGCCTCCAATTCCTCCGAAAACTGATAAAGGAGACTGTCCTTTGAAGTAGACCGGAAAAACTGGATCGCCCTTTTCCAATGACTCTAATGAAGATATCAATTCATAACTTATTTTCTGTGTGGCATTACCTACCTTCCCTTTGAATTTTTGTCCAAAATGACACACAGCTTGCTTGAAAAACAGTATTTTACTATTCCTGATTTTCAAACGAAAAACAGTTGACACTTTAAAATATGAGCGACGCAAATAACCTAACTTGACTTATGTACGTGCGCTTTCATTCCTTCCTTCTGGTTTTGTTGCATGTTTTGCACCGGCAGCCGAACTTACTAGCGCTCGCCATGTGGCTGTCACCTCGACATGACATCACATGACAAAACTCGTCGTGAGATGGGAAGTCGTCACAACTGACACGAGATGGGAAGCCACATGGCGGCAATGTATATGTATTCGTCGTCAATGGCGTAGGGCCAAAACTGACGATAGATACAAGCCATATGGCAGCAGCGCTTACTACCACACACATGACCATTAGTAGGCCGACTTTGCTGGCTAACTTACATGGCGTTATATGAAGAATTGTGGAGGTGCCAACGAAAATTCGAGGTTTTGTACGGTTTAGAAACGGATTTCTACAGTGAAATCCAGATGATCCGCGGAGAACACAATAGCGCTCCTAGTGAAGTGAAAATTATTTCAGTTCTTATAACCGTTTAGTTTTTATCGCCTTCCAAAGTGAATTTATAGGAGTTTGTTTACATCTCAACGCTGAGCTATCAGTCGAAGGTGCAAAACGTGTGCTTCATTTGCTCGTCTTGGAAAGTTTAGGAGCACAATGGGCTATACAAGGTGAATTTATAGCATGCACGGAATGCGTTCGGCACGTTTTTTATTCGGAAAATAGTATATATGACGAAATATAAGCATTTGCTAATGCCGCAGTTGGGTGACAGCTACCAGAAGCTTGTCCATAGTAGGCCGACTAATACATATGCAAATTGCTACCATATGGCTTGTATCTATCGACAGTTTTGCGTAGGGCAGATTCATTACATGTATTACATTAAGTTAGAATGGTGGCGATGTATCAGCTGTGGACTTATGATTTTGTCAATAATTCTTCGATCCCCAAATGCTTTAAATGATGTATCGGAATTTCAAAAATAGGTATGCAAGTGGACACTGTTCGATTTTAATTGTTATATTGTGGTGAGCATAGCTAAAAGAATTGCTGTTGTGAAAACAAGTGTGTTCACTAGCCCACATGCATTAAATGTGATATCATTCGTCAAAGTTGGTGTCATAAGTTGAAATGTTGAAAACTTTAACGCCGCGAAATGTGAATTGTGAAATCAATTCATATCACTAATAAAACACATAGAGCTTTACTCATCGACGTTTCGAGCCATAAAACACTTGACTTCCACTAAAAAACTATTTTTAATCGGTGAGATTGTCGCCTTCGCAATATAATGGCCGTATTCACAGCTGATCAGAATCTCAGCTGACTACCGCTTATATCAACGTTTTATTTGATCAGCTAAGTGAAGTGACTTCTTGCTATCGCGTACTGTTCGAATTGTTTCTCGCCGATTAGAAATCGTTTCGCAGTGGAATTGCGTGTTTTATGGATAGAAACGTCGGGTGGCAAGACTTTAAGTAATTTATCCTAGCGATCTCTTCTTGATGTATATTCATTTTATATGAATGATGTAGATTCATTTTATATGAAACATAACGCGTTTCGATGAACTGTATCTTTATCAGACGACTAAATATAACAATACAAATTAGTAAGTATTTATAAAATTTTTAGTCATCTGAAGAAGATACCGTGTATCGAAACGCATTACAACCAATAAAAATAAACTATTTTGATTAACGAGAAGGTAGTTTTTAACTTTTTTTATCATTCATATAAAACTTTAAGTGTTTCGTTAGTATCTCAATTGGTAGCGCAAACTTACACTTAGCGATACTACATTCTATAACTTTCAAACATATGGTGCCAACTTGAGCGAATGATTTCGCATGGTTTAGTGTATTAGGTTTGTCAACACAATTTTTTTCACGACAGCGAAATTTTGAGCTATGCTTACCGAAATTTAACAATTCTAATCGCTCGGTTTCTACTTGTAAAACTATTTTTACAATTCCGGTACACAAGTCAAAGCGCTCGCAAATTGAAGAAATGTAACTTTCTTGACGAAAGCAAAAGTGATCAGCGGATATATTACCTCCATCTTACCGTTACGTAAAACGTTATTGAATTTACGAATCCAGCCATCATATTAGGAAGTCTGTGGTAGTAAGATTCGTCATCTTATAGCTTTTATGACGGGAAGAGGTACATACAGGAGACGGTGATGTTTCAATTCCCTAAGATTAATAAGAACTGGATGGGCTAAGCTCATATAAAATGCATGAGAGAGCATGCGACCGGTTTCTGTTCTCTTCCAAGTGAACAGTCTGTCATTTCCTCCCCGTCTGCCTCTTGCTGGTCACTTTCTTGTTCCAAAAGCTGACTAGGTGTGAACAGACTGTCAAGTTGACTGATGCAAATTGGACGCCAAATTGGCCAGTTTGCAAGTTTCGTCGCGAATTTTATCCGATATTAAAACTATGGAAAGTGTTCGCGATCTAAATTCGTTCCAAGTGTTTAAACATTTGATTGGAGTTTGTGATTCAAGGTACTTTAATGTGTGACACTGTGTAATTAAGTTAGAATTTCAAAATGAAATGTGTAGTGCCTTCGTGAAAAAATCATAGTGGAAAAGGATCTGTACGTGTTTCCTTTCACAAGTGAGTAGTTATTATATTAATGTTTTGCATGTTTTTCATACAATGCTGAAGGTTTTTCAAATAGAAAGCAAATTTTTGGCATTGTATGAAAATTTGTTTACATTGAGCAGCAGCCATGTTTGCTTGTGCAATTTGGCTCTCTCTAAGGTTGTAAACAAGAGCGTAGCAGTAGGAAAAGTGGTCGCAGGGGTTGTTGCAACCATATTGTCACGTGGTTGTCCACTCCAGTATTATTTAATTACTCAATGTCAATTCCTATGGAATGTGCTGAAGTTGCTTAATACAATCAAACCTTCCGTATAAATACACTTTCACTTACGAAAGCTTTTGCAATTTTCAGCTGATGCTATTTTAAGGGATGCGTAAAATTTTTCAATTGTCGAAATTAATTTCAAAATGCAAATTCAAGTCATTTATTAGCACGTGCAAATATCATTATACATTATTACTTCTTATTTAATACCCAAGGTATCGTTATTTATCCGCAAATATACGGTCTTTTCAACAAATGTCATGGCTTCGCGCCATATTTTCAAAACTATTTGATCCATAAAAACTCCTGTTTTTGAAGCTGTCAGTTGCCATATCCTTCGTAAAATACGAATTTCCCATTAAAAAATTGAAAAAATTTTAATGAAAAACTTATTATACGAAAGTAAACGCGAGTGAATTACAAAGTGAAGTGTGTGGTTTTTCATTATTTGCAGGAAAAAGGAACTGACGGGCAGTATTTTTTTTGCTCAGGCGAGTAAAGTGTAACCAAAAATAAAGTCATGAGAAGCCCCATCAATTTAAGTGGATATTTTACGTTGATACTTTATCACAGAAAAAAAATGACAGTATTTTGGACTTTTGCCGTCTAAAAACGTGATGTCGCTGATTGGTTTGATGATTTACGCGAGTGAAAAACGTTTCATACCCGTTCCTTGAATATTGACTTATGTGGAATAAATTGGTGAAAATATTTTGATTAAGGACTTAATTCAAGAGTCTTTCAATCAAATTAACTTTGAGTCAATTCGTTATATGGTATTGTGTTTGTGTTTTGTCCAGAGTGTATTTATTTTTGTAAACATTTTGAATTAAAGCGTTTGTAACGAGAGTCACCGCAGAAATTTTTGAATATTACAGGTCGAGCCCAACGAACTTTAAGTAACGTTCGTGAATATTGAAAATTGGGTTGTTTTGAAGTCGTGGAAAGAATCAGATTAGGTGTAACGATAAAATTTCATTTAGAAAATTGGAAAATACTGCAGTCCGAAGTGTTTTTATCTCAACACAGTGCAACGTGATCTGGGGGCCTCAAAAACTTATTTTCAAACATGCCGGTTTAATTTGAAAATATTTGTTTATTTATCGGAAAACGAAGAAAACTGACTTCAAAGTGCCCTACAAAGGATGAAATGAATTTTATGGAAGTGATACTAAATCACCATGTAATATCACTAATATAGCACCACCTCCAAAAAATTTAATTAATCCTTTTTATTTTGGAGTCGGTTTTTTTAAAGTTTACGGTGAATTTCTCAAGAGGATTTTACCTATTGCGCAGAGTACTTTATAAATATTTATAAATATTTATATATATATATATATATATATATATATATATATATATATATATATATATATATATATATATATATATATATATTGTTTATGTTTTAAGTGGGTGGACCACTGAAAGTAAAATAAAAAAGGAATAAATTTCCACGGATAGGTGACTCTATTCGTAAAAATAACCTTTTTGGATTCTGTCACTAGGTAACTCTAGTACAGATCTGAGTAATTGCCTCTTCTGGCAATTCAACTCAATATGATAGAATTGAGTTGAACATAGGTTTCTCTATGTGCAACCACAATTCTTGTACCCTTTCACAATAGGTACCTCTAGTGCCAAAAGAGGATAGAATGAACAGGAAAGCTTTCTAGGAGGACAAGTCAAAGCAAAAATAGAATTGGGCTGCAAATAGGTCTCTCTATGTGCAACCAACATTCTCGTATCCTTCTGCACTAGGTGCTTCTAGTGCACAAGAAGAATAATGATCTAATATAAAGGTCTCCTAAAAGGACAAGTTAAAGAGAAACAGAATTGGGCTGCAAATAGGTCTCTCTATGTGCAACCACAATTCTCGTATCCTTCTGCACTAGGTACCTCAAGTGCACAAGGAGAATAATGATATAATATACGTCTCCTTAGGTTTCCTAAGGGGACGGATCAATGTGTAACTTACCCAAGAAATTTAAATTCACTTTAAATTAAAAAACTGTTATCAATATTAATACACTTGGATTTAAAATCACAACTCATGATAATTTATTCTATAGCATTCCAATTTATAACAGCATTTTGTCGATATTAGCTAAATCGCATTCATGGTACCTTGCACCTTACTTCTAAAAAGTCAAAGTACCATGAATGCTTACAACAGATAAATTTTCTACTGAACAGAATAATTATTGATTGAAAATGCATGCTTGGTACTTTTCATACGCATATGCGAAAGTGAAAGTACCAAACATGCTTACAAACAAGAAAAATTAATTGCAATCATGATACCTTGCAACTTTCTTGAGTAAGCTCAAGGTATCATAATTGCTTACATGTTTTAATTGTTCGCGTAGAGCATTGACTCATTTGTATTTATTTATTTTGCCTGAGTCAATGTTCTACGCGGCAAAACAATAACACTCGTCGACTCTTATGCAATTCTTCCGCGTAAACGATATGTTGCAACTTACGACTTGACTTACGGCAAATGTGCACATGGCATCAAGGTCGAACGAGTGTGGAAAATGATTTTATGATAATGATAAGGAATGCAATTTTCATTGGATTTTGTAGGTGATTATGTAAGCAATGAATTTATGCTCAATATATATATAAAAACAATGTTTACAATTGCTTATTTTTAGAATTGTTTTTATCGTTTAAATATATATATATATATATATAAATATATATATATATATATATATATATATATATATATATATATATATATATATATATATATATGTATATATATATATATATATATATATATATATATATAAATATATATATATATATATATATATATATATATATATATATATATATATATATATATATAAAACAATTCTAAAAATAAGCAATTGTAAACATTGTTTATATATATATATATATATATCTATATATTATCTGTATATATATATATATACATATATATATATATATATATATATATATATATATATATATATATATATATATATTTACATATATATATTTTATATTCAAACAGAAGCTACCTGTCGATACGCGAGGTACATTACTTTATAAGTCGAGCCAAGTAGTAGCCTATGCGGACGACATCATCATTCTGTCACGGTCATTAACATTTGCCAAAAAACTTTTTCTGAAATTCGACAGTGAAGCAAAATTAGCAGGGCTACAAATCAATGAAAATAAAACAAAGCTCATGACGCAGTCGAGGAAAAATACCTCAGTACACAAAATATAAAACTTGGCGAATACAGTATCGAGAATGTTAGCGAATTTGTGTATTTAGGCGCCACAATAACGAAAACGGGTATTGAAAGAGACGAAATACGCCGAAGAATACAGCTCGCAAATAAAATATTTTATTCAATTTTGACGATCTTGAAGACCAGCTGCATACACAGGAGAACAAAGTTCTAAGTATACAAATCCGTGATAGGACGTGTGTTATGCTATGGGCGTGAAGCATGGACCCTAACCCAAGCATCCGGAAATATATTGAATGCCTTTGAGCGACGATTCCTAAGGCGAAGTTTGACGGGGACCAATGGCGAATTCAATACAACCATAAGCTGTATGAAATTTTTGACGAACCGGAGGTCTCAAGGATTGTAAGACTGCGGAGGCTGCAATGGGCTGGACACATGAATCGTATGGACAAACAACAGATACCCAAGAAGGTATTCGTTGGGAGAACTGAAGGCCGGAGAACAGTGGAGAAAACGTGGAAACGCTGGTCTGACTCGGTCGACGAAGACAGTTCATCGCTGCTCCGATTTCGGAATCGGAAGACGCGGTCAAGGGAACGAGACAGTTGGAGGTACTGTTTGCAGGAAGCGAAGGCCCGAAAGGGGCTGTAGTGCTAAGAAGAAGAAGAAGATATATTGTATACCTACGTATACATATATACATATATATATATATATATATATATATATATATATATATATATATATATATATATATATATATATATACATATATTTATACTTCTTTATATTTATTTATATATATATATATATATATATATATATATATATATATATACATATATATATATATACATATATATATATATATATATATATATACATATATATATATATATATATATATATATATATATATATATATATATATATATATATATATATATATATATATATATATATGATATGATATGACGAAAATCTTGACTATGCTAGAGGTCACAATTTCGCTCCAATTTTCGCAAAATTTTTAGGAAAAGCGTATTGGGTGAATATTTCAGTTAAATTCTTTAACCAGCTAAATCGATGAAGGGAAACCAAAATGGCGGCCATTTTAGATTAAAATTCGTGATTTCTGATCCGACCAAACCATAGCTCCTATTTGGATGAAATTGGGTACAGAGGTTTATTGAAGTGTGCAATGAATTTCAAAATAAAAAAAGGTCGAACCGTTTGAATCAAAATGGCGGCCCCTCAAACGTCGAAAAACGTGTAAACATTGGTTGTTGTAGTTGTGACCAAATTTTTGAATCGTTGTTAATGAAATTCAGTATTTTAGTAAAGACTTTAAGTGTCTAAAGAACTATATAAAAAAACTAGAGATCAGTCTCTAAAAACAAAATGAGGGCTAGTTGAAGCTCGAAATTTCAAAGGCTTCTGAAAGACCCAAATTTGATTCGATGTAAATGAACAAGATCTAAATACTTTGTTATTTTGGTGTGCATACTTGCACAAATTTCAAAATGGCGGTCATCCAAATATGCGATTTTTTCAAATTTTTGTGGCCATCCAATGGACACATTTTCCAACGGACTTTGATAAAATTCGAGATTATGGAAAATTGTACCAAGTTCTTATATTAAAATTAACGAAATTGGATGAAAAATAATGAAGTCAAAAATTTAAAACTCAGTATTTTTAGCTGCCATTTTCACTTAAAATATAATACTTTACCCTGTCTAGAGGGAAACTACGATTTGAATGAGATTCAACAGATTAACTGATGAGACTCTAAGACAGAAATATTTTTAAAAATCCAAAATTAAATGCATGCATTCAAAATGGCGGCCCCCAAAGGTCAGAAGGTAAGCGCAATTTGCTGTTTCAGTAGCAACTGAAGTAATGAATATTTTTCATGGAAAAGTTTTTAATGGCTTAACTTGTGTGTACAATATTTATACAACTGACTATTTCAGGAGATTGTAAAATATTTTTACAATACCCTATCAAAGTCACAATCTGTCTTTTCGTCCGTCTGTCCATCCGTCCCTGCGTCACAGCAAGTTTTCTCGCAACCCACTCAAGCTAGAATGATGAAATTTTCTACGTAGGTCAAAAGTGGTGCCTTCTCAAACGTTTGCAAGAAAATTCCATCAGAATGATAATATCAGCACATATGACAATTTGTTGTCTATATTTTTGTAGTAACCAATTAATTTGCAAATGCTGCATTCTCATGAAGTTCATCGCCAAGAATATGATAAACCTCATTAAATGGAGAACAAAATTTTAACCCCAATTTCCAAGTTAACTTCGAGCCTATGCGAGTTATTCCAATAGCAAAGGCAAAAGCTCTTGGCGTCATGAATTTGAACTTTCGCCGTCTCCTGTATGCACCTCTATGGCTTTGGGTAGGGGCAACAGTCGCTTTTCAGAGGCTTTTTCTTGCGTTGGCCTTGGTTGCAAGTTGGCTTTTTGCGATGAGCTTTTTGTGCATTGAAAAGGCTCAATAAAGTTTACTACTCCTCCGTTTAAAGTTTCCACCGTTTTCTGGCTGTCAGTGCTAATTTCGTTTTGTACGTGTTCTTAGTTGCAACCAGTGCGTCTTTGTACTTTTAATAATCAAGGATTATTGCCGACGAAATAGTTTTTGGACGCAGAAATTAATTCACGGCAAATTTGGCGAACTTTACAGTGGAGCTTGGCATGTCCGAAATGGCCACAGTGAATTTAAACGGAAAGAAAAGTCCAAATTTATTGGCAAAAGACGGGAGCAATCAGTGGGTGAAACTAAATGTCGGCGGCAAATGTTTTCTTACTACCAAAACAACACTCTCGCGAGATCCAAATTCATTTCTATCACGCCTGATTCAGGAAGACAGTGATTTGATATCAGATCGGGTTTGTATTCGCCAATTTGATTGCAAATGTTTTTGGGTAGAACAATTGAAAGCCTATGAATTTGCAGGATGAAACTGGAGCGTATTTAATCGATAGAGACCCACGATATTTTGCACCGGTACTAAATTACTTGAGACATGGAAAACTGGTTCTTGATGGTCTTTCTGAAGAGGGGGTTCTCGAGGAAGCAGAATTCTACAATGTCACTCAGTTAATTAGTTTACTTAAGGAATGCATAATGCAAAGAGATCAGGTAAGTTTGATTTTGGACTAATGTTATTTAGAGGCGGTCCCAAACTTTTCCACGACAGTCATTGTTTTTCGCTATCAAAAAGCTTAAATTACATGCCTCGCAACTTCACAAGGCTTACAGAGGCTTACGTGCATTAATATATATATAGTCACATCCTGTCAAGAACTTGCTGGGTCTTCAGTGCTTGACAGCAGGGTATTGAAACTTGGTTTTAACGTTTGCAATATTGAACCGCTTATTCAATTCAAATTTATAAAAAAACTTTAAACAACAGACCTGATTTACGAGATAACAAAATTCCGAAACGATTAAATTTCAATGGGACTGATCGTTACACACCCGTCAACCTGTGTGCTCATTTGACCTCAAATGCGGTTACCGTTGTGCGTGCTCGATATAACTCTTATTCAGGCACAGTATAGTTTAAAGAAGTTATATTCTAGGATAAGAAATTAAATTCAAGGAAACTGCATGAATAGGTTGATTAAGTTCATCAAAAGAACTGATAACAAGAAGAAAAATACAAAATTTTGAACTCGCTCGGGTCATTGCTCCCAAATTATTCTAAGTTTAAAGATGTCGAAAAATTAGAAAGTGAATGGTAAGCGATTTTTTCCCGTATGCTTTAAGGTTATCTGTTTAGATCAATTTCCTCTTTCTCATTACCAATACAACTAACGCAACAATTTCAAATCACAAGTTCTTGGTGGTCAGACGATATCTCGAAACCTTAAAATAATACAATAAAATTTATTGTTTTATTGCATGTGGCGCTGTTTTGTTGAAATCCTTTATTGTAAACTGGACTCTTCGTCATTCTTATAAAGATACCGGATGACAATGCCATCAACCAACAATATAATTGCTGTTTCAGGATATGTTGAGTTTCCACGTATAGATTTTTCCATTCGCAGAAATATGAGGCCTGCTTATTCACTGCCCGCCGAGCATCTCATCTAATTCCGGAATACAAGCAGCGATCTATCAGCTTTTCTCCTTCAGTTTATTTAACGAATGCCTCATTTTATTGAGGACATTATTATTCAACACGGTTTTGGATGCTTCAGTGTGCTTTCATGGCTCGCATGGACGGTCTACCACAAGTCGAATAGTTTTGTAGACTTACAGCCTTGTCCTGTGTTTCGGCTGTTTACTTTATAGGCGAGCTATATACGTAGTATTGTTTCTGTATCTTCTTTATTTTCTTCGCAAACATTTCTATACTACTATTTGTTTGTTCGGATTCCTTTTGTGCCTGATTTTGAAAACTTACAATGTTCTACAATATTCATGTTTTGAGTTAAGATTTTTTTTTATGCCCTTGTTTTTGCTTCATGCTTGTGATGAATTTGTAGCTGCACTTGTTTTTGCTTCATATTCAATTTTCAGCATTAATTTTATTGTCATTTTGAAAATTGTGAAAAGTATTTTGGCCAACATTTTTTGTGGCTTACAAAATGATGCTGTGATATTGCTCTCTAGTTTTCGCACATTTGTAGTAGATAAGGCATACACTGCTGCCATACCTTTAGCTTCTGAAAGTAGAATAATATCCTTGATTATTTGGGGAGACAATTGTGGATTCGTTGATGACACAAATGGTCAGATGTTCTGTAGATATGTAAGGCATAGAAGGTGTTTGATAAATCACCCGTTTTGATATCAATCCCGCTACTTCGCTATTTGGCCATAGTATTCTGGTTCCGTCAATCATAATATCCTCTTAAAATTCAAACACGGGCGTTATTTTTTTACCGAAATGTATTTTTAAAAATTTTGTTTTGAATCGCAGAACCCTTTTGAAACTTAAATCGCTAAACGTAGAGTATTGATCAAAAGTGGTGACTTATAAAATGGTGTTATATAAATAAACATGTTCAAAGATTATTAATGAGTAATTTCTCCACACAGTGATTGCCATCAATATATCTTTGTCAAAACTGATCAAATCCAAATTTTTTTGACGTGTTCGAGAGGAGTCTGAGTGTTCAACAAATGCATGTCTTCACTCTCTTGCGATTCTTTAATTTGACCAGAAAATGATAGAGAAAGGTTCCGATGAGCATAAGAGGCAGAATAACCTCAGAAGTCGAAATTCGACAATCTTTATTCATAAAAATTTATTCTGCCCATGTTTAATACTTTCAACCAGAGCCAGTCAAATGTAGTATATATATATATATACAGTATATATCGTTTATAACGACATCGGATATAACGACATATCGGCTTTTACGACGAATTTCAAAAGTCCCGGCCGGGAAAAGCACTTTTGTATGTAAGAACTGTCGTTTATAACGATATCGGATATAACGACGAAACTAATATAGCGACGGGAAATTGAAAGATGAACTGGTTAAATTTGAGCCTTATAACGACGGACTCACGAATACAGTAAGATTACTCAAAGGAATTATCGAATAAGGGGAATCACCGGGGTATGAAAACAAACGCGACAGAACATAAACAGTCAGTTCAGTGTTTTGTTTAGTGGAAGTTGATTTCTTAGTTTCCTATAAAAGGTCCAATATTTAAACAGCTTAACGAAGGTCGACATGGCAAAAAGAAAGGCGTTCACAATCGCTGAAAAAGCAGCAATTATTTGGCGTCTGGAAGCTGGAGAGTCAAATTTCTGCATTGCCAAAGAATTTGATGTAAGTTCTAAATAAATATGCAGTTAGTAAAAACACTGTATATGCATGTTATTTCATCTTAGGTGGCACATTCAACAATTTCCACGATGTGGAAAAATCGCGATAAAATACAGAGTGTATATGAAA
>OZ017739.1:264913924-264923924 GCA_963969285.1 Odontomyia ornata
TTCATTCAGCTCGCCTTTATATAGGGTCTCTAATCATTCAACTCAGTTCTCGGGAACATTCCAGCAGCGTAATGAATGGGCAGTGACTCACTATCAGATGTTGATAATGCTTGTTGGGTTCTCGTGGTTTCGAGTAAATTCATTTGTTGATGTTCTTAATGGTTATGAAAACAATTGCGACAGTAGCTCGCAGAATTATTTGTACATGTAACACTGTCCCCACCTCAGTTCTTTTCGCCCCGAAAAGATGTGTCGCTATTTGTAGTGTAATATGGGGCAAGACGGTCCAGATGTACGATCTTCATTTTGGCTCTCGGCTTATGATGTTCCTGTATTCGGTATACGACGTCGTTGATTCGCTTTGTAACTCGGTATGGTCCCTCCCAATTATGTTGCAACTTTGGAGACCTACCCTTTCGCCGTTGCGGGTTATATAGCCACACCAAGTCATCTTGCTGGAAGCCAGTAGAATTAGCCTTTAGATCATACCTGGGCTTCATGCGGTCAGTAGCCGATTCGAGGTGTTTTCGCACTGTCCGATGTATCTGGTTCAACCGTTGCCTTAGATCACTTGCGTACTCCGAGATCGTTTGGGGTTTCTCAGGGGGTGTTCCGAACTTTATATCAGCTGGCAGACGAATAGTCTTTCCAAAAAGGACTTTGGCTGGGGCTTGGCCCGTCGATGCATGTTCAGCAGCTCTGTACGCCATCAAAAATAGTGGGATATGTCGGTCCCAGTCCCTTTGGTTCTCGTCAACCATCTTGGCCAGATGTTTATTTAGCGTGCCGTTGAAACGTTCGACCATTCCATCGGATTGGGGATGCAGCGGTGTTGTCCTCGTTTTCCGTATTCCCAGTAGTTCACACATTTCGCCAAAAACTAGCGACTCAAAGTTTCGGCCTTGATCTGAATGTAATTCGCAAGGTACGCCGTACCTACGTACCCAATTTAACACTAGCTGTTCGGCTACAGTAGTTGCTTCCTGGTTGGGAATGGGGTAGACCTCGGGCCACTTGCTGAAATTATCGGCTACAACCAGCGTGTATCGATTTCCCCATTCAGATTCAGGAAAGGGTCCTGCGATGTCAACAGCAATCCTTTCGAATGGCACGCCTACGTTATAGGTTTGCATTTGTCCTCTCAGTCGTCGCTTTGGGCCTTTGACGGAAGCGCAAATTGTGCATCTGCGACACCAGTCCTCGACGTCTTCTCGAGCGTGGAGCCAGTAAAACCTTTCCCGCAATTTCGCTAAGGTCTTGTGAACACCAAGGTGGCCTCCCGAGGATCCTTCATGCATTTCCTTAATCACATCGTGGATTCGGCTTTTGGGTAGTATAGTTTGCATCCTATAGGAGCTGCCATCCGCCGTTTTCCATTTCCGCTTGAGTACGCCACCCTCCACCTCGAGGGAGTTCCATTGTGCCCAATAGCTTTTCAGGGTTGCGCCATGCATTGAAACGTCTTTCCACTCAGGTCGCCCAGTCGTCTCCTTTCATACGAGCAATGGTCCGATGTCTTCATCGCCTAACTGGGCGTTTCGAATCTCCTCCGATGACCAGCCTTCATCGAATTCGGCCGTTATCAATCGCAGATCAACGGGCGGTTCCTTTTCCTCAATCCGTCGGCAATGCCTGCAGTTAGCTGGACATGGACGGCGGGATAGGGCGTCAGCATTTCCATGAACTCCGCCCTTCCGATGAACAATTTCGTAGTCGTATGACTGCAATCTTTCGAGACATCTCGCATCTTATCCCTCGGGGTTTTTGAAGTTGAGCAGCCATCTCAGTGATGCATGGTCCGTTCGAAGAACAAATTTCTGGCCATAAAGGTACTTGTGGAACTGCTTGGTGGCCTCTATTATAGCCAATAGCTCCTTCCTGGTCACGCAGTAGTTCCTCTCACTTTTTGAAAGAACTCGACTGTAATACGAGAGGACTCTTTCTTCGCCATCGATCTGCTGGGAGAGTACAGCTCCAATACCGCCGTTGCTCGCATCGGTGTCAACTACAAACATTTTTCCGGGTTTCGGATATGCCAGCACGGGTGATTCACACAGCTCCTCCTTCAAGGTCTCAAAGGCTACCTGGCATTGTTCCTTCCAGACATACGGACGGTTTTTCTCGGTTAACTGATGGAGACACTTAGCTATTTTGGCAAATTCTTTGACGAATCTTCGATAGTAGGTTGCCAGACCTAGAAAACTTCGCAGTTGGCGCTTGTTATTTGGTGTTGGCCAGCTTTTCACGGCTTCAATTTTCTCAGGGTCTGTTTTGACCCCTTCTGCTGATACGACGTGTCCCAGGTATTTTACTTCAGCTGCGAAAAGGGTACACTTGTCGGGACTACGTTTCAAATTTGCCAGTCGCAATCGGGAGAAAACATCTTCTAAGTTCCGCACACGCTCTTCGAACGTTCTCCCGATGACATTGATGTCATCTAGGTACACCAAGCAGGTTTTCCAGGTGAGGCCACGTAGCACGTATTCCATCAGGCATTCGAAAGTGGCTGGAGCATTGCAAAGCCCAAATGGCATCACCACAAACTGCCACAAGAGAGAATACGGTCTTCTTCCGGTCTTTCTTGTCGATTTCTACCTGCCAGTAGCCACTCTTGAGGTCGAGTGTAGAAAACCATTTTGCGTCGGCTAAAGTGTCCATGATGTCATCGATGTGTGGGAGCGGGTAACTATCTTTCTTAGTGACGTCGTTAAGCTGCCTATAGTCGACACAAAAACGAGTGCTACCATCCTTTTTCTTTACTAGAACTATAGGCGCGGCCCATGGACTGACAGAAGGTTCAATAACGCCTTGTTTTTCCATGTCCGAGATCAGCACGCTCACTTCTCCTTGTTTGGCTATAGAGAGACGTCTCGGTGCTTGTCGAATCGGCTTGGCTCCCTGTGTATCTACGTGAGTTACCAGACTCCTTCGGCCTTGGTCATCCGGGCTTGTTGAGAAGATGTCACTGTACTTGGTGACCAGATCAGAGGCTCGTTCGAAAAGCTGTACTGGCAATTTGTTCTGCTTCAATATTGCAGCCGTGGACTCCCGGGCTTTGTCTGTGTCTTGTCTCCTTTTCCAATGATGGTCGTGAGTAGCTTCCAAAGAGATGATGGTGGAAACAGGCTGGCAGCTGCCGATGACTTCTCCCGCTTTGATGCTCGTGGTTGAGTCTGCGGTGTTAAGGACTCTCACCGGCACATATCCATTCCTTAAAGATCTTACAAGGCTCCATTCCGAGAATGCAGTCATCCATAATGTTCGCGACCAGAAAATTATGTCGGAACACAAGGTCTCCCAACTGTATCTGGAAGTTGACCTCTCCATGAACAGGTGCAGTTTCTCCCGTAGCTGTCCGTAGTGAGAAAATTCTGCCGTTGTGAAGTTGTTGCTGTCTAACTAGGTCTGGTCGGATAATCGATCGGGTTGCACCAGTGTCGATGGTTATGGTGCAGTGTTCTCCGTCAACTTGACCTGGAAGGCATAAGTCCGCTTCTCCACGATGTAGTCTTGATACGGTGATGGTGGTGCTGGGGACGTCGATCCTCCTAGCCAAACTCTGCCCCACGAAGTCGGCTCTTACATGTTTCCCGACCCCTCTGTTTGAAGGGCTTCCATTCTGGGCTCCTGACTCGGTCTGGATCTCCTAGCTGCACACCCTGGACAATAGCTCGGTTTCCTTCGCTTCTTGCAGTCTCTTTGCAGGTGCCCCTTCTCTCCGCAATGCCAGCATCTAGGCGCGCCATTTACATGCGGGTCTCGCTCAATTTCCACGCGCTCACCCCTGCACTCGTCTGTCCCTACCTCACGAACCCGGGCAGTGGTACGAGTCACATTTTTCACTGCCTCAAAGTTCAGACTGTAAGCCAATGCGTCCTTAACCATTTGATTTTGAGCTAAACGCACGGCTTGTTGCAATTCCGGGTCCTTTAGTGCGCTGATGGCTTCTGTCGCTGCATCATCTCGATGTTCTGGGTCGTAGGCTGGTTAAGCCAAAAGTGCTAGTCGCTCA
The DNA here is from genome assembly GCA_963969285.1 of Odontomyia ornata. NCBI lineage: Eukaryota > Metazoa > Arthropoda > Insecta > Diptera > Stratiomyidae > Odontomyia > Odontomyia ornata. The sequence goes on from OZ017739.1 coordinate 264,917,937, forward strand.
ATGTCTTGGGCTAGCTGCTGTAGGGTTTCGCCAGACTTCTGCACCCGATGCCTTAGCTGTGACCGATAAATCTGCTTTAGATGATCGTCTCCATAACGCATGTCAAGCGCATTCATTATAGCATTCGGGTTTGAGTGCAATTCAACGGGGATCGTCTGCAAAAGCTCGGCAGCTGGGCCTCTTAGAGCAAGAATTAATGCAGTTGCTCGTTCCTGCTCATTCGAGTGATTTGCCCTTGCGGCAGCTTCAAACTGGGTCTTGTAAATACTCCAGACCGTTTGCCCGTCGAATATTGGTTCTTGCACATTTCTGGATGTGCTTTGCGCTGCGGTTATAAGCGGGGCTGGTGAAGTCGTTACTACTGCCTTCGCTGCTTCCAATTCTTTTTTCACTTTTTCCATCTCATGGTTCATTCTCTCTTCGACCTGGCTGACCTTTTCCTCGACCTGGTCAACCTTTTCCTCGACGCCTTTAATTCGTTTGTTCAGATGACCGAGCTCCGTTTTTATTTCGGTTGACTGTTTCTCCAGCTTCTGTGTGATGTCTGCCTTGATGTCTGCCTTAATTTCGATCGCTTGTTGGTCCAGCTTCGCTGATTGTTCATTTAGCTACGCTTATTGTTCATCTAACTTCGCAATCAGACTGGATGACATCAGCATTAACATTTGCATTAGCGCATTTTCTGGCTCCTTTGATTTTGGTGTTTCTACTTCTCCACCTTCTGCGCCTTTTTCCGCATCTGAGAGCTCACCCGAATCCAGATTCACGCCTTCCGACTCGATCGCGTCACGCAAGCGTGCAATCAGTATGGCCTTTGTACCTTGTGTGGCCAGATTCCGCTGTTCCAACTCCTCCTTGAGCTCCGATATGGTCAATTTTTAGATGAAAGTTTCCTGGCATTTTTATTGTTTCCACGTTATATTTCACAACTGTGCAGTTTAAAAATGTTTAAATGTTTTCACTTTTCGAAATTTTCTTTCCCACTTCTCGACACCACTGTCGCGTGTTTTGGTTCGCGGCCAATAATTTTAATGTTCCGGGGAAGTGAAAACGAAATGTCTTTTAAATTAAATTAAAAGAGGTATTTATTTACCAAAAAAAATGCACAATCACTCATTTAACTACTTCACAATTTTGATTAGAATCTAACTTTCACTTGTCAATTAAATTTCTATCGCAATTGTCTACTAAAATCACTTCACACTCAAACAAACAATATCGCCTTTACTTCGCGTATCGCAGTTTTCTATCGTGGTTGTAATGAATGATCCCCCCATTCATTCAGTTCGCCTTTATATAGGGTCTCTAATCATTCAACTCAGTTCTCGTACATTGGTAAATTAGCGGGAACATTCCAGCAGCGTAATGAATGGAGCAGTGTCTAACTTTCAGATGTTGTTCACGCTTGGTGGGTTCTGGGGTTACATATATATATATATATATATATATATATATATATATATATATATATATATATATATATATATATATATATATATATATATATATATATGTATATATACACACACACATATATATATATATATATATATATATATATATATGTATATATACACACACACACACACATATATATATATATATATATATATATATATATATATATATATATATATATATGTATATATACACACACATATATATATATATATATATATATATATATATATATATATATATATATATATATATACAGTCTTCCACAAAAGTCAAGGTACAGTGATAAATATCATGAAAATTGTTTGATATTTTTATTTAAAAAACCTATAGTGATAAAATTTTTTTTGGTATTACTTCAACTATAATCATTACACTTTAAATTCATGTAAAACAAAACGAAAATTCTGTCGTATTAATTTATTATTACATATGATGTGTTGGAAAGTCAATGAATGAAGTCCACAAAAGTCATGGTACACCTAAAGAAAAATGATACAAATTGTAATTATAGTCTTGCATAGTTATTTGAATTATACTTTTCTTAATATTTTGTCGGATATCCTTTCATCTGAATTACTGACTTCAGTCTTTTAGGCATAGAATCTACCGATTTTTTAGTAAATTCGCTGCTGATTCTGGCCCACTCCTCCAATATAACATCCTTAAGCTGCGCCTTGCTTGATATCACTCTTTTTCGGATTTTTGTCTCAAGCTCATTCCAAAGATGCTCTATAGGGTTCAAATCAGGGCTTTGAGGCGGTGTAGCAACCATGCGAGTATTGTACAATAGCCACATTCGAACTTGATGCGCAGTGTGCTTAGGGTCATTGTCCTGTTGAAACAAGAAATCTTCTCGCATACCTAATTTGGCTGCACTTTGTTTCATGTTGTTTCGTAGAATCTCTAAATAAGAGTTCTGATCCATAGTATTTTCGATGAATGTCAGATTTCCAACTCCAGCAGCAGCCATGCAACCCCAAACCATAACACCAGCGCCTCCATGTTTTACTGTTTTAATAGTGTTCTTGAGATTAAATGCTTCTCCTACTTTTCGCCAGACCCTCTTATGCCCATTTACACCAAATATACAAAATTTAGACTCATCCGAAAATAAAACATTATCCCAAAACGTTATTGGTTTGTCAATATATGCTTTTGCAAATGTTATTCTTTTTTGTTTGTTTATGGAACTTACAAGAGGTTTTCTTCTAGGCGTACGAGATGAAAATCCAGCTTCTACGACAGCTCTACGCACAGTTTCTGCGCTAACCTCCTTCTTATCATTAATTCCAAGAACATCGCAGATTTTTCTACAGCTTAGAAATGGATCTTGTTTTACCATTCGCGAAATTTTTCTCTTGTCCTTTGCACTGAGTTTAGATGGACGACCTGTTCGGGGCACATTTTCCACTCTATTTTCCTTCTTAAATCGATTTATCACTTTTTGAATGGTTGACCGACTTCGCAACACTAGTTCAGTTATTTCAGAATATGATTTGCTCTGATTTGAATGCAGATTAATAATTATTTCACGCTCCTTAATACTCAACTCCTTTCAACTCATTTTTTAAAAATTTTATTAAATAAAAGATACACCACGAATACGGACGCGATATTAAAGACAGCGGCCTACGGTTGTTAACTCACTCTGATAATATGAACTTGGGGGATTCCCCTTTTTACAAATAACAGGGCATTTTCTTCAACTGTACCAAGACTTTTGTGGAGTAGAAAAGAGACATTGCCAACAAAAAATTATTGTCTTCAATGATCATTATTGCCGAATCCCTTTAAATTTATGAAAACTTAAATTCAACAGAACTCGTATTATTACCATTTCATAACTTTTGGTTTTCAAATAAAAATATTGATTCAGTAATACAATTTTCAGTTACCGATTCTCTGTACCTTGACTTTTGTGGAAGACTGTATATATATATATATATGTATATATACACACACACATATATATATATATATATATATATATATATATATATATATATATATATATATATATATATATATATATATATTTATATATATATATATATATATATATATATATATATATATATATATATATATATATATATATATATATATTTATTTATATATATATATATATACATATATATATATATATTTATTTATATATATATATATATATATATATATATATATATTTATATATATATATATATAATATATATATATATATATATATATATATATATATATATATATATATATATATATATATATATATATTATATATGTATCTATAAATATGTATCTATAAATATGTATATATATACATATATATATATATATATATATATATATATATATATATATATATATATATATATATATATATATATATATATATATATATATATATATATATGTCTATAAATATGTATATATATATGTCTATAAATATGTATATATATATATATATGTCTATAAATATGTATATATATATATGTCTATAAATATGTATATATATATATATATACAGTCTTCCACAAAAGTCAAGGTACAGTGATAAATATCATGAAAATTGTTTGATATTTTTATTTAAAAAACCTATAGTGATAAAATTTTTTTGGTATTACTTCAACTATAATCATTACACTTTAAATTCATGTAAAACAAAACGAAAATTCTGTCGTATTAATATATTATTACATATGATGTGTTGGAAAGTCAATGAATGAAGTCCACAAAAGTCATGGTACACCTAAAGAAAAATGATACAAATTGTAATTATAGTCTTGCATAGTTATTTGAATTATACTTTTCTTAATATTTTGTCGGATATCCTTTCATCTGAATTACTGACTTCAGTCTTTTAGGCATAGAATATACCAATTTTTTAGTAAATTCGCTGCTGATTCTGGCCCACTCCTCCAATATAGCACCCTTAAGCTGCGCCTTGCTTGATATCACTCTTTTTCGGATTTTTGTCTCAAGCTCATTCCAAAGATGCTCTATAGGGTTCAAATCAGGGCTTTGAGGCGGTGTAGCAAGCATGCGAGTATTGTACAATAGCCACATTCGAACTTTATGCGCAGTGTGCTTAGGGTCATTGTCCTGTTGAAACAAGAAATCTTCTCGCATACCTAATTTGGCTGCATTTTCTTTCATGTTGTTTCGTAGAATCTCTAAATAAGAGTTCTGATCCATAGTATTTTCGATGAATGTCAGATTTCCAACTCCAGCAGCAGCCATGCAACCCCAAACCATAACACCACCGCCTCCATGTTTTACTGTTTTAATAGTGTTCTTGGGATTAAATGCTTCTCCTACTTTTCGCCAGACCCTCTTATGCCCATTTACACCAAATATACAAAATTTAGACTCATCCGAAAATAAAACATTATCCCAAAACGTTATTGGTTATGTTTTTGCAAATGTTATTCTTTTTTGTTTGTTTATGGAACTTACAAGAGGTTTTCTTCTAGGCGTACGAGATGAAAATCCAGCTTCTACGACAGCTCTACGCACAGTTTCTGCGCTAACCTCCTTCTTATCATTAATTCCACGAACATCGCAGATTTTTCTACAGCTTAGAAATGGATCTTGTTTTACCATTCGCGAAATTTTTCTCTTGTCCTTTGCACTTAGTTTAGATGGACGACCTGTTCGGGGCACATTTACCACTCTATTTTCCTCCTTAAATCGATTTATCACTTTTTGAATGGTTGACCGACTTCGCAACACTAGTTCAGCTATTTCAGAATATGATTTGCTCTGATTTGAATGCAGATTAATAATTATTTCACGCTTCTTAATACTCAACTCCTTTCGTCTCATTTTTTAAAAATTTTATTAAATAAAAGATACACCACGAATACGGACGCGATATTAAATACAGCGGCCTACGGTTGTTAACTCACTCTGATAATATGAACTTGGGGGATTCCCCTTTTTACAAATAACAGGGCATTTTCTGCAACTGTACCAAGACTTTTGTGGAGTAGAAAAGAGACATTGCCAACAAAAAATTATTGTCTTCAATGATCATTATTGCCGAATCCCTTTAAATTTATGAAAACTTAAATTCAACAGAACTCGTATTATTACCATTTCATAACTTTTGGTTTTCAAATAAAAATATTGATTCAGTAATACAATTTTCAGTTACCGATTCTCTGTACCTTGACTTTTGTGGAAGACTGTATATATATATATATATATATATATATATATATATATATATATATATATATATATATATATATATATATATGTATATGTATATGTATATATACATATCTATATATATGCATATATACATATGTATCTTTATATATGCAAATGTATATGCATATATATACACATATATATGCATATATATATATATATATATATATATATATATATATATATATATATATATATATATATATATATATATATATATCTGTCTCTTCGCGGACACCTTTCATAAGCGGGCACCTCCATAAATGGACAGAATTCATACACACAAGTTTCTGGTTACGTTTTTGGTACAATAAT
>OZ017739.1:264928924-264953924 GCA_963969285.1 Odontomyia ornata
GGAGCGTTCGGGGATTGGAAAATCCGGTATCAGCGTGTTATCGACTCCAATGGGGACTACTTTGAAGATTTCTAAAGAAAAATTGTACATATTTAGCCAATAAAAAATTTCCTGAGGCCAGTCCGGTTACTTATTATATAGTCCCTGTATATGTATATATATATATATATATATATATATATATATATATATATATATATATATATATATATATATATATATATATATATATATATATATATATATATAATATATATGTTCATATACGAGGGCGGTTCAAACATGTTTTTTTTTTGTGGTAGGGAGGTCAAGGCATTTACGCCCGCCGAGTCTGGCTGTGGGACTCCCATGGAGGATACCCTTGGACTACCCACTAAACACCTCCCCTGTCAATCTGAGAACCTAGCCTGGAACCGTTTGACACATTACTTCGGGCTAAGCCTCGTTTCTCTAAGCGTTTAGGCGCCACCGGGCTACAGGGATCCCTTTTCCAGCGGAAGGAGGGGAAAGGAGAGGGATTTCTAGAAAAGAGACCCCTCCGCCCTGGACGCCTCCAGGCGCTCATATATTTTCCTTTTTATTTTAAGGACTGTCCGAGCGTAATGTGCCACACAGTTCCGTTTGTCAACGGATGTGAGCATCTCTCCAGTGAGTTCATCCGGAGAGAGATCTCCTATTTCTTCAATGAGGTCACCGCGCTGCCTTTCCCACCTCTTGCATACAAAAAATGTGTGGTAGGCATCATCGACCTCTGCAGCACAGAATATGAAGTCAGGAGACCGTGACTTACCAATCTTGTGCAGGTAAGACCGAAAGTATCCATGTCCGCTCAGTAGCTGAGTTAGATAGAAGTCAGTCTCACCATGCCTTCGATTGAGCCACGGCCTCAGGTCACCAATAAGGCGTGCGGTCCACCTACCTTTTGTATCGCTCCCCCAGGACTGTTGCCAATCACTGAGTGAGCGTTCTCGTTCTTCGTGGGCGACAGCATCTATGTCGCGTTCGTTCCTCCGAAGGTAGATTCTGCGGCGCTCCTTGGCAAGGAGGGCAATGGGTATCACTCCTGCGATGACCAGCACTGCCGACTCCGAGACAGTCCGATATGCAGATGCAATCCGCAGCGCTCCTCGTCGCTGCACCTGTGCCAAGCGCTTTCGATACAGCTCCTTGTTGAGGGCCTCACACCATATTTCCGATCCGTACAACAGCACAGATTGTACTGCACTCATCAGGAGTCTCCTTCTTAGGTTCAAACATGTTGGAGACAAACGCTGTAGATGGCGCGTATGTATGTTTTGAAGGGCGTGTGGTTTTGAGTATGTGATAGCTGGGTCCCTTACGAACAGTGTGGCATAGTTATCGTTTGGAGTGCATGTTTCACGCAAGTGCTACGACCATGAGTGAAGGTCAAGTGCCTGATCGACTTTGCATGTTGCAGAAATCTAGTCATACGTTCGACTTGCTTCCCACATCGACGCATTCATAAAATGACCTGGGTATCACCGGATGGCAACACAGAACCAAATCGATCATGTTCTGACCCAACAACCATGGGCCTCGAGCATACTTGACGTCCGTACATACCGAGGAGCCAATTAAAACTCGAATCATTACTTGATCAAATTAACCTTTCGATGTCGTATGTCAAAGGTACATTCGGCGAAGACCAGACATCGAAAGGCTCCAAACGGCGTCTGTGGCCAAAAATTTCACAGAGACCCTCGACAACCAGCTGGCTCCCATCTTATCTGATACATAATTGAAAACAAGCAACGAGCTCTGGATGGAAGTGAAAGCCGCTATTAAGACCATAGCAGAACACACAATCAGACATCAACGCCGGCGTAAGAGAAATGATTGGTTCGAGGATGAGTGCCAGAATGCGTTAGACAAAAAGAATCAGGCATACAAAAAATACGTAGGTAGGAAAACCAGGACGAAGAGAGAACACTATGAAAATCTCAGAAGAATAGCGAATAAGATAATTAGAATTAAGAAAAGAAAATACTATGACGACCAATTGAGAAGTATCGATGTAAGTCTGGCGAGCAACAACACAAAACAAGCATACAAAGTCTTCAAAAGGCTGAAACGGGGTTATCAGCCGAAAACCACACTGTGTCGAGATGACGTCGGCAATATCATCGCTGATGAAGTAAAGATTAAGGAAAGATGGGCATCATATTTTAAGAACCTCCTAAATCCTCCGCACAGCTCCACCATCAAAGCCCAAAAGAATAATAAAGCGTCGGGCATCGATGAGATGCCAGTGGAGCTCATCAAATATGGTGGCAGCAGTGTTCATAAAGCCATTCACAAAAACATCCGGTATATTTGGCAACAAGAACACATGCCGAACGAGTAGAGTCAATCAATTATATTCCCTATCCACAAAAAGGCTGACAACCTACAGGTAGATCGACGATAAACCAATTGTTCACTGTCAAGCAAGCACTTGAGAAATGCTAGGAGTTCAACATAGACGGACACCAAATTTTCGTTGACTTTAAGCAAGCATACGACAGTATTGAGCGTAACGTACTGTCCCAAAAAATGCTTTGCTTTGGCATCCCAGCTAAATTAGTCCGTTTACCAAAATGACAATGACGTCGACGACCTCCCAAGTCCGATCAATAACCAACTCACTGCTGCCTTTGTAACAAATATCGGACTAAAGCAGGGAGATGGGCCGGACCCATTGCTATTCAATTTGGCTCTAGAGTCCGTCATAAGAAAGCTACCTGTCAATACACGAAGTACATTATGACACGAGTACAAATCGAGCCAAGTAGTAGCCTATGCGGATGACATCAACCTTTTGTCACGGTCATTTAACAACTGCCAAAGAACTCTTCCTAGAGGCATCTCCCAGCTTGAAGGCACCTCACGGAGTAACGAAACGAGACCTGGCCTGAAGTAATGTGTCAAACGGTTTCAGGCTAGGTTCTCAGGTTGACAGGAGAGGTATTTAGCGGGTAGTCCAGTGGCCTTCTTGTGAGCATGGGAGTCCCACACTCTGTGCGTAAATGGGCATTCACCTCCCTACCACAAAAACAATAACTCTTCCTGAACATCGACAGCGAAGCAAAACGATTAGGGCTACAATTCAATGAGAATAAAACAAAGCTCATGACGCAGTCGAGGAAAAATATCTCCAATGCCCAAATTATGGCGAATACAGTATCAAAAATGTTGGCGAATTTGTATATTTAGGCGCTAAAATAACGAGAACCGGTAATGAAAGAGACGAAATACGCTGAAGAATACAGCTTGCAAATAAAATATTTTATTCAATTTTGACAATCTTGAAGCTTCTAGTATACAAATCTGGTGATACGACCCATGTTATGCTACGGGTGTGAAACATGGACCCTAACCCAAACACCCGCAAATATATTGACAGCCGTTGAGCCGCGGGTCCTGAGGCGAATAATCAGCGAAGCTAGACGCAGACCAATGGCGAATTCGATACAACCATGAGCAGTATGAAATTTTTGACGAGACGGAGATCTCAACAATTGTAATACTGCGGAAACTGTAATGGGGTGACCACATGAATCGTATGGGCGAACAACGGAGACCCAAGAAGGTATTCGTTGGAAGAATTGAGGGCTGGAGACCAGTGGGGAAGCCGAGGAAATGCTGGTCTGCCTCGGTCGAATAACAGTTCATCGCTGCTCGGACTTCAAAATTGAAGGACGCGGTCAATGGACGGAGACAGTTGAAGGCACTATAAGCAGGAAGCGGAGGCTCGAGAGGGGCTGTAGTATCACGAAGAAGAAGATAATATATATATATATATATATATATATATATATATATATATATATATTTATATATATATTTATATATATAAATATATATATATATATATATATATATATATATATATATATATATATATATTTATATATATAAATATATATATATATATATATATATATATATATATATATATATATATAAATCATATCATATATATATATATATATATATATATATATATATATATATATATATATACACACTATATGTATGTGTATATATATATATATATATATATATATATATATATATATATATATATATATATACTATATGTATGTGTATATATATATATATATATATATATATATATATATATATATATATATATATATATATATATATATATATATATATATACCTATACTATGTAGTGAATCAAAGAGTTTCAAACTGTCCGTAAAGGACTGCAGCGATGTTCTGCTGCCTCGGCAGAAGAAGAGGAAGATATCTGCCGAGAATGCCCTCGTCTGGGGACGCGTGAATGCGCTGGCAGGCTAGCATTGCGGTGTCGTGGGGCGGGTTCATTTCCCCAGCACGAGGACCCACTACATAAAATTTCGCACTCACGAATTTTTGTGGTCTGTCTAACACGAGGCGACCGAAGTCGCAAGAAGTGTAGGTAACTACACCGAGAGAAAAAGTACTTGTTCCGAGAACAAGTGGAACCTGAAAAAAGGGGCGGACTTGGGGTAACCTCGTCGTTACCCGACGAAGCTCATGGCCCACAAATGAAAGAAGGGCTACCGGGTGGTGATGGAGCCCCTTCGCACCCACCACACCGGAATTAAATCCATATTTTGTTGCAGTGGCCAGGTATTCCTCTTCTGAGTGGAAAACTCATACAACTTGACTTGTATAAACTTTCCCATCAGAAGGGGAGTACCCCGGTGACCAATTTATGCCATAGAATTATACAATTCGATTGCATAACGCTATGCCATAAAGAGGCACTCTGCTTGGGCCACTCAACCCGCGAAGTCACCTGAAACAAAGAGAAAAAAGGATTAAATTGTACCCGGCGGCTGGCTCATGTTTTTAGGGGGCAGCCTGCCACCGTACCGGGTCCTATACCCGGTTAGAGTCGGAAGAAAGGAAAGACCGATTTCATTTGAAAGTTACAAATTCATTTTTTTTTTATTTCTTCTTCACGCAACAATTTAAAGATATAAACTCGATAATAAAAATTCTCACGTACAAGCAATTTCATTACAAACTCGATCTTAATGATTTACAAACTACTAGTAAATCTAATCTTCTTCTGTTCAAAGTTAACCATAGATATAAAGACTAAAAGAAAAACGAGGGAACAGAAGCGTGGTTCTAATAATGTAGATGTAGGAGATTCATTCCCTTTATTCATAAGGAATGACCCATTCTGCCCTTATGAAATTTTTGTTTCCAAAGCCCATTTTTGTTTATATATGTAAATTCAAGGGTATATCGAATTTGAAATATATATAAAAACGTTGTATGTATATAAAGAAAAATCAATGCATATATAAAAAAAATTATTGAAATCACTCAAAAGGGTACTTACCCAGCCTTTCCGACGACGAGCGCTCGTTGACGAGGTGGGGTGCGAAGTCCTGGCTTTCAAACTGAACATTCACGGATATATTAGTTAAGTACTGGGATTGGGACACTCACAAAAAATTATGATAATCCTCTACGTTACAATTATTGGCAGAGCAATTTAAATCAGAATCGCCAGATACGGTCACTAAACAATTATCAGCATATGTTGCTAACAAAACATCAAAATATTCCGTGAAGTCAATTTTCGCAAGTAACGGTCCACCTTGCATCAGCTACATTATGCTGAACCATCACAACATCACTAAAATATGCCAAGTCAGCGAGAACTCTTCCCATAGAATCGATGTTCCAATTGCCAGAATAACATTAATCACAGCTACAAAACGACACAATGACTCGCCTTGTAATTCAAAATAAGTTTTTTCGCGGGATCACGGCATTCAGTGAGATATTCTACATACGTCCGTCTGGAGGCGAGTTGCGAGTTATGTCAACTAAGAAGCAACCAAAGTAACGGTAAACCGTAAAGATTCCACAAATAACACGTCCCAAACACATAAAAAAAAGAAACAATCGCAAACGAGTTTTCTTCTTCCTTTCTTATCGCCGCTATGTAGTGCACTTGTAGCAATAATTGCACTGGAACACAATCAAATAATCATTTTCCCAGAACCACAAAATTATATATCAGCACTCTACACGGTCTTTGCACGCATTCGATTCTTAATTTGCATACAGGAAGTAAATTCGTTAGAGTCGATTCATTTTAGCATTTACCCATTGTCCGACAAGGTTGCACTTATTGCCGTTGTAACAGCATCAGCATAGTAATGCTGTTATCTTGTTTTGAATTGTTGGGAAGTCATTTCGCATCCTCGCACCGCGCAAAGTAAGGTCTTGGTCACTCAAGTGAGTGCCGTCGAGTTCATGAAATTGCGCAACCACCACACAATCTCGAGGACCGAATTATGAATAACTGCTAAACACCGCAACAGTTGCTGCCACCATGTGGACAGCGAAATAACGGTCCACCAACAGACGGACGGGCACAAGAGTTTTCCAGCGTATCCAGAATATCCACCCATCTAGCGGAGTTGAAGGCATTCCTGACGTCGAGTGTCACCAACAGGACGATCCGTCGCTTGGTGCGACTATATGCCTCTGCCTTTTGGACCGCGTTCACCACCTCTGCAATCGCATCGATGGTAGAACGTCCTGCTCTAAAGCCGTACTGCCGAGGAGATAGGTCCCCAGCAGAACGAATCGCGTCAGTGAGTCTTCCCTTGATGAGTTTCTCTAGCACTTTCCCAGCCGTGTCTAGCATGCATAACGGGCGGTATGCAGACGGCGATTCGGGATTTCCCTTCCCCTTGCTGACCAGCACGAGCCTCGCCACCTTCCAACGTACCGGGAAAACCCCGTCCCGTAGGCAAGCGTTGAATGTGCTGAGCAGCAAGTCAGGACAATGGTGATAGACGAGCTGCAAAACCTCAGCTGGAACACCATCTGGACCTGGAGCCTTCCTCGCTTTCAGGGAGAGGACTGCCTCCTCCAGTTCCAGCTGTGTGAAGAGTGGGCACTCGACTGCTGTTTCACCATGGACAGCGTCAACACGGACGGGATGGGCGGGGAAGAGTCCCCGCACTATCGCGTCCATCTTTTCCGCGTCATGTATACAAGGCTTCCGTAGGGCACCAAGTTTCCCCATGACCAGCTTGTAGCCAAGGCCCCACGGATCCCTATTTACATCGTCCACGAGGTCTTGCCAGCATCGGGCCTTGCTCTTGTTAATAAGCCTGCGAAGATATTTCCTGCCGGACCTGTATGCTGCTAGCCTAGTGTCTGCCTCCTCCCGTGTTCGCGCCCGCTGTGCCTCTCGCCGAAGTTTGTGACACTCGCTTCTTTGTTCGGCGATCTCGTTTGACCACCAGTATACTGGAGGCTTACCATGTCGGGGTCTCCGGCGGGGCATGGAAGACTCGCAAGCAGCTATGATGGTACTCATAGTTGAGTTCACCAAGTCCTTGGCTGTAGGCCCTCCACTCCCTGGCGGAGCTCCCAGCAACGGTGCGCCTGCCGTAAGCGCGTCAGTGAACTTCTCGACGTCCATCCTCCCAGTCCTCCATCCGAGGATTGAAGTTTGGGCATATGCACGCAGAGTGGCACCGTCGTGAATCTCAACAGCTATATACTGGTGATCACTAGCCGAGTAGTCCTCTAGTACTCGCCAGTTGTGTACTCTAGGTACCAGGGACTCCGAAGCGAGTGTCACATCGGGTATGGTTCCTACGCAACCCCAGCGGCGGAAAGTAGGGGTGTTACCAGTATTTAGGACAAAAAGCGCTGTTCTGGCCGCCATGTCCAAGATTTGCTTTCCCCTTGGGTCGGATTGTGGCATACTCCATTCGATGGCTCTAGCGTTGAAGTCTCCCCCGACCAGCATGTGGCCCTCTGTGTTCGAGACAGCGTCCTCCAGGGCATCGAGTTTGGTTCGAAAGGATCGCATTGCCTTGTTAGGCGTCAGATAAACACTGAAATATGTTATCCCTGAACACCACACCCACACAAAACCATCCCCGCGTCCATGGCCCTGCACCTGAAGGCGGGCGCTGTCTCGAACCCAGATGGCCGAGGTACCAGTTTTGTCAGGGTACCACGCTTGCGAGTCCTTGTTATGATGTTGCTCGCTCAGCAACAGGAGGTCAGCTTTCTTATCCCTCGCAAACTGCTCAAGTAGGTCCTGGGCGTTTGTGCTTCGGTGCAAATTGACCTGCAGGATACGGATCATTTGAGTATCGATTTGGCTTTAGTTAGGGCCTCCTTGAAAGCCCGGCATCTCCCTGTCCCCGGCTCATGTTTGAGGTCGCCGGGTGCTAGCTTAGCATCCTTGCAAAGAATGCCTCGTTCTTGCACTCCTTCCTTTTGTGCCCCGTTTCACCACATTTGTAGCACAGAGATCTCCTGTTGGGTCCCCTACAGCCATACGCGGTGTGTCCGTATTCGAGGCATCTGAAGCAGCGGATAGGAATCGCTCTTCTCCGTATCCTGCAGATCACCCAACCTATCTTAATTTTGCCCTTCGCCAGGATTTGCTGGGCGTCTTTATCAGCTAGTTCGACAATAGCCATGCGTTGCCCCCTTGTGTTTTCACGTGTCAATCTTGCCTTGACTTCACTTAAGCTGGGGAACTCCCTCCTAATGGCCTCCTCTACTTCAGCTTTGTCCGTGACGCAGTCGAGGTCCCTGATTTCCAGGGTGGCCATTGGTTCGAGCGAGGCAACCGTTGCCGCATCTCCAAGAACCTTTTGAACCGCGTCACGGAATGCATCTTTGTTTGTGGCCTCTGGCCCGAATTCCACCAGCAAGCCACCGGTCCGGGTTGGTCGAACTGCTTTGATGGCAGTTTTGGTGTCGTCTGGCTTGACCGCTCCTTTAATTTCACGGAGGACATCTGCGTAGGTTCGGCCCTTAGTGGGTTTAATAAGCAGTGCCTCTCGCAAGGGTTTGCGCCGCGGTTTGCTTTTTGTTTTCTGCGGTATATCGGGGGGTTCTTTGTTCTTTTCGTGGTTGAGCTCTTTGTCTGTTTTTTCTAGGAGTAGCTTTTTGGCCGCTTTTTTCGCTGCCTTGTTTCGCACCACATGAAACTCCTCGCCTGGAGTGTCAACTTCGTTTATGGTCTCGTCCTTCCTCCTTTTCTCACAGTCGCCTTCAATTGGGCTACCGGCCATTCTTTTGCTGCTGCTAGGACCCACTGATGCCTCGAGGGAGAGCGTATCTTTTTGGTGCTTTTCGGTTGCAAGCCACCTCCGCCTGTAGTGCGTTATGCGGCCAAAAAGCTCCTCCAGTTCAAGAATGCCATTTTTGACACTCTTGCCTAGGTTTTTCACTTCGCAGGCAGCCCTCAGTTGTTTGACGATATTCCCCGCTTTCCGAGTAAGCCGCTCCTCTTCGGCGCGGTCAAGGGCGATTGTGTTATTTGGCGCCACCTCTTGGGAGAGGCCCCCGTTTCCTAGCCCTTTTGCTTCTATCGCTTGGGTCACGTTTGAAGTGGCGTCGGCCAACGGCAAAACTTCTCCCTCCCCCAGTCTTACACTGGCCTCCGTTGGTGTCGCAGCTTGATCCGGATTGTGTACGTCTTGCACTGGGCGCTCCGGGGTGCGCATAGTCCTTCTACTGCGCCCAAAGGCCGCAATGATGCCAGGTTGCACAACGCACTCTGCCTTCTTTCGTTCGTTAGTCCGTCTGTGGTCTGTCTCCGATGATTTAACCTGTGATGTTGACTTTGACAGTGTTTCTGGGGTTTGCTCCCTCCCCCCGCAATCGGTGACTTGTTTAATCGGTGTTCTTGCCAACAGCGGTTTTTGCCTGAAAGGGTTCTCCGTGCTAGCGTCCTGTTTGCTTGTGGTTTCATTTGTTTGCTCCATTTTATTGGGTCCCCCCTCGGAGCCGCTATCTCCGCTCGTGTGTGTAGTCGCCTTTTTGGTCCCATGGTTATCTTTGCAGAGCAGGGAGGCAATGCGAGGGTTGGCACAAGCCCTTATGGGGACAAGTGCTCAGAGCCAGACCAGCGCTAATCGGGAGTCCGTCTCAACCGAACCTACACCACCAACCCAATGGTGCGAACTTCGAACGTACTCCGAGGCCTGCCAAGGTTTTACCGGGACGGAGACGGTATGATAGTTGAATTGGAGCCGTTCACACACGAGTTTCACCTCGGCGCTACTGTGCAAAGCAACTAGGTCCAAACCATCACATCCGCCAGCCCAAAGCGTCAATTCCAGTTCGTTGTCCAAAGCGTAATCCAGATACAATAAGAGGGAACCTCACGGCACCCCCCATATCCTCGGGTCCGTGGGGGCGGCACTCCCCAAAGAATGCTAGCCTCCAAGAATGTTCTTGTCGACCGGCTTTCTCCCTGCGGGAATTTCCTCGGGTACGTGGGGGCGGAACTCCCCAAAGAATGCTAGCCACCAAGAGTGGTCTTGTCGACCGGCATTCCCCCTGCGGAGTTTCCTCGGGTACGTGGGGGCGGAACTCCCCAAAGAATGCTAGCCTCCAAGAGAGCTCTTGTCGACCGGCACTCCCCCTGCGGGGGGGTCGCGATGGTTTGCCTCAACTCTTTGTAGCTGTCTGATTCGAAATGTGGGCTGTCCGAATCTATTTCGATGGAGTCCTCGTCATTTATTGTCAATTCGGCTCCCTCTGGGGAAAACATCCGTGATAGAGTGTCGGGTACGATGTTCTGGGTCCCTTTCCGATGTATGATGGAAAACTTGAACCCTTGCAGTTTAAGAGCCCATCTTGCTAGGCGTCCATGCAAATCTGCCTAGTTCATCAACCATTGTAGCGAAGCGTGGTCCGTGATGATCTCGAATTGGTGGCTCTCGATATAAGCTCGGAATTTCTTCACAGCCATTACCGCTGCCAAACATTCCTGCTCGGACACAGTATAGTTTCTTTGGGCCGAGTCAGCTTATTGGACATGAAGGCGATGGGAGCTTCCTCTCCCTCTTCGGTCAATTGCACCAGCACGGCTCCAACTCCATGTTGACTTGCGTCACAATGAATGGAGAAGGGCTTCGTGAAGTCGGGGCTGTGCAAGACCGGGGCTGATGTGAGGGCTTGTTTTAGCTCTTCAAATGCCTTTCGGCTGAGTTCGGTCCAAATGAACTTCCCCTTCTGCAGCATGTCTGACAGGGGCGCTGAAACTGTTGCATAATTCCGAACAAACCTTCGGTACCAACCGCACACACCAAGGAAACGACGTAGCTGCTTAACTGTTTTTGGTAAGGGGAACTCATCAATCGCACGAGTTTTGTCTGGATCCGTTTTGATAGTGCCATGTCCTATGACATGTCCTAGGTATCGGACTTCTTTCATGACAAACTTACTTTTCTGTACGTTGATGGTGAGTCCCGCCTTACTGATGTGAAGGGCTACTTCTTGTAGGAGTAGGAGGTGTTGGTCGAACGTTTCCATGATGAGTAACAGATCATCCAGGTACACGAACACTTGGGGTTTCAGGTGAGGTGGGATGACCTTATCCATCAAGCTAGTCATCGTTTGCGGCGCGTTACACAGGCCAAAGGGCATTGTGACGAACTGATATAATGGTCGTCCAGGCACTGTGAAGGCGGTCTTATCCCTCGACCCCTCATCGAGTGGAATTTGCCAGAAGGCGTCTTTTAGGTCGAGACTGGTGATATAATTGGCTTTCGGCAGTCTCCCTAGTATTCCATCGATGAGTGGAAGAGGGTACGCGTCCTTGATGGTGACCGCGTTTACCTTACGGGCATCTAGACAAAGGCGGACTTTACCTGGCTTCACCACCAAGGTTACCGGTGATGACCAGGCACTTTGGGACTCCTCTATGACCCCCAACTCGAGCATCCTATCCAGCTCCGCATACACCAATTTCTCCATGGCCGGTGAGATGGCATAGTGTCTCTGCTTAATCGGCTTGCTGTCGCCAACGTCGATGGCGTGTGAGACTAGGGTGGTGCGGCCAAGGCCTTGGGTAGCGTAAGATGGGAAAGCAGCGATGGATGCTTCCAGGCGTTGCCGTTGGTTAGGCGTCAGGTCATGCCTATCGGGAATAGAAGTGATTTCGTTGACATATCTGGTATTTAAAGACAAATCGGTGAATAAATCGTAGGCCAGTCCAAAGCGAAGGACGAAATCGACGCCAAGGTACACATTCTGAGTCAAAGACGGGATAATGTAGAAATTAATATCCTTCGTCTGACCCCTGAACGTCACGGGTGTGGTTAGTTTACCTCGTATAGGGTGTTCGGTGCCATCAGCTGTACTGATTTCAGTGCGCCAAGGTTTAATCAAAGTCGGATATTCTTGGAGCACCTTCGAGCCAAAGCTCGAGGCAAGACAACTGATACTGGCACCCGTGTCGATCAATGCAAACACGGTGATAAGGTCTGATCTCATTCTCAGCAACCTACAAGAGTTTAAGGTTTGACGGCAGGTGCGCACTCTCTTGCGGAAATTCCGCCAACGACGGGTTGACCATTTTGTCTTGCGCGGGCGGGAAGTGACTACTTCGGAAGCAAATATTCGCTCTCGAGCCACCCGATATTCCTGCAGTCGAACATGATAAGGTCTTAGAGTGCGTGTTTGAGGCTGCCGGGGTTCTTCTGGCAGTGACTGCGGCGGTCGCTTTAATATTGTCGTTGGCGAGGTCTCCGGAAGAGAGTGAACATCCGCAGTCATAGTGGTCATGGCTGGTGGGTTAACGTCAGGTTTGTTGGGGTGAGCAGCTGGCTGAGGAGCTACTACGGGGGCTTCGAGTACCGCTGAGGTGGTCGGGTACTCTTTCGGCCGTTTTTTGCGCGGCACATTCAGGGCAATCCGGGAAGTAAGTGTCCGGCTTGCCGCAACCGTAGCAGAAAACCTTACGCTCTGCTCGACATGAAATGAACCGGTGTCCGGTTTGATTGCAATTCCAGCAGGTCGTAAGGCTTCTCACCGCTGCTACAGCAAGCTGGTCCCGGTCCATATCTTCCTCCAGATCCATGGTGGTATAATCTGGGGCCAATTCCGCGATTCCTCGCCGAGGACCCGTCCTAGCTAGTAAGTAGGGCCGGTCCTGGAGGTCTTCCTCAAACCCTTCCAGGTCTTCGCAGGGGGAATGCCGGTCGACAAGACCACTCTTGGAGGCTAGCATTCTTTGGGGAGTTCCGCCCCCACGTACCCGAGGAAATTCCCGCAGGGAGAAAGCCGGTCGACAAGAACATTCTTGGAGGCTAGCATTCTTTGGGGAGTGCCGTCCCCACGGACCCGAGGATATGGGGGGTGCCGTGAGGTTCCCTCCTGGGATGACAGGTAACGACAGGTAACGACTTGTATCTGGACTACGCTTTGGACAACAAACTGGAATTGACGCTTTGGGCTGGCGGATGTGATGGTTTGGACCTAGTTGCTTTGCAGAGTAGCGCCGAGGTGAAACTCGTGTGTGAACGGCTCCAATTCAACTATCATACCGTCTCCGTCCCGGTAAAACCTTGGCAGGCCTCGGAGTACGTTCGAAGTTCGCACCATTGGGTTGGTGGTGTAGGTTCGGTTGAGACGGACTCCCGATTAGCGCTGGTCTGGATCTGAGCACTTGTCCTCATAAGGGCTTGTGCCAACCCTCGCATGGCCTCCCTGCTCTGCAAAGATAACCATGGGACCAAAAAAGCGACTACACACACGAACGGAGATAGCGGCTCCGAGGGGGGACCCAATAAAATGGAGCAAATAAAATCAACAGATCAAAAATATCCAACAAATGAAACCACAAGCAAACAGGACGCTAGCACGGAGAACCCATTCAGGCAAAAACCGCTGTTGGCAAGAACACCGATAAAACAAGTCACCGATTGCGGGGGGAGGCAGCAAACCCCAGAAACACTGTCAAAGCCAACATCACAGGTTAAATCATCGGAGACAGACCACAGACGGACTAACGAACGAAAGAAGGCAGAGTGCGTTGTGCAACCTGGCATCATTGAGGCCTTTGGGCGCAGTAGAAGGACTATGCGCACCCCGGAGCGCCCAGTGCAAGACGTACACAATCCGGATCAAGCTGCGGCACCAACAGAGGCCAGTGTAAGACTGCGGGAGGGAGAAGTTTTGCCGTTGGCCGACGCCACTTCAAACGCGACCCAAGCGATAGAAGCAAAAGGGCTAGGAAACGG
Organism: Odontomyia ornata; assembly: GCA_963969285.1. Taxonomy (NCBI): domain Eukaryota; kingdom Metazoa; phylum Arthropoda; class Insecta; order Diptera; family Stratiomyidae; genus Odontomyia; species Odontomyia ornata. The sequence goes on from OZ017739.1 coordinate 264,942,979, forward strand.
GGGCCTCTCCCAAGAGGTGGCGCCAAATAACACAATCGCCCTTGACCGCGCCGAAGAGGAGCGGCTTACTCGGAAAGCGGGGAATATCGTCAAACAACTGAGGGCTGCCTGCGAAGTGAAAAACATAGGCAAGAGTGTCAAAAATGGCATTCTTGAACTGGAGGAGCTTTTTGGCCGCATAACGCACTACAGGCGGAGGTGGCTTGCAACCGAAAAGCACCAAAAAGACACACTCTCCCTCGAGGCATCAGTGGGTCCTAGCAGCAGCAAAAGAATGGCCGGTAGCCCAATTGAAGGCGACCGTGAGAAAAGGAGGAAGGACGAGACCATAAACGAAGTTGACACTCCAGGCGAGGAGTTTCATGTGGTGCGAAACAAGGCAGCGAAAAAAGCGGCCAAAAAGCTACTCCTAGAAAAAACAGACAAAGAGCTCAACCACGAAAAGAACAAAGAACCCCCCGATATACCGCAGAAAACAAAAAGCAAACCGCGGCGCAAACCCTTGCGAGAGGCACTGCTTATTAAACCAACTAATGGCCGAACCTACGCAGATGTCCTCCGTGAAATTAAAGGAGCGGTCAAGCCAGACGACACCAAAACTGCCATCAAAGCAGTTCGACCAACCCGGACCGGTGGCTTGCTGGTGGAATTCGGGCCAGAGGCCACAAAAAAAATGCATTCCGTGACGCGGTTCAAAAGGTTCTTGGAGATGCGGCAACGGTTGCCTCGCTCGAACCAATGGCCACCCTGGAAATCAGGGACCTCGACTGCGTCACGGACAAAGCTGAAGTAGAGGAGGCCATTAGGAGGGAGTTCCCCAGCTTAAGTGAAGTCAAGGCAAGATTGACACGTGAAAACACAAGGGGGCAACGCATGGCTATTGTCGAACTAGCTGATAAAGACGCCCAGCAAATCCTGGCGAAGGGCAAAATTAAGATAGGTTGGGTGATCTGCAGGATACGGAGAAGAGCGATCCATATTCGCTGCTTCAGATGCTTCGAATACGGACACACCGCGTATGGCTGTAGGGGACCCGACAGGAGATCTCTGTGCTACAAATGTGGTGAAACGGGGCACAAAAGGAAGGAGTGTACGAACGAGGCAAAATGCATTCTTTGCAAGGATGCTAAGCTAGCACCCAGCGACCTCAAACATGAGCCGGGGACAGGGAGATGCTGGGTTTTCAAGGAGGCCCTAACTAAAGCCAAATCGATACTCAAATGATCCGTATCCTGCAGGTCAATTTGCACCGAAGCACAAACGCCCAGGACCTACTTGAGCAGTTTGCGAGGGATAAGAAAGCTGACCTCCTATTGCTGAGCGAGCAACATCATAACAAGGACTCGCAAGCGTGGTACCCTGACAAATCTGGTACCTCGGCCATCTGGGTTCGAGACAGCGCCCGCCTTCAGGTGCAGGGCCATGGACGCGGGGATGGTTTTGTGTGGGTGCGGTGTTCAGGGATAACATATTTCAGTGTTTATCTGACGCCTAACGAGGCAATGCGATCTTTTCGAACCAAACTCGATGCCCTGGAGGACGCTGTCTCGAACACAGAGGGCCACATGCTGGTCGGGGGAGACTTCAACGCTAGAGCCATTGAATGGGGTATGCCACAATCCGACCCAAGGGGAAAGCAAATCTTGGACATGGCGGCCAGAACAGCGCTTTTTGTCCTAAATACTGGTAACACCCCTACTTTCCGCCGCTGGGGTTGCGTAGGAACCATACCCGATGTGACACTCGCTTCAGAGTCCCTGGTACCCAGAGTACACAACTGGCGAGTACTAGAGGACTACTCGGCTAGTGATCACCAGTATATAGCTGTTGAGATTCACGACGGTGCCACTCTGCGTGCATATGCCCAAACTTCAATCCTCGGATGGAGGACTGGGAGGATGGACGTTGAGAGGTTTGCTGACGCGCTTCCGGCAGGCGCACCGTTGCTGGGAGCTCCGCCAGGGAGTGGAGGGCCTACAGCCAAGGACTTGGTGAACTCAACTATGAGTACCATCATAGCTGCTTGCGAGTCTTCCATGCCCCGTCGGAGACCCCGACATGGTAAGCCTCCAGTATACTGGTGGTCAAACGAGATCGCCGAACAAAGAAGCGAGTGTCACAAACTTCGGCGAGAGGTCCAGCGGGCGCAAACACGGGAGGAGGCAGACACTAGGCTAGCAGCATACAGGTCCGGCAGGAAATATCTTCGCAGGCTTATTAACAAGAGCAAGGCCCGATGCTGCCAAGACCTCGTGGACGATGTAAATAGGGATCCGTGGGGCCTTGGCTACAAGCTGGTCATGGGGAAACTTGGTGCCCTACGGAAGCCTTGTATACATGACGCGGAAAAGATGGACGCGATAGTGCGGGGACTCTTCCCCGCCCATCCCGTCCGTGTTGACGCTGTCCATGGTGAAACAGCAGTCGAGTACCCACTCTTTACACAGCTGGAACTGGAGGAGGCAGTCCTCTCCCTGAAAGCGAGGAAGGCTCCAGGTCCAGATGGTGTTCCAGCTGAGGTTTTGCAGCTCGTCTATCACCATTGTCCTGACTTGCTGCTCAGCACATTCAACGCTTGCCTACGGGACGGGGTTTTCCCGGTACTATGGATGGTGGCGAGGCTCGTGCTGGTCAGCAAGGGGAAGGGAAATCCCGAATCGCCGTCTGCATACCGCCCGTTATGCATGCTAGACACGGCTGGGAAAGTGCTAGAGAAACTCATCAAGGGAAGACTCACTGACGCGATTCGTGCTGCTGGGGACCTATCTCCTCGGCAGTACGGCTTTAGAGCAGGACGTTCTACCATTGATGCGATTGCAGAGGTGGTGAACGCGGTCCAAAAGGCAGAGGCATATAGTCGCACCAAGCGACGGATCGTCCTGTTGATGACACTCGACGTCAGGAATGCCTTCAACTCCGCTAGATGGGTGGATATTCTGGACACGCTGGAAAACTCTTTTCAAGTTCCAGAATATCTAATGCGGCTTTTGAGGAACTACCTGAAGGACCGAAGCCTGCTCTACGACACGACACAGGGCCAACGAAGGATGGAAATTACATCGGGTGTTGCCCAGGGATCTATCCTTGGTCCGGACCTGTGGAACGTGTCTTACGACGGGCTACTGAGACTTGAGATGCCAGATGAGTCGCGCTTGGTCGGCTATGCGGATGATATTGCGGCTCTGGTCGCCGGACGCACCGTTGAACAAGCGCAACTTAGGCTAGGTATGCTAATGCGCCGAGTGAGGGACTGGATGACTGCTCACGGGCTCAGTTTAGCACTGGAGAAAACCGAAGTGGTCATCTTGACAAAAAAGAGAATCCCTAGAGTAAGGATGATCAGTATTGGAGGTATACAAATCGAATCGAAGCCAGCGGTGCAGTACCTGGGGCTACTGATCGACTCGAAGATGAATTTCTCTGAACAAATCAGGGCAACGGCTGAGAAGGCTGCTTCAGGAGTATCGGCTCTGAGTCGGCTTATGGCCAACGTAAAGGGATTCAGCCCATTAAGAAGACGCCTCTTGATGAGTGCTGTAGGGTCAGTGCTAATGTACGGAGCAGAGGTATGGGGCGACGCTCTCAGCAAGGAGGTATACCGAAAACGATTGGCACAGGTACAGAGAAGAGGAGCACTGAGAATTGCATCTTCGTATCCAACAGTCTCCGACTCGACGGTGAGAGTGATTGCAGGCGTGATACCTGTCGCCCTCCTTGCTAGAGAGCGCCGCGCTATTTACCTGCGCCGAAACGAGGATGCGAGGGAGATGGTTGTCCGCGAGGAGAGACAACGCTCGCTCAACGATTGGCAGCAGTCTTGGAGGAATTGCACGAAGGGAAGGTGGACTGCGCGCCTCATCCCGGATGTGAGACCGTGGCTAAATCGAAGGCATGGTGAGACTGACTTCTATCTGACCCAGCTTTTGAACGGGCACGGGTGTTTTCAGTCTTACCTGCACAAGATCCGCAAGTCACGGTCTCCCGATTGTCGGTTTTGCCCAGGAGAGGAGGACAATGCCTGTCACACATTTTTTGCGTGTACCAAATGGGCCAGGCTGCGAAGGGAACTCTACAGGGAGACGGGAGAGCTCACCCCGGATAATATAGTTGCGGTGATGCTCGAATCGGTTGACAAATGGAACCAGGTGGCACATTATGCTCGGGCAGTCCTAAAATATAAAAGGGACTCGCAGCAGCCGGAGGAACTGGGGCTGGGGGATCGCTTTTCTGGCAATTCCTCTTCCCCTCTCCCCTCCCGCTAGGAAAGGGACTCCCAGCTTGAAGGCGCCCCACAGCGTAACAAAACGAGACCTGGCCCGAAGTAATGTGTCAAACGGTTCCAGGCTAGGTTCTCAGATTGACAGGGGAGGTGTTTAGTGGGTAGTCCAAGGGTATCCTCCATGGGAGTCCCACACTGCCAGACTCGGCGGGCATAAATGCCTCCACCTCCCTACCACAAAAAAAAAAAAAAAAAACCTTCCAGGCGACGCACAGTCCTCAACAGTGCCTCTATACTCTGCGGATCGGTGTTCACGATATGACGACGAAGCTCCGGCCTTAGATTGCGCTTTAGCAACCGCAGCAATTGAGTAGAAGACATCGGCTCTGACAACTGGTCATTCAGCCGAAGAATATCGGCTCGATATTGATGGAAAGACTCGTCCGGACGCTGCCATCTAGCATGAATCTTGTCCAGTACCAATTCGTCCATATCTACCGTAGGGTACTCCATGCGGAGTACCTCCTTCAACCGGGTCCAGCGTATTGATGGTGGGGCCGAATGTATTCGCCAATATGACTCAAGTGCTGCTCCCCTAAGCAGCATTGGCAAATATTCTGCCAGCGCCGTGTGGTCTCCTGCTAGCATTTGCTCAATCAGCGACTCCACCCGACCAATGAAAACTTCCACAGTTATAGTGTTGGGTTCCCCGCTGAAATGCAGATTCCAGCCCTGGATGATGCTGGTGATCTGTGTCGGTTTCAGCCGATACGTAGCGTGTGGATGGATGCGTTGGTCCGGCGGAATCACTGGAGCCTGAGTTGGTGGCGGTGCTTGGCTCAGTCGGGGCCGGTACACTGGAGCCAACGGATTCATTGCCGCACCGGGCCGGATTCGTTCGTGATCGCGCCGCGAGTCTACCGGAAAATCCCAAGGATTTAGGTCCGAATCCCACATCGGAGGCGTTCTTGGCCGAGGTTGTACTGGATTCTCCTTCTGGCTTTCCAGCGAGGCTACCCGGGTGGTCAGGTCCTGCATGAGCGCCATTAAATCCTGTAGGACTGTCGCCTCCACAGCCACGGTGGGTCTCGGCCCTTCCGCAGGCGGCACTGCTTCGGCTCGGTAGTCTTCCTCTCGTGCATCCATTGTCGTGGATGGAAGGGGTCCGCTTTTGGGCACTGTTCCACTTGCGCTGGAGGACTGAGGTCGTTCTGTTGCTGGCTGGGTGGTTTCTAGAGGCTGACGACAGAGCGGGCACGTGGATGAAGTTTGCCGCAGTTGGACCAAACACAGCTGGTGTAGCCTGTGTCCACACTCCAAACTCTGACTGGTAATTTCGTCCATGTCCTCATGACATATGGAGCACAAGAGCGCTGGTCCGGCATCTGATCGCAACTTCCTCCTTTCGGGCGTGCGTTTGGTGGGCATGCTAAACAAAATTTATTTTTAAAATTTAAACGATGAATATCTATAAAGAATATCTAAATGAATATATATGTATAAGAGAAAAATGCGGAAAATGACATGAAATATATCTAATTTCCAAGTGGCCGTCAGTGGCGAACTATAATCAAAATCTATCAAAAAAAAGTATGTCAGAAAAACAAATTTTACGTTATATAAAAAAAAATAATCGGTTTTTCCATTCTGTCCCTCTTTCCAAGTATGGACACCAATGGCACAATCCTTCTATAGCGTTTCAGGGACTACTCTCTTGCGGCACCATGAGAATCAGGGTTCAGAAGTGCTCCCTCATCCGCAAGTTTTTACAAGTTACAACTTGTCAGCCCAGGGTTGAATTCTGATCCACAAACAGCGCGTGTCTTGTCATGGATAGTCATGGATTAGCTAATCAGCCAATCACATGAAATAAAGATCCATGTAATTTAAGACACTCAGGCACCGTTGGTTTGGGGAGCGGATCAGAATCCTCCGCAAAATGGATGTTGAGATAATAACTTCCGAACACAAATAGGGACTCTAATATCATTTGGCCTTACTAGTCATACAATGGTGGTAAACCACCAAAGTATAATTCAAAAGCAGGACCAAACGATATTGATGTCCAAAGACAACACACGTCCGGAAGTTATTAAAGTTGCTGGAGCACGATTAGTGCAAAAACCCTCGGGAGTTACCTACCCGCCAATAATCTTGACACCTTGTGGGGACACCTAGAGACGATGGACTGTCTCGTGCTCACGACTGATGATACAGCCGGGCATTTCGGGGCCCCACGTTGGGCGCCATTTGTAGTGAATAAAAGAGTTTAAAACTGTCCGTAAAGGACTGCAGCGATGTTCTGCTGCCTCGGCAGAAGAAGAGGAAGATATCTGCCGAGAATGCCCTCGTCTGGGGACGCGTGAATGCGCTGGCAGACTAGCATTGCGGTGTCGTGGGGCGGGTTCATTTCCCCAGCACGAGGACCCACTACAAAAAATTTCGCACTCACGAATTTTTGTGGTCAGTCTAACACGAGGCGACCGAAGTCGCAAGAAGTGTAGGTAACTACACCGAGAGAAAAAGTACTTGTTCCGAGAACAAGTGGAACCTGAAAAAAGGGGCGGACTTGGGGTAACCTCGTCGTTACCCGACGAAGCTCATGGCCCACAAATGAAAGAAGGGCTACCGGGTGGTGATGGAGCCCCTTCGCACCCACCACACCGGAATTAAATCCATATTTTGTTGCAGTGGCCAGCTATTCCTCTTCTGAGTGGAAAACTCATACAACTTGACTTGTATAAACTTTCCCATCAGAAGGGGAGTACCCCGGTGACCAATTTATGCCATAGAATTATACAATTCGATTGCATAACGCTATGCCATAAAGAGGCACTCTGCTTGGGCCACTCAACCCGCGAAGTCACCTGAAACAAAGAGAAAAAAGGATTAAATTGTACCCGGCGGCTGGCTCATGTTTTTAGGGGGCAGCCTGCCACGGTACCGGGTCCTATACCCGGTTAGAGTCGGAAGAAAGGAAAGACCGATTTCATTTGAAAGCTACAAATTCATTTTTTTTTATTTCTTCTTCACGCTACAATTTAAAGATATAAACTCGATAGTAAAAATTCTCACGTACAAGCAATTTCATTACAAACTCGATCTTAATGATTTACAAACTACTAGTAAATCTAATCTTCTTCTGTTCAAAGTTAACCATAGATATAAAGACTAAAAGAAAAACGAGGGAACAGAAGCGTGGTTCTAATAATGTAGATGTAGGAGATTCATTCCCTTTATTCATAAGGAATGACCCATTCTGGCCTTATGAAATTTTTGTTTCCAAAGCCCATTTTTGTTTATATATGTAAATTCAAGGGTATATCGAATTTGAAACGTTGTATGTATATAAAGAAAAATCAATGCATATATAAAAAAAATTATTGAAATCACTCAAAAGGGTACTTACCCAGCCTTTCCGACGACGAGCGCTCGTTGACGAGGTGGGGTGCGAAGTCCTGGCTTTCAAACTGAACATTCACGGATATTTTAATTAAGTACTGGGCTTGGGACACACAAAAAATTATGATCATCCTCTACGTTACAATTATTGGCAGAGCAATTTAAATCAGAATCGCCAGATACGGTCACTAAACAATTATGAGCATATGTTGCTAACAAAACAGCCTCGACATCAAAATATTCCTTGAAGTCAATTTTCGCAAGAAACGGTCCACCTTGCATCAGCTACATTATGCTGAACCATCACAACATCACTAAAATATGCCAAGTCAGCGAGAACTTTTCCCATAGAATCGATGTTCCAATTGCCAGAATAACATTAATCACAGCTACAAAACGACACAATGACTCGCCTTGTAATTCAAAATAAGTTTTTTCGCGTGATCACGTCATTCAGTGAGATATTCTACATACGTCCGTCTGGAGGCGAGTTGCGAGTTATGTCAACTAAGAAGCAATCAAAGTAACGGTAAACCGCAAAGATTCCACAAATAACACGTCCCAAACACATGAAAAAAGAAACAATCGCAAACGAGTTTTCTTCTTCCTTTCTTATCGCCGCTATGTAGTGCACTTGTAGCAATAATTGCACTGGAACACAATCAAATAATCATTTTCCCAGAACCACAACATTATATGTCAGCACTCTACACGGTCTTTGCACGCATTCGATTCTTAATTTGCATACAGGAAGTAAATTCGTTAGAGTCGATTCATTTTAGCATTTACCCATTGTCCGACAAGGTTGCACTTATTGCCGTTGTAACAGCATCAGCATAGTAATGCTGTTATCTTGTTTTGAATTGTTGGGAAGTCATTTCGCATCCTCGCACCGCGCAAAGTAAGGTCTTGGTCACTCAAGTGAGTGCCGTCGAGTTCATGAAATTGCGCAACCACCACACAATCTCGAGGACCGAATTATGAATAACTGCTAAACACCGCAACAGTTGCTTCCACCATGTGGACAGCGAAATAACGGTCCACCAACAGACGGACGGGCACAATTTACGATGTTGATTCACTTTCTCGTACGTTTTGCATTCTAATTCCCGCCTTTTGCTTAATCGCGCGAGTGAGGACAAAAAGACACTGCCAAACGATCTAACCAAACTCCCGCACACTTTTCTTGGGCTCGTTTTTCTTCCCTCTTACAACTCAATAAATCATTCCTGCGGCATGCGTGAAAATGTACGAAAAACTAATATAAACATGTAACATATGATTGAGATATGTGAATTGCACTCTTTTTAGTCTATCCCAAATCAATTTATTGCGAATCGCGCCGCATATTACTTGACAAAACACCCACTTTGGACTTGAAATTGTGCCTGTACGAGGCAAAAGTGAATTCACTCAAGGATTGTTTTGAAGCGATCGCCCGCCAATATTCCATTAACGCTTTACAATTTTTAGTAAATTAACCTTTTTTTCACTGCTCGTTAAAGAATAATTTTTCGCTTGCCGGGATCTCTTTCCATCAATTTCTAAGTCATAGAAGAACGACACTCTTCGGAAGTTCTCACAATGGTGCAAGCAAATTTCCGTTCCACTCATAAATGCACTGTTCAAAACGTTATTTTGCGAGCATATAATCAATTGACCAGCAATTGCTCACATTTATTGCCGCATAGGCAACAATTTCTCAATCCAATTTCTTTAATTATGCATGGAAACTACCACGACCTTTATATTGTAACACTCATCTCACTAACAAACGCGTACCAAAACATGCACGTCGCCGGGCAACAGGGAATCACTTTTCTCGAACAATAAGTTCCAAATTTTCCACGCATATGATTAGCGGTGCTTCCTATTCGAGCGGGATTGCCACAAATTTTCTCCGTCCACTTCAACTAGACGATCACTCCACAATCCCCGTACAAAACTCAAACATTCCCTTACGCGAACCCGCTACCGATTTTATCTTTTGCGTTTTTCTTTCATTCGTGAGTCGATTGAAAAATTAAAATTATTAAACAGCCGCGACGTCTCCGTCCACTTCAACCGGTTCCGCGATCTCCTCTCCGTTTTTCTTCGCGATGCACACTCCAAATCTCTTCACCGCTGACTCTCGAATCCAATTCCTCTATGCATTTCCATCTTGACGAGATCCGTTTCATCCAATGTAATAACCAGTTCCAACAATATCGTTCCGGTTAAATTTTCCGTTTCAACCACACTCCGCGAGCATTATTTTGATCCATTTCTTGTTCGTGATGTCTTCTCAATTGACCATTGTCATTGATTGGTGGGGACCCGTTGATATCGGTTAAATCCTGGTCTTGGCTTGCTTTCACCAATGAATAGAGTGCAGATGATGTTTTAAGGGCTCGTAGTTTAATTGTGTTTTGATTATCACCACTGTCTGACCTTTTGCGTTGATCCAGGATTTTTTTGTGGCGATGATATGTACAAATTTTCGCGATGATTAACTTTGAAGCTGTCTAAGTTGCGAACACCAATTTTATCGCTAACGGAGTTGGATTTGCGACGCTGAGTTTTCATGAGATCACAATTGTTTGGAAAATAGGACGGAACTTTATCGTCAATATTCGTTGATTTGCGGTGGGCTTTGTTAAGATCAATACTTTCGGAATCAATGGATTGGGTGGAGGTGTTCCTAATTTTGGGAGAAGTTTGCCCAAGATTCTGATATATATGCGAGAGGGTTTTCTTCCAGGTCATTTTCTGGCGACGAGGAATTTTAAGATTAAATTCATATTTTCATACCCTTTCATTTTCTTTAGCACTATCCGATGACTTCTTCCTGTCTTTTATGATAGGCGCCATAATGCAATATCCTGACAAATCGTCTAAAACGACCTGTGAAGGAGCTTTCCTAATGTTTCGATTGGAACAGACTAATTTAACGGTCGACATATTACATGAAAATTGAAGTTTGGTTGAATCTGCTCCGAAACATTCAAATCTAATACAAAACTTTCCGGTGAAGGATTACAAGCATGAAACGGGATACACTCATTTGAAAGAGCTTGGTCATCCGCGATGAAAACATTCGAATCAAACGATTCAAGGCTAACATCCTCTAAACTTTCAAAATTATCGAACAGACAAGGATTAGTCAAATCAGGAGTGGAAAAACTGTTCCGTTTTGAGTTGTAACGAGACAAACTCTCGCACGCTGGCTTTTTGAGCCATACCTACTCGATTACTACAACTATATATATATATATATATATATATATATATATATATATATATATATATATATATATATATATATATATATATATATATATATATA
>OZ017739.1:264956424-264958924 GCA_963969285.1 Odontomyia ornata
CCAATATATCCCGAACTCAAGTATCATACTGGAACCTTTTCATAACTTGCTCCGGAAAAATGTGCAGTTTGATTGGTCTCCATCATGTCAAAAAAATTTCGAGGCGGTAAAAGAACACTTGTGTTCGGAACCAATACTTTCGATCTTTGATCCAGCGTTACCAACCTACATCTTTACGGACGCGAGCATTCAAGGAGTCGGTGCAGTGTTAAAACAACGTCAGGAAGATGAAAAACTAAAACCAGTATTCTATTTCTCACGCAGATTGAACAATACACAAAAAGAAAAAAAAAGCAATATTTATCGAATGTCTCGCAATAAAAGAAGCAATATTGTATTGGCAGTACTATTTAATTGGTTAAAAATTCACCGTTTTCACGGATCACAAACCCTTAGAGGACTTTAACATAAACAATTGTAACGACCCAGAACTAAGAAAAATCCTTACTTACATCTCACAATTCAACTGTGAAATCCTTTACAACCCAGGTAAAGAAAACTTGGAAGCGGATTGCTTATCTCGCAACCCTGTCCTAGAAGAAGAAGAAGATAACTTCAAAAGCTCAGCAGTAAAAATCGTGAACTTTTTGGAAATAAACGAAATAATCAATGATCAAAAAAATTTCCATTTAGATAACAAATGTGAAAAGAAGAACGGTATCATCTACAGATCACTAAACAATGAAGAGAAAATTTGGTTATCTGAAGCATTTGGTAAACAACTAATAAAAAAAGTTCATGAAATACGAGGTCATGTGGGAGTAAAACAAATGATCTTGACAATAACAACAAAATTTTATTTTAAAAATATGCACAAACACATAAAAATATTTTGTCGTGCTTGTGAAACATGTATCAAGAATAAAACTAGAATTGCAAACTACAAGTTTCCGTTATCCCAGCTGGGTCCAGCCTCAAAGCCATTTGAAATAGTCTCATTGGACACAGTCGGTGGTTTTGCGGGAAACAAAAGCACAAAAAAATATCTGCATTTATTAACAGATCACTTCACAAGATACGCATTTATCACAACATCGTCAACCCAAACAGCCGACAATTTTATTAAACTAGTTAAATCAACAAAAAATACTAACAAGATCGACACGCTTATATCTGATCAATACGCAGGTATCAATTCGAATGATTTCAAAAAATACTTAAAATCAGAAAATATAAGACTCATCTTTACAGCAGTAGATTGTGCCTTTTCAAACGGATTAAATGAAAGGACAAATCAAACACTAGTCAACAGAATACGATGTAAAATCTACGAGAACAAAACACGCTCCTGGCCAGCTGTTGCACAAGAATGCGTGCACGAATATAATAATACTATACACAGTTCCACTGGTTTTACACCCTCTTACCTACTAAGTGGAAAAGAAGAATCAATACTACCTGATGAACTAAACGAGAACAATGCCGAAAACTTAGATGAAAATAGAAGAAAGGCATTCGAGCGCAATCGAAAAAGATTCACGAGCAAAACAAGAGGTATTACGACGAGAAAACAAACAAACATGAATACAACGAAAATGATCTCATTTATATAAACAACGGAAACAAATTGAACAGAAAAAAAACGGATCCAATCAGAGAAGGGCCATTCAGAATAAAAAGGAAAATTTCTGAGGTAAGCGAGCGGTCTCAGGAAAAAAGGATCAAACCTTTTTCACGCAAGCAAACTCATCCCTTTCCATTAATCCGAAATTCCTTCTTCGTTCTTGAGGGGGGGGGGGGGGGGATGTAAGTTTGAAACCTCTTTTCAAACTTTACCGCCTGTCCGTTCGGTCAAGTTACCTTCGGCCAGACGGTTGAGTGACGCTCATTACAAACTTCGCATCGGTTGTGGTCAGGGAGACAGACGTCGCTAGGCAGCCACGCTAGGCAGCCACATTTTTCGTGATCATGAATTGTTATTACTTTTGCTTCACAATTACTATTGTTAATCAAACACTTAGTTAAATCCAACTTGTTGTTGTTTCAGGTATTGTGTTAATCGATATGTTATCAATAATGTAAATAGTGTTAATATGAAACCTTAAATAATATTTAATTACAGTTATTTTACTGCAACAACTCGAGTCGATTTATTCAACTCAGACTCTCACACAAATCCTAAACTTATATATATATATATATATATATATATATATATATATATATATATATATATATATATATATATATATATATATATATCTATATATATCTATATATATATATATCTATATATATCTATATATATATATATATATATATATATATATATATATATATATATATATATATATATATATATATATATATATATATATATATATATATATATATATATACAGTCTTCCACAAAAGTCAAGGTACAGAGAATCGGTAACTGAAAATTGTATTACTGAATCAATATTTTTATTTGAAAACCAAAAGTTATGAAATGGTAATAATACGAGTTCGGTTGAATTTAAGTTTTCATAAATTTAAAGGGATTCGGCAATAATGATCA
>OZ017739.1:264963924-265234487 GCA_963969285.1 Odontomyia ornata
TTTTATAATATTTACAGTAAAAAAATTTCTGCTAACAATGCTTTGAAAGAAATTGTAGTGAGTAAAGTCAACTCTTTTAGTGTCGGTTAAAATGTAGTAATTCAATATCTAGGCTTTTTGTCGTCATTGCAAATAATTGTATTAATGATGGCTACTTTCCATCTCCTTGGAAAGCAGCAATATTAGTTCCTTTGCCAAAATGAAGATCAAATGGTAACATTAAGAAATTTAGACCAATCTCTCTTCTTTCAAACATAGGCAAAATTCTTGAAAATATTATTCTGCGATCTTTTAAAATATTTTCTAAACCACTAATTCCTATTGCACAATTTGATTTCAAGGAAAAAATTTCTACTGAATATGCAATCTTATCCGTCCATGATAAAAATTTTTATCGTTTGCGAAACAAAGGAGTTACAGTGACGTGTACAATTCACCTTAAAGGGGATTTCAATTCGGTTTGGTTAAACGGTTTAATTTACAAACTTTTAAATAGTAACTGTCCTATTCCTTCAGCTCGTATGTTGATAAGTTTTCTTACTAATCCTAGTTTATCGATTAAATTACGTAATTCCTATTATTGTTGAATTAGTGTATGTTCTGGTGTTCCTAAGGTTCTATTCTTCGGTCGTCTCTATTCAATTTATATTTGGCCCATATTACATGTGATCATCAAAATAATATGAATAACAACTTTAAAATGATTACGCAGACGATACTACCCTTCTTGCAAGTGATACAAGTCCCTTAATAGCTTTAAATAAAATTAATTTTCATCTTCAAATGCTAAAAAATGATATGTTTGATTGGCCCTCGAATAATTAATCCAGAAATTTGTGAGTTAATCTGCTTCGTAATGCTTATGGAAAAGGTCATAGAAATGCTCCAGTTGAAAGTAAATTACTCTATCAATTGATATTCAAACATTAATTAAATATTTGGGCATTCATTTACACCATAGGCTAAAATTAATTTCCATGTACGGTCAATTCTGAGAAAAGCAGCTGTATCATTGTCACCTCTTCCATCAAACAAGTCTCTAAGTTGCAGTACTAAACTTTTAATGTAGAAAACTCTTATTCCTCTAATTATTACATACTGCTTTCCTGTTTAGCATTTTGTTTCCTCAACTGTTGCTGATAAAATGAACGCAAAATCCTTAGAAAATGCTTATCGAAATACAGAAGGCGAAACAAAAAACATTTCATGATCAGTATACTTTACAATAAGACCAAAATTATTCCAATTCTATTTTTCTTGATCGAGCAGAGTATGAAGCGCCTAACCTCTTGAGGTTCTCATCCTGACCCAGTTGTAAGGGAATTATGTAATCGAAACGTACCTTTAGGGAGCATTAATCGTTATATCTTACCTATCAAATCACTTCGTGTAGACAATTCTTCGTTAATTACTCTCTCCTAATTAGAACCACATAAGCCATTATATTTCTCGTCAGGTTTTGAATATTACGCATTTGATCATGGTTAATAATTTAGTTCTTATATTTTATTTATTTGTTCCTCTTTTCCTCATTGTTTACTAGCATTTCTTAACTTATTATGGTGTACGTTAACACTTTCTTCTGGTCATTTACTTACCTCATTATATTAACTATAATTGTTAAATATCTGATTTAATTTTGTGAGCTCAAAAGTTTCATATTTATGCAAATTCCATTCTTGTTTCTGATTCGACCGAATTTTGTAATAATTGTTGTTTAACTTTAATGCAGTTGTCAAGCGATGTGCCTTCTTATCATGTTAAAAATGTATGTACGTAAAAAGACTCAATAAAATATCTTTCATCTATCTAGTACAGTGTCAAAACTACTTTGTATCATTGTATTATTAACAAATGTTTCTAGTTATCGCAAATAGGAAAATAACTATTTAATATAAATTTTAATCATTATTCGATGGGTGAAATTAACGTATTATGAGATCACCACACTGCCTGCCCCACGCAGGCAAAAAATATGTGGCAGCTGTTATCCACCTCTGCTACGCAAGGCACGCAGTCGGGAGACCGTGGCATACCAATCTTGTGCAGGTAAGATAAAAATAATCCATGGCCGCGCAAGAGCTGCATCAAATCGAAGGCAGTCTCATTGTGACTTCGATTGAGCCACGGCTTTAGGTGACGGATCAGGCGAGGAGTCTATTTTAAATTTGTGTCGTTCTCCTTGGGCTACTACCAATCGCAGAGAGTTATCTCCCTTTCTTAGCGAGTGTCTGCCTGTCTGTTTTGCGCCGACTAGCGCCGTAAAATCATCCGCATAACCGATCAAGCGTGACTCATCTGGCAGTTCATACGAGATGTTTTACAAGTCCATCCTCCGACGATTTTTCTTCGTGTCATTGAGCCGGCTACGGTCCTTCAGATAACCCTTCAAAATTCGCTTCAAATAGTCTGAAATATTAATAGAAAGAATTTTCCAGCGCTTCCAGAATATTTGCCCATCTAGCAGAGCTGAAAGCATTTCTGACGTCAAGATTAACCTACAGGACAACCCGTCCGGTAGAATTGTTGTTGCCTCCGCACGCTAACCGCGCTTACCAATTCGTCGATTTGCATTGATGACGAAGCGACCTACTCTGAAATCGTACTGCTGTGGAAATAAGTCCTCAGCAGCATAGATGGTGCCAGTGTCTTCCCCTGAAGAGTTTTTCCTGCATCTTCCCCGCCCTATCGTGCATATATAACAGGTGGTATACCCTCCCCCTTGTTGATCAGCACGAGCCTTGCTCCCTTCCTGCACGCCGGGGATACCCCTTCATGGATGTAGTGAGCAGCAAGGCGGGGCGAAATTGGGAGACCAACCTGTAGTATCGCGGCCGGAATCCAGTGTGGACCTGAAGCCTTTCTTGCCTGCATACACAACCTTCCCACAGCTCCATCTATGTAAAAAGTGAGCATTCTACTGAGGTTTCATCGTGTGCGGCATCAACATGGGCAGGGTGTGTAGGAAAAGAGTCCGCACCTTCTCTTGAATCTTTTCCTCCTCGTATAAGTAAGCCTACCTTTGCGCGTCGAGTTTGTAGTCCAGGCCCCACGGATGCCTGTTCAAGGGAAAATTTAGCTAAACTTTTTAATTGGATCATTTCACCCTTTTCACATCAACTTAATGTAAATCTATACGACAAATTTGCTTTACATTTGAAGCTTATCTAACGTCGCGCGGATATCGATCACTCTTTCGGATGGCTCCGATAGCTTTTTAAATTACTTTTAATGGAATTGTTTGCAGCTACATATAAATGAGGTTGCATATTTTGAATAATAATTTTTCTGAAAAATTATTAGAGAAGAAAAATGTTAGAAGAAGGTGGTTTCGACGTGTGCACTAAATCTCCTCAGGTCATCACTCTTAGATACACACCGGTGATGGCGACCACCATGCTCAGAGGTCGCTCAGAGGCGACCACCATGCTCAGAGGTCGCTCAGAGGCGACCACCATGCTCCCTCACCTCTGAGCATGTTGGTCGCCATCACCGGTGTGTATCTAAGAGTGATGGCCTGAGGAGATTTAGTGCACACGTCGAAACCACCTTCTTCTAACATTTTTCTTCTCTAATAATTTTTCAGAAAAATTATTATTCAAAATATGCAACTCATTTATATGTAGCTGCAAACAATTCCATAAAAAGTAATTTAAAAAGCTATCGGAGCCATTCGAAAGAGTGATCGATATACGCGCGACGTTAGATAAGCTTCAAATGTAAAGCAAATTTGTCGTATAGATTTACATTAAGTTGATGTGAAAAGGGTGAAATGATCCAATTAAAAAGTTTAGCTAATACAAGTACTTACAAGAGAAATTTACCTTGAATATAACTTGCAGAAACAAAAACATATTGAGTTTGCATAAGTAGAAAAATTAAAAAAAATTAACTCCCTCACCTCTGAGCATGGTGGTCGCCATCACCGGTGTGTATCTAAGAGTGATGGCCTGAGGAGATTTAGTGCACACGTCGAAACCACCTTCTAACATTTTTCTTCTCTAATAATTTTTCAGAAAAATTATTATTCAAAATATGCAACTCATTTATATGTAGCTGCAAACAATTCCATAAAAAGGAAAATTTAGGTTTAAAAAAATCGGGAAAAGTATATCAAAGATAATTTTGCCCTTTATTTACTTGAACATCACAAAAAAAATTAAGTCTTCATTATTTTCTTAACCTAAATTTTCCCCTGAACAGGGACCCCTGGGGCCTGGACTTCAAGCTCGACGCGCAAAGGTAGGCTTACTTATACGAGGCAAAGGTAGGCTTACTTATACGAGAAGGTGCGGACTCTTTCCTACACACCCTGCCCATGTTGATGCCGCACACGATGAAACCTCAGTGGAATGCTCACTTTTTACAAAGATGGAGCTGTGGGAAGGTTGTGTATGCAGCCAAAAAAGGCTTCAGGTCCACACTGGATTCCGGCCGCAATACTAAAGGTTGGTCTCCCAATTTCGCCCCGCCTTGCTGCTCACTACATCCATGGAGAGGTATCCCCGGCGTGCTGGAAGGGAGCAAGGCTCGTTATGTTCTTCGCTTCAAAATATAAAACATACGAGTTGTGCTCTGAATGGCATCAAGATTATAAAATCAATTCCTTATCGAACTTTGTCTGTTAAACAGTTTTTGTAAAATTATATTTTTCTGATGTTAATTAATTTACGGTCATTTCAGAAGAGTGTTGTAATTAACCTAAGATATGTAGATACAGAATGATTAAACTCAAGAAAATCTCTAACGCCACGCACAACAAATATATTCTTGCTTTAAAAGAAAAGTCAGAAGTCATAACCTCTGACCTTTTCACAAAGTTACATTCTGTGATATACAGACGGACGGATGGACAGACAGACACAGGTCGTGATTTCAATAGGGTTTTGTATTTTAGTCATCATCATCTATGGCGCGATAACGAAAGCCGGGTCTTGGCCTCCAGGATTAATCTCGTTAAGTATTATTTTGAACGGGGCATTTTTGTCGACACTGTCGTATGCGTGCTTGAAATCTAAAAAATTGTTGGTGCACATCGATGTTATATTCTGAGCACTTTTCTAGCACCTGCCTTACTGAGAATATTTTGTCTATTGTAAACCGTCCACTTCAAAAGCCTCCCTGATACTCTCCTGTAATACTTGCATAGTACGGCTTTAATTTGCTTTCTATGATTTTGGAGGGCACACAGTCGAGCGATGCTTCTATAATTTTCACACTTTAGCTTGTCCCCCTTTTTGTGTACAGAACATACTATACTTTTTCGCCAGTCCTCTGGTAACTGCTCCTCTGACCATATTCTGCATATTAGTCGATGCATAAGTTTACTCAGATGTGGGCCACCGGTCTGGAGCAGTTCTGCTGGTATTCCATCTATTCCAGGAGCCTAATTATTTCTGAAGTCTAGTACTGCCGCTTGTATTTCGTCTCTGGTTGGTAGTGAGACTAGGGCCTCTTGCTCTGCGTTTGAAACGCTCACAGCCTCAGTCGTTATTGGGGACGTTGTGAATAGCTTCTGGAAATTTTGCAGCCATCTGTTTTTCATTTCGACTGGGTTGTCTATGATTACTCATTGCGCACGTTTGCAAAGCTTGTTTGTGGATTGAATCCGTCTCTTAGTTGTTCAGTAGAGGCATTCGCCGATCTGACTTCATGTAGAGTCATGTTTTCGTTTATCTGTTGGATCTTGGTATTGATGATCAGTTGGTCGCTGGATGTATTCTTTGTACGTCTGGTCCCTTCTTTAAACGCTTGCTTGCATCCTTCGTCGTACCAGTCGTTCTTACCTTTTTTTGTCTGGTTCCCCAAGAGCTCTTCGGCTGCTTATGTTACTGCATCTCTTACTGTGATCCACCTAGTTTTGATGTCATCATTACTTTCTCCCCCCTGCGGGTATATGTTGATGCGATTTTTCAGCGCTGTCATGTATGTGGGCGTTACTATGCTATCACTTAGCTTGTGTATCTGGTACCTTGAAGTAACTGATGTTCTTTGTTTATAGCGCATGGAGATGCGGCACCGGAACTTGACCCTTATAAGATAGTGGTCCGAAACGCAGACAGCGCCTTGGAACGAGCGCGTGTCGAGAATGCTAGTGGCGGGTCGTTTTTATATGGGAACATGGTCGATCTGGCTGAATATGCGACCGTCTGGGGAAGTCCACGTTCTCTTATGGATGTCTCGATCCGGAAAGCATGTGGAACTTACTGTGAAGCCTCTACTAGTAGCGGAGTCTATCACGCGTTGTCCGTTGTCGTTGTTGTCTCTGCGTGGAGGCGGTGTCCTACGGTTGTTACTCTATATGCCGTTTCTCGGCCCATTTTTGTATTGAAGTCACCCAGAACAATTTTAACGTCGTTTGACGGTAATGCATCGACAGTGCATTCCAGTGTGTTGTAAAATTCGTCCTTGATTGCATCTTCCTTGTCTTCTGTGGGCGCATGACAGTGGATCAGCCAGACTATTAAAGAATTTGATCTTGATACGCATCGCATAAATCTTTCGTTAACGGGCTTGAAATTGGTGATAATTTACTCTTGGCTACCTTGCAATTTTCCGCTTTTAAACACGATATGCGTTCGCATGTCAAATATGTCTTCGTCGTTCCATCTGGTTTCTTGCACTGCGAGGATGTTAATTCTGTATTTCTTTCTTTCATCCAGAAGTTGTCGCAGTGCACCTGGTCTGTTCAATGATCGAACATCCCAAATTCCAAAAGAAGTGCTTTGAATGTTACAATAGTCGTTGCCGTTTATCCAATCCGATCCGAGGCGGTTGTCCTAGTGCCATGACAAGTAAATTCTAAGTGGAGCGTTGTCAACGCTTCGACTTAGTCGGTTTTTGGTCCGCGAGTGGTATTTTATTTCCCACATACCCACCGGCTAGCCGGTTAAGGCACCCTCTATCCACCATTCAGGATAATGCGTCCGATGGGGGACGGAAAACCCCACACGGATTTGTATTTTAGTACAAAACCCTAAAAAGCTAAGAGAAAGAAGCTTTACATATGGCTTGCTATTGTCGCGCGTATAAGAGGCGCGGCCTATAGTTTAGGAGTTCCCATGAAAGTAAGAACTATCTTTTAATTGAAATAGAAAGCTTATTATCAAAATTTACTTGAACTAACTCACCGAAAAGGAGCATTAGAAACATTTACAGCAAACCGTTGGTCGTTTCAATACTTGGTTTGTTGTAACAGCCTAAGTACCGATGACGCAATTAATGTTTAAAATTGTCGATAATTCAAGCATGTTTTAGATCCTCCCTATGATGATTCTTTATTTTCCATATAATTTATTATTTGGTGTTGATTGAATTACTTATAATCTTCAAATGGCATGACAACAGTAACTTGCGAGTTCATCTGGACATGTAACACAATTTTACTATTGATTCCAAAAAGATTTCCAATTAAAGATATGTCGTCAATTATTTTGTTTATTTGATATCCGCAGGCCAATTCTCTTTTTTCTTGAAAAGCCGTCGCGCCAAGCTGTTCTAGGATTTCAAGTCTCGGTTCTTTGCTTTGTGTTTATAGCAATGTCATAGAGTTTGTCATAGCGTCAGGGATATGTGCGTGGTTTTGTAAGTGTCTCGCATATTTGGAGTCTGCTTTTTGTGCAAGAAAGACGCTCTTCCTATCTTGTCTTTAGTTTCCGTGTTGTCCTTCCTATGTATACCATGTCGCAGTGCTTGCATGTCAGTTTGTATATGCCCGTGTTCTCATATATTGATGTGTCGTTAAGTTTTGGTTTCAGTTTGTTTCCAACGCTGCTGTTCGTTTTGAATGCAGTTGACAGTTTGTTTTTCCTAAGGAAGTTTGATAGTTTGCATTTGCAAAAATCCTAATAAAGCAAAACACAATTGCTGCACGACACACAGAACGTAGCGCCAAATACTTCGCATTAAAAGTAAATTAAGAACTCTGTACATAAAAAAGGACGAAATCAACCGACGACTTCTACATTCACACTTACAATTAACTAACACTATACAAACTGAAAACTTTCTACAATTCAACAATGACGTGAGAGGTACTCAGCTCAGAACTGAATATGAGACCATGACAAAGAAACGATAAATTGATGAAAAAACAAAACACAACGACCACACGAATGAGCAGAGCGTTCTATCCACGGACTGTAAATCTGTCAGACACGCCTTTTACAACACAAGAAATGGAGCTGTTATATAAGGGACTGAAAGACAACTTACATAAAAAAACCGCAACAAAAACCTAGAACAACTAGTAATCGACACTGAACTAGCCGTTAACAGACCGCCGCCTGAACAACAGACACATGCGAGACACACTGTAGTAGATATACTACAAAAGCTATGCACTAGCATAAGCAAAATGAATTTCCACGCAGACCATAAGATATTACCACACATTCGAAAAAATTTACGGATAATCTACTAACAGTTACAAAGGCTGATAAAGGACATACCACCGTGATCCTAAAAACAGCGGACTACGTACAAAAATCAATAGACTTCATTAACCCCAACAGATACAAACTGGTAAACAAATACCCCACTAATAACTTACGTACTGCTATTATACAATATCTACTAATGATTCCTGCTAACACTAAGCATCGCTATATAAACTCAAATCCGTCCACACTACCCCTTAAAGCACAACCTAACATCCACAAACCCAATATCCTATCCGGCCTGTTGTCAATTATCGTCCAGCTCCCGCATACCAATTACCACGGTACTTGGCAACGATAATGGCCGATGTCATGCACCTTGGCGAAAAATACACATTAAAAGACAGCTTTGATTTAGCGAACTCTACCCCCTTTTTAACATTGACTGACACTTGTCAACTTTTATCACTAGACATCACGAACCTCTATACGTCTAAACCCGTGGATGAAACACTGGCCATGCTAAAAGAAAAACCTTTCATTCAGTAACAGCCGACGTTTCACTGATCAACTACTCAATCTCATAAAGACCACAATCAAGCAAAACTATTTTAGATTTAATAACAACACATGCATTGCCAAGGACGGTGTGCGTATGGGACATCCAATGTCCTCAATAGTGTCAGAAATATTTTTACAATCTATGAAAGAAGTCTTTATACACAAAGATGTTAAAAGATTCAATGTAATACTTTACAGACGATATGTGGATGACTGTTTCATCTTCATTGCCTCACAAGAAAATAAACAAGACGAACTACTTACCTATATGAATGAAATATACCCAAATATACATTTCACTATAGAAAAAGAAACAAACGGACGACGCAACTATATGGACCTAACCGTGATACGCGAACAAACACGATTAGACTACAAAATATATAGAAAACCAACCACATCTGATCATATCATACACGTAACATCTAACCACCCCCACAAAATAAACTAGCAATGTACAGATCAATGGTGCAGAGACTTACCATCCCCATGACTCCTACTAACTACTCCAACGAACTAAACAAAATTTATAGAATAGCTAGTAATAACGAATATCAACAACTTGACATTGACAAACATATCACACAGTACAAACAAAAACAGTAACGCCAACTAACTCAAATGCATAAGAACGACCAACAGTGAATTTCGTTAAAATACGTAGGCAAAGAGACTTACAAACTATCAAACTTCCTTAGGAAATACAAACTGCAAAGTGCATTCAAAACTAACAACAACATTGGAAACAAACTGAGGCCAAATCTGAATGACACATCAATATATGAGAACAACGGCATATACACACTGACATGCAAGGACTGCGACATACATGGTATACATAGGAAGAACAACACGGAAACAAAAGACAAGATACAAAGACCCACTTACGATCTTTCTTACACAATAAGGCAGACTCCAATTACCAAAACTACGTACATGAGCCTGACGCTATGACAAACTATGACATTGCTGCACAAACAAAGTAAAGAACCCAGACTTGACATCCTATAAAGTGAAAGTAGAAATAAAAAGTTTCCTTTTAATTTTGTGTGTTTTATTTTTCTTCTCGAAATCGATTTTCGACCGTAATCGTTCGGTCTTCTTCAACGAATCGCTGAAGAAGACGGTCGAAAATCGATTTCGAGAAGAAAAATAAAACACACAAAATTAAAAGGAAGCTTTTTATTTTGTGAAAATGAATTCGATTACAAATATCCTGTAAAGGCTTGAAATATATAAACATAGAAAAGCAGACGGTAGTATTATCAACGAACAACTTATTACAAGTTCCATCGCAATTTTCTCACCACTAGACAAGACTCTCCGACGAAAACGGAAACGAGATGAAACAGAACAAACGGACATCCAAGAATCCAAAAAACAAAAACCTAATATCCCTCCACCTAACCTAATTTAGGACTTACCTGCTTAACCCATCCTACGACTATATAAAATCATTCTCTTCTACACATCTTTTAGACACTGAAGATGACTCAAAGGAGTCGAAACGCGTCTGCACACACAAAAAGCAACGCCCCATGGCTATTCAAAAAAAAAAAAATAAAGATATGTCATTTATGATCGCACAATGGTCATTCAAAAATTATATATTTGCGAGCAAAAAATACCTATCCTGTGCACTTTGGTAGGACAATAATAAATAAAAAAGTAAGATTAGTGAATAAAATCTTTATATACTTTGAGTAGGTGGGTTACATAAACTTTATATACACGTGCTCTTCATTTTGATGAAAGGTACATTGTTCACAATCGCCTAGAATTTTCAGATACCTTCATTACTCATTTTTAAATACAAGCTCTGCCACTTTGCTGCGTCTTTAAAATTAGGCCAATGTATGTTTGCTTGAAACCCGATTATCGTTGCTTGTTGATTGATTTAAGTATTATTATTTTTTTTGTGAAGATGGATACTACTCCATCTGAGGCGACTTCGGTAACATAGTGGCACTCATTCGAGATGACTTGAGTGAGCCCGACGTCTCCATTTAAGTCGACCAGCAGTAAGACGTATTTATATTTATACCAAAGGTTTTAAGAAACTGAAAGATTTAATCTACGATCGGGCGCGAAAAAAGATTGGGTCACATCAAAGCGAGATGATCGATTTATTTTGTCAACGTCCTTACGAAATTAACGTCTCAGTGGTGTTCATGAAGAACAGCGGCTTCTTAATGTCCGTAATGTCACAGTTACTCAGTGGATAGTACGACGATGACTTGCAGAGAGAACTATCTTCTGTTCATCGCCAAATGCAGCTTCGTTTTGCTCGGGTGCACGCTGATTAGTCGCTCGAATAATGGACGCTAGTGTTCTCGGATAATCAAACTTCATAGAAACGATAGATACAGAAAACTGTACTGAAGAGAGGGGAGCGATTTGCACAGGCCTGAAAAGAAGAATGGTCGACATTTCAAGTACTCGCATCCAGCGCTTGTCTCGACACTCTAACTGCTCAACGATACATTGAGAAGGTACTGCAACAGTATGTCATACCATACGCTGGTTTTACAGACGAAGCATGCTCATGCAGCATAACGCATATCCACATACTGCCGCAGCAGTTATTCAATGCCTGTGCGACATAGGAATTCCTATTATACAGTGGCCAGCAAGGGGCTTGAACCTTAATCTTATTGAACATATATGGGATGAGCTTAAGAGAAGAGTTACAGCTAGGAATCAGCCCACAGAAACTCTCCAGAAACTAAGTGTGGCTATCGAAGAAGATTGAGAATGCATACCTAAAGAATTTATTAAAAAAATTTTAAGGTCCATGAAAAACTGGATGTAAGCTGCAATAAGAACCAGGGGTGCTAATACAAGCTATTGAATTCGGTTCTTTTAATTAATCCAAACTATTAAAAATTAATTAAAAAATTTAGCAATTCTAACGGCTTCTGTTTTGAAGCCTGTAAACCCAATAAAAAGCAATAGAGTTACTGTTATGACACGTTTAAAGAAACCTTATATTTTCGTTTGCCAGAGAGTGTTAAAATTTAATTTTTAATATTCTATTACACTACACTTTTGGCTGCATTTTTTCCAAATTTTCGGATAAGATGAATAACGAAAATACATTAAGATTCGGCTTAGATAATGATTTTATCAATATTGCTACAAAGTGTTTTTATGTTTGCCAGATTTCCCAATGAAAACGCCATTTTTTCCTTTATATCTAATATACTTCGTCGAGATATATTATACATAAAGGAAAAAAAACAGCATTTTCATTGGAAAATTTGGTATTTCGACAAAATATATTCATAAAGGAAAAAAAAATGTTTTCATTGGAAAATTTACCAAACATCTACACATTTAAAGCGATAAACATGGAAAAAGATATTGAATGAAAACAATATGTTGGCCGGTTAAAATGGAGCAACACTGGTTTTTCTTTTAAAGTAAGACTATATTTATTGTGCATGCTATTAAAGTTGTTCGTATGTTGAGTGCAAAACCCTTGTGACATGAGTGTAGTTCTGTCTACCCAAATTGTTTGTTTCAGTTTTGTTATTTCCTTTTGTTTAATTCAAACATTTGTTCTGAAAATGAAAAAGCACTAGTTTCTTAGAACTAATAATATTCTCTCTGTCGCGATGTCCGTCATTTGATCTCAATTTTCTGACCCCGTTAGTTCTCACTTTACGTAGAGCTATTCGGTGAGAATCCAACTTCTCTGTAAATCTCAACGGACTTGTGGCACTAACAAGATTTAGTTATTAAATTATTCCTTTTAAATGGGTATTTGCGCCACTACAACACGCATTTGGTGCCATCATCGGCTGAAAGCGTTTAGACTTCGGTTGAAATGCTGCGTGGGTTCCTCTAAACTGCGCTTTAAAAAATTAGTATAATTTAATTTTTTATATATATTGTTTAGATTACTTTTTGAATAACTACCCACATACAATTTTGATAATTTAAGAAACTATTATTTCGAAAGCCTGTGCTTTCTGATACAAAGACAAAGTTTTGTCAGTTTGGTCTAGTCGTGAAGGTATTATCAATACCTTCACGACAATAATAATAACAACGACGACACAACCAGCGGTTGCAGCCACGATGTCAACAGCACATCGAGAGCGGTACTAACGATGACAAAAACGACGAATAATACAATGACAGTGAAGACGGACGAAAAACGGAGATTAGCAGACAGTCTGGTCCAGACTGAGATTCCTGCGGCGTTCGGGCGCAGCAAAAAAATAATGCGAACGCCAGAGCGTCCTAAAAAGGAAAAGCAGGACGCTTCAGGCGTTCGAGCGGTGGAAGAAAATATAAAGAACATCGAGTGTACGAAGGAGGCACACTGTATTCTTTGCAAGGATGCCGATCCAAGACCTGATTTTGGACACGTCTTGGGATCAGGAAAATGCCGGGTTTTCCACGAAGCCCTAGCCAAGGCAAAATCAGCACTTCGATGATCCGCATGCTGCAGCTAAACCTACCCGCAGTTCAACTGCCCAAAATCTGCTCGAGCAGTTTGCGAGGGACATGAAAGCCGACTTCTTAGTGCTGAGTGAGCAACACCATGATAAAAGTGCTGCATTATGGTATCCTGACGAAACTGGTACTGCCGCCATCTGGGTTCGGAACAGTGATTTCCAAGCGGATAGTTGCGGACGGGGGGGTGGTTTCGTGTGGGTTCGGTGCTCAGGGACCACCTTCTTTAGTGTGTACCTAATGCCGAACGAATCTATATCATCTTTCCAAGCCAAGCTTAATGGTCTGGAGGGCGCTGTCTCGAACGCAGAGGGCAACGTGCTAGTTGGGGGAGACTTCAACGCTAAAGCAATCGAATGGGGCATGCCTCAAACAGATCCGCGGGAAAAACGAATCCTGAAAATGGCGGCCAGGACGGCGCTTGTCGTACTAAACACCGGAAATACACCGACCTTCCGCCGTATTGGCTGTGAGGGAACCATACCGGGCGTGACATTCGCCTCGGAGTCAGTATGGAGGATACACAATTGGAAAGTATTAGAGGACTACTCAGCCAGTGATCATCAGAGCATTCTGCTTGAGATAAGTGATGTTGCCTCCCGACGTCCGTGCTCTCGGCTTTCTGCAACTGGATGGAACATCGGAAGGATGGACGTCGAGAGGTTCATCGAGGTGCTCACAGTAGGTGAGCCGCTGCAGGGAGCTTCGGAAGGTAGGGAAGAACTGGCAGCTCAAGACGTGGTGAACTCAACTATGAGCATCATTACGACTGCTTGCTGCGCTTCTATGCCCCGTCGAAAACCCCGGCACCGCAAACCCCCAGTGTACTGGTGGTCAACTAAAATCGCTGGAAAGCGAAGGGAGTGTCACAAGCTTCGACGTGAGGTTCAACGGGCGCGGAACCGTTACGAGGCATGCAATCGGGTGGCAGCATATAAGTCGGCAAGGAAAGGCCTTCGCAAATTGATCAACAATAGCAAGGCTCGCTGCTGGCAAGACCTAGTGGACAATGTGAACAAGGATCCGTGGGGCCTTGGCTACAAGCTAGTTATGCGGAAGCTTGGCGCTCTACGGAAGCCTTGCATACATGATGCGGAAAAGATGGATGAGATAGTGCGGGGACTCTTCCCCGCCCATCCCGTCCATGTTGACGCTGTCCATGGTGAAACAGCTGTCGAGTGTCCACTCTTCACACAGCCGGAACTGGAGGAGGCAGTCCTTTCATTGAAAGCGAGTCTATCACCATTGTCCTGACTTGCTGCTCAGCACGTTCAACGCTTGCCTACGGGACGGGGTTTTCCCGGTACGATGGAAGGTGGCGAGGCTCGTGCTGATCAGCAAGGGGAAGGGAATTCCGAAACGCTGTCTGCATACCGCCCGTTATGCATGCTAGACACGGCTGGAAAAGTGCTAGAGAAACTCATCAAGCGAAGAATCACTGACGCGATTCGTGCTTCTGGGGACCTATCTCCTCGGCAGTACGGCTTTAGAGCAGGACGTTCTACTATCGATGCGATCGCCGAAGTGGTAAGCGCGGTCCAAAAGGCAGAGGCACATGGTCGCACCAGGCGACGGATCGTCCTGTTGGTGACACTCGACATCAGGAACGCCTTCAACTCTGCTAGATGGGTGGATATTCTGGATACGCTGGAAAATCCTTTTCAAGTTCCAGAATATCTAATGCGGCTTTTGAGGGACTACCTAAAAGACCGAAGCCTGCTCTACGACACGACACAGGGCCTACGAAAGATGGCGGTTACATCGGGTGTTGCCGAGGGATCTATCCTTGGTCTACTGAGACTGGAGATACCAGATGAGTCGCGCTTGATCGGCTACGCGGATGATGATGCGGGTCTGGTCGCTGGACGCACCGTTGAACAAGCGCAACTTAGGCTAGGTATGCTGATGCGCCGAACGAGAGACTGGATGACTGCTCGCGGGCTCACTTTAGCACTGGAGAAAACCGAAGTGGTCATCTTGACAAAAAAGAGAATCCCTAGAGAAAGGATGATCAGCATTGGAGACATACAAGTCGAATCGAAGCCAGCGGTGCAGTACCTGGGGCTACTGATCGACTCGAAGATGAATTTCTCTGAACAAATCAGGGCAACGGCTGAGAAGGCTGCTTCAGGAGTATCGGCTCTGAGTCGGCTTATGGCCAACGTAAAGGGATTCAGCCCATTAAGAAGACGCCTCTTGATGAGTGCTGTAGGGTGAGTGCTAATGTATGGAGCAGAGGTATGGGCGACGCTCTCAGTAAGGAGGTTTACCGAAAACGCCTGGCACAGGTACAGAGAAGAGGAGCGCTGAGGATTACATCTTCTTACCCGACAGTCTCTGATTCGGCGGTGAAAGTCATTGCAGGCGTGATACCTATCGCCCTCCTTTCTAGAGAGCGACGCCCTATTTATCTGCGTCGAAACGAGGATGCAAGGGAGATGGTTGTCCGCGAAAAGAGACAGCGCTCACTCAACGATTGGCAGCAGTCTTGGGTGAATTGCACAAAGGAAAGGTGGACTGCGCGCCTGATCCCAGATGTGAGACCGTGGCTTAATCGAAGGCATGGTGAGACTGACTTCTATCTGACCCAGCTTTTGAGTGGGCACGGGTGTTTTCAGTCTTACCTGCACAAGATTGGTAAGTCACGGTCTCCCGATTGTCGGTTTTGCCCAGGAGAGGAAGACAATGCCTGCAACACATTTTTTGCGTGCATAAGATGGGACAGGCTGCGAAGGGCCCTCTACAGGGAGACGGGAGAGCTCACCCGGGATAATAAAGTCACGCCAGGTGGTACATTATGTTCGGGCAGTCCTAAAATATAAAAGGGACTCACAGCAGTCGGGGGTGTTGGGGCTGGGGGATCGCTTATCTGGCACTTCCTCTTCCCCTCTCCCCTCCCGCTAGAAGAGGGATCCCCCAGCTTGAAGGCGCCTCACGGTGTAACAAAACGAGACCTGGCACAAAGTAATGTGTCAAACGGATCCAGGCTGCGTTCTCAAGTTGACAGGGGAGGTGTTTAGCTGGTAGTCCAGTCGCCTTCTTGCGAACATGGGAGTCCCACACTCTGTACGTAAATGGCCATTCACATCCCTAACACAAAAAAAAAATAGTATCCCTTCGATTCCTTCTATTAGAAGCCGTCGTATGCCTCGTGTCTATCCTGGTAAACATACTGAATAATTTTTTTCGTTTCAGATGCCAACCATAGACAAAAAACGTGTATACAGAGTGTTACAATGCCAAGAAAACGAGCTCACACAGGTAAGCTAAAATAAACTTTTTATTAAATTGTGATCTCTTGCTTACCTTTCATATCTCAGATGGTATCAACAATGTCAGATGGGTGGCGATTTGAACAACTTATAAACATTGGAACACAATATAACTACGGTTCTGAGGAAAACGCGGAATTCTTATGTGTCGTGTCAAAAGAATGTCATAATCCTCAAGTGGGGCGTGAACAAGAGTCAAACGATCGAGCTAAAGTTTTGCAGCAGAAAGGTTCAAGAATGTAGACATTATTCAAACTGACTCTAATTGGATGCAATGAAATAATCAAGATACCTTTCCCGTATCTAGGAATATTTCAAACACCGTTTAATAGTTTTAAGTCTCTTCAATATATAGGGGAATCCTATTTTCGAGAAAAGAATAAATGGCATTTTTTGATAGCATATAGAGGATATTAAATTTAAACGTAAAACAAAATCACATTCATTCGGTATCTTCTCGGATTAATTGATTTTTATATCATTATTTATTTGAAAGCACACATACTGGAAGCATTAATTCATAAACATAACGTTACTATTTAAAAGTGACTATAAACTGAATATTTATTTTGTATTAATCGAATGCTATGTGAAGTGAATGTGTGAAATAAAAATAAATAAAACACGCGCAAACAAGAATAACATAACGAGGTAATATTTTTCTCCTAACCCAATCAGTTTTTGATAGTGATGCATAATACAATGATAGTTAATAACAAAAATGAGAAGCTAATTTAGAGAAAAAATTAACAGACAAACCTGTGTAATATAACAAGTATGTTGATACGAGCAGTTAATCTAATACATGTTAGAAAAGAAAGTTAAAGTTTGGATTTATTTTGAAAGAGATAAAACAAATATGAAAATTGGTGTTAAAATTTGTTTCGAAATTAAGATGATATTTCAATTATATGTGATTTATTTCAAGTTTTATTGAAATATTATTGAGACAAATACTTCGATGCAAAATGTGTTTTTATTTCAAAGACTTTATAAGATAATGCTAAAAAGTATATTTATAGGTGAGCGAAGCAAACTGTTCACGTTTATATATGATATTTGAAGCAAGTGTGTTGCGCATGTTCAATTGCTATTGGTTATTATGATGCATGAAGTTACTTTTCTTATGCAATTATCTTTCACACAAGTCATGCCTACAAGAAGGAGTCCAAAGTACCTTAACATTATGAACAGGCAGAAAGAAGCATGGATATTTATTTTAAAGCAAAATTCATGTAATACCTAATTTAATATTTCATCCCAAGAGAAAAAATGTTTGGGGAAATGAAGCTTAAAACCATAAAAAGCACAAAAACGACGCCGAGCAACCGCCATTTGAGACAAAGAAAGATAAACATGTTATGTCAAAGCAATGACAAGGTTCGATAAAGAATTTGGCCTGCCTACTACTGTACTTCTTACTGCAATTTTTGTAGCACCGCATGGGTATTTATTGACATTAAAAGAATTTATCGCCGTTCGTATTTGGAGACCCTTCATAGAGGCGCAAATATTTTGCTAATTAAATTGAGTTGAACACGTATGGATCACATATTAAAAATCGGCGGGTAACAAATTGTTATAAACATATCGCCCTTCTCACATTTGCTGTTTACACATTTCACAGTGGTTACCTCACAAAGGTGATAACTTTTTGGCTTAAATAGCTCAAATAGCTAATTTCAAAAGATTTCTATAAAAGTTTAATCAGCACTTGCATTGGCACTAATATATACATTTTCGATTCTTTTCTGAACCATCAAATGCCGTCATTTTGAATTTTTATTGACAACGGCTGCTGAAAATATTAAGCTGTAAATTTTCGAATTTTTTATTTTTCATCCAATTTGCATAATTAAATTAAATTAGTTTGCCTTAATAACTTATAATTTCAAGCTTTATCGGAATCTGTTGAGAATCTTGGCTGCTAGAGGACTACAGATTTAAAATTTTTTCTTACACTG
The DNA here is from genome assembly GCA_963969285.1 of Odontomyia ornata. NCBI lineage: Eukaryota > Metazoa > Arthropoda > Insecta > Diptera > Stratiomyidae > Odontomyia > Odontomyia ornata. Next base: position 264,982,564 of record OZ017739.1, read on the forward strand.
CAAATTTCAAGAGGCACCAGTTTTGAGCTACGTAGAAAGTTTCCTCATTCGAGCTCCTGTGGTTTGCGAGAAAACTTGTTGTGACGCACGAACAAACGGACGGACAGACAGACAAGTCGCGGCTTTATAATTTTTAGGGTCTTGTTAAAATTATTTTACAATATTTAAAAAAAAGTCTCAATTTATAAACACTTTCAAGTTGTCATTTAAAACGTTTCCATGAAAAAAGTTCTTTATTTCACTTCCTACTAAAATAGTGAATTGCGCTTGCCTTATGACCTTTGGGGGGCCGCCATTTTGAATGCATGCATTTGATTTTGGTTTATTTGAAATCTTTGGGTGCTAGGACCTCATCAATCAATGTGCCAAATCTCGTTCAAAGTGGAGTTTCACTCTAGACAGGGCAAAATAATTCAATTTTTAGTGAAAATGGCAGCTAAAAATATTAAGTTTTAAATTTTCCACTTTTTTATTTTTCATTCAATTTTAATGCAAGAACATAGTACAGAGATCCATGATCTCAAGTTTCATCAAAATCCGATGGAAAATGTGACCGCTGGAGGGCCACAAAAACCTGAAAAAAACGCATATTTAAACCGCCGCCATTTTGAAATTTCCACATGTATGATCACCAAAACTGTAGATCTAAGTAATGTCTATCTCGAAACCAAGTTTCACATATGTCGAACTAAAATTGCGACTTTTAGAAGCCTTTGAAGTTTTGAGATTCAACTGGCCGCCATTTTGTTTTTTGCCACCTGACCTCCAGTTTTTTACGAAATTCTTTAGATACTTATAATTTCTATCAAACTCCCAAATTTCATGAACATTTGTTGAAAGCTTTGATCACTATCACAACAACAAAATTTTGCACGTTTTTCGACCTTTGAGCGTTTCTGCCGTTCCGACTTTGGATTTTTTATTGGGAGATTCTATTTTTCTTGTATGTTTTCTTTTTGTCGTAATTTGAATTTGTGTACCCGTGTGTCAACTATTTCTTAAACGCACAATAAATATACATTTAGGTTAAAATATATGGAAATAATAAGTGACTACGTTTTGCCTGTCTCGTTTACACCAAAACATACGAACAATTAAAATTTATTTGACTACATGACGAAATTTCATTGATAAAATAGTTAAAACACTTTCATTTCAGAGATAAAGATTGCATATCGTTTTATTTTGTTGCATTGCAGTTTACCTATATGCATTTTTGTGTGGCTCAGTGGAATCGTTTGGTTTATGATTGAAACGGGAAGGTAGCAGATGATGGAGATAGGGAAGGTTTCTAGGAATCACTTTTTCTATATCTGTGACCACGATATCTTTCTTGGTCAACTTATTGACTTATTGTATGATTGGTTGTTATTGATATTATCCAACCCAAACAATACTGATTTTATAACAATAAAAAAAAAAAAAAATAAACAAGAGTGAAAAGGCTAAACTAAGAGCTAGAAAGTTTTGAACAAACATTCATGTTAAAGAATCTGGCCGTAGAGGAATAACATCATGCAAACTAAAAATTAATCTCATACAAACAAAAAAGAATGCCACTACGCAAGTCCTGCAACCTTAGCCATACTATAGAAGGCTGATCGCCTATTCTGCAGCAGATTTGTCGCCGAATCGAACTCAGCAATGTCACCTTTGTCCAATACCATGACCTTATCTGAGTCCATAATGGTGTTCAATCGATGTGCAATTGTAAGTACTGTGCACTCTTTAAATTCGGTACGAATTGTTTTTTTTTTGAATAAGCTCATCAGTTTCTAAATCTACAGCTGCCGTCGCCTCGTATTTTACTTTGCTTATGTACTTATTGCACAAAATTTGATGGGCACCCTGTAATAATTTGGATGGATAACAAATTAACATTATTTTCAAGGGCGCCTACAATTTTCTTACTCACATCTCAAATCAAATTCGCTAATGAAAGAGTTTTAGACTCAACCGAGATTCGGGATATGCTAGCACCGTTTCCTTTAACTAGCTGATTGTCTTTTCTTTTTCCAAATTGACAAAGAATTTTCATTTTGTACTTTTGTACCCAGTATAGGGACAACCGAGAATGATAACATTAACTCCATCATCAACTGATTAACAGATTAAATGATTATGGAAAATCGGCGAATCGCAACCAGAAATATGAGAATAAGCAACTCAATTCTTGCGATTTCCTGACTCGTATGAATGCCATGCGTCCATCAATTTTGACAAGCTTACTTTTCGGCACTTTCACCAACCAGTGTTCATTTTTGTTCTGCAGCGAGCGGTTTCGTCAGGAATATTTACTTTGTCAGAACGCCCATGCAAACAATTAAGTAACTTTTCTGAGCTAAACAAACTAGTTGCTCACACCAAGCGTAATTGTGAAAATCGTCGACAGTTCTTGGGTGGCGGCCACTACCTTCACACCTCCACTCCCATGTGGGTGGTCAATTCACTTTTACATCCCACGACAAAATTGACGTGGGATGTGCACCCGTCACAACCAACATGAGATGCCAAGCCACATAGCAGCAAGGTGTGTTGGTAGTGGTCCCCAGCGGCGTCGCATGATTCATTACAATATATCAGTGAACCTTTGTACCAAATTTCATCCAAATCGGAGCTATACTTTGGTCAGAACAGAAATCACAATCACGTCTAAAATGGCCGCCATTTGGTTTTTGCCTGGCCGATATTGCTGATTCACGAACTTAACCGAGATATTTACCCAATACACCTTTCCTAAAAATTTGGTGAAAATCGGAGCAAAATTTCAACCTCTAGCGTGGTCACAAATTTCGTTATATCCTATATATATATATACATATATATATATATATATATATATATATATATATATATATATATATATATATATATATATATATATATATATACACATATATATATATATATATATATATATATATATATATATATATATATATATTTATATTTATATATATATATATATATATATATATATATATATATATATATATATATATATATATATTTATATATATATATATATATATATACATATATTTATATATATATTTATATATATATATATATATATATATATATATATATATATATATATATACATATATATATATATATATATATATATATACATATATATATATATATATATATATATATATATATATATATATATATATATATATATATATATATATATATATATATATATATATATATATATATATATATATATATATATATATATATATATATATATATATATATATATATATATATATATATATATATATGTATATATAAGATACTCTCCGCAAAGGGCAGAGAGAGCGCGTTACAAAATGATAAATAAACTCACCTACGACTTTAATCACCATTGCTGGTGTCGCAACCCTAGCAAGTGGGAACTGATTCAGCTATCTCTTTTACTATACATATGTGACACAATACGGCTATCTCTTTTACTATATGTGACACAATACAAAATGATAAATAAACTCACCTACGGCTTTAATCACCATTGCTGGTGTCACAACCCTAGCAAGTGGGAACTGATTCAGCTATCTCTTTTACTATATGTGACATAATACGGCTATCTCTTTTACTATATGTGACACAATACGGATTCATTATTTCAACTTGGGAAGTTTATTCCAATATACTGATTTTTACGCATAGATGCATAAATTGAAGTCCATAGGTATAAAATTCTCTATGTTAACATACTCTACATTCTAATCCATCCTTTCATTTGTATTGCTTAAGCTTTACCTAGTTAAATCACCATAGGATTGATGGATAATTTGGACGCATGTATGAGACCTATATTATAGTATACCCTTCTGTTTATCTATTTTACTTCCCTAATGCGTCGACCTAACAGATCCCACAAATCCTCAATGGAATTTTCTTGTGGTTGGGAGGTGAATGTCATTTGCGCATAGAGTGTGGGACTGCCATGCTCGCAACCGATTGGACTGCCCATTAAACACCTCCCATGATAACCCAAGAACACAGCCTGGAACTGTTTGATACATTACTTCGAGCCAGGTCTCGTTTTGTTACGTTGTGAGGCGCCTTCAAGCTGGGGGATCCCTCTTCTAGCGGGAGGGGGGTGGCGAGAGGCGAAGAGGAATTACCAGACAAGCGATCCCCCAGCCCTGACGTCCCCGGCTGCTGTGAGTCTCTTTTAGGATTGCCTGAACATAATGTACCACCTGGTTCCATTTGTCAACCGGTTCAAGCATCACCGCAACTTTACTATTCGGAGTGAGCTCTCCTGTCTCCCTGTAGAGGTCCCGTCGCAGACTGTCCCATTTTGTGCACGCGCAAAATGCGCGACAGGCATCGTCTTCCTCTCCTGGCCAATCGGAGGCCGTAGGCTAGCCTTGAATGTACTGAGCAGCAAGTCAGGACGATGGTGATAGACAAGTTGCAACACCTCAGCTGGAACACCATCTAGACCTGGAGCCTTCCTTGCTTTCAGTGAAAGGACTGCCTCTTCCAGTTCTACCTGTGTGAAGAGTGCACACTCGATTGCTATTTCACCGTGGATAGCGTCAACACGGATGGGATGGGCGGGAAAGCGTGCCCGCACTATCTCGTCCATCTTTTCCACTTCATATATGCAAGGCGTCCGTAGGGCACCAAGCTTCCGCATAATTAGCTTGTAGCCAAGGCCCCTCGGGTCCTTGTTCACATTGTCCACTAGATCTTGTCAGCAGCGAGCATTGCTGATGCTAATCAACTTATATGCTGCTACCCGGTTGCATGCCTCGTCACGGTTCCGTGCTCATTGAGCCGCACGCCGAAGCTTGTGACACTCCCTCCGCATTTCAGCGATTTCAGTCGACCACCAGCACACTGAGGGCTTGCCGTGCCGGAGTTTTCGACGGGGCATAGAAGCATTGCAAGTAGTCGAGATGATGCTCATAGTTGAGTTCACCACGTCTTGAGCTGCAGCGGAGCACCTGCCGTGAGCACCTCGATGAACCATTCACGTCCACCCTTTCGATGTTCCACCCAAATGTAGAAAGTCAAGAGCATGGGCATCGGGAGACAACATCACCGATCATAACTAGAATGCACTGATGATCACTAGCTGAGTAGTCCTCTAATACTTTCCAATTGTGTATCCTCCGCACTATGGACTCCGAGGCATATATCACGCACGATACGGTTCCTTCACAGCCAATATGGCGGAAAGTCGGCGTATTTCCGGTGATTAGTACGGCGAGCGCCGTCCTGGCCATCATTTCCAAGATTCGTTTCCCCGCGGATCTGTTTGCGGCATGCCCTATCCGATTGCTTTAACGCTGAAGTCTCCCTCAATGAGCACATTGGCGTCTGCGTTCGAGACGGCGCCCTCGAAAGAATTAAGCTTGGCATGGAAAGATGATACCGATTCGTTCGGCGTTTTTTTTTGTGGTAGGGAGGTGAAGGCATTTACGCCCGCCGAGTCTGGCAGTGTGGGACTCCCATGGAGGATACCCTTGGACTACCCACTAAACACATCCCCTGTCAATCTGAGAACCTAGCCTGGAACCGTTTGACACATTACTTCGGGCCAGGTCTCGTTTTGTTACGCCGTGGGGTGCCTTCAAGCTGGGGAGTCCCTTTCCTAGCGGGAGGGGAGAGGGGAAGAGGAAATGCCAGAAGAGCGATCCCCCAGCCCCAGCGCCTCCGGCTGCTGTGAGTCCCTTTTATATTTTAGGACTGCCCGAGCATAATGTGCCACCTGGTTCCATTTGTCAACCGATTCGAGCATCACCGCAACTATATTATCCGGGGTGAGCTCTCCCGTCTCCCTGTAGAGTTCCCTTCGCAGCCTGGCCCATTTGGTACACGCAAAAAATGTGTGACAGGCATTGTCCTCCTCTCCTGGGCAAAACCGACAATCGGGAGACCGTGACTTACCGATCTTGTGCAGGTAAGACTGAAAACACCCGTGCCCGCTCAAAAGCTGGGTCAGATAGAAGTCAGTCTCACCATGCCTTCGATTTAGCCACGGTCTCACATCCGGGATCAGGCGCGCAGTCCACCTTCCCTTCGTGCAATTCCCCCAAGACTGCTGCCAATCGTTGAGCGAGCGTTGTCTCTCCTCGCGGACAACTATCTCCCTCGCGTCCTCGTTTCGGCGCAGGTAAATAGCGCGAAGGCGACAGGTATCACGCCTGCAATCACTCTCACCGCCGAGTCGGAGACTGTTGGATACGAAGATGCAATTCTCAGTGCTCCTCTTCTCTGTACCTGTGCCAATCGTTTTCGGTATACCTCCTTGCTGAGAGCGTCGCCCCATACCTCTGCTCCGTACATTAGCACTGACCCTACAGCACTCATCAAGAGGCGTCTTCTTGATGGGCTGGGTCCCCCTACGTTGGCCATAAGTCGACTCAGGGCCGATATTCCCGAAGCAGCCTTCTCAGCCGTTGCCCTGATTTGCTCAGAGAAACTCATCTTCGAGTCGATCAGTAGCCCCAGGTACTTCACCGCTGGCTTCGATTCGATTTGTATACCTCCAATACTGATCATCCTTACTCTAGGGATTCTCTTTTTTGTCAAGATGACCACTTCGGTTTTCTACAGTGCTAAACTGAGCCCGCGAGCAGTCATCCAGTCTCTCACTCGGCGCATTAGCATACCTAGCCTAAGTTGCGCTTGTTCAACGGTGCGTCCGGCGACCAGAGCCGCAACATCATCCGCATAGCCGACCAAGCGCGACACATCTGGCATCTCAAGTCTCAGTAGTCCGTCGTAAGACACGTTCCACAGGTCCGGACCAAGGATAGATCCCTGAGCAACACCCGATGTAATTTCCATCCTTCGTTGGCCCTGTGTCGTGTCGTAGAGCAGGCTTCGGTCCTTCAGGTAGTTCCTCAAAAGCCGCATTAGATATTCTGGAACTTGAAAAGAATTTTCCAGCGTGACCAGAATATCCACCCATCTAGCGGAGTTGAAGGCATTCCTGATGTCGAGTGTCACCAACAGGACGATCCGTCGCGAATTAAGCTTGGCATGGAAAGATGATACCGATTCGTTCGGCGTTAGGTACATACTAAAGAAGCTGGTCCCTGGGCACCGAACTCACACGAAACCGTCCACAGCTCTCCGCTTGGAAATCACTGTTCCGAACCCACTTTCATCAGGATATCATGATGCAGAACTTTTATCATGGTGTTGCTCACTCGGCAGCGATAAGTCGACTTTCATGTCCCTCGCGGACTGCTCAGGTAAGTTTTGGGCGGTTGAACGGCGGTGTAGGTTTAGTTCCAGGATGCGGGTCATCGAAGTTCAGATTTTGCTTTGGCTAGGGCTTCTTGGAAAACTCGATATTTCCCTGGTCCCAAGACGTGCCCAAAATCCGATCTTCGATCAGCATCATTGCAAAGAATACAGTGTGCCTCCTTTGTACACACTTTCCTTTTGTGTCCCATTTCACCGCATTTGTACCATATCGCGTCCATTGCATACTTGTGCATTGTGACCATAGATAAGACATTAAAACATTGAAGAGGCGCTACTATTCACCGTATCCTGCAGACAACCCACCCTATTCTTACTTTGCCCTTGTTCAGAAATTATTCGGCGTCCTTTTTGGTAAAGTCAATGATGGCCATCCGTAGTCACCTATGATTTTCTGGTGCCAGCCTCACTTTGATCCTGCTCACGCTAGGGAGTTCCCTTTTAATGACCTCTTCTACCTTGGCCAGGTCCGGGATTCAGTCAATGTCTCTTATTTCGATCGTTTCCATCAGCTCGAGCGAGGCTATAGTTGCGCTTTTCCCGAGGAATTCCTTTACCGCGTCGCAGAATGTTTTTTTATTGTCGGCCTCTACTCCGAATTCGACTAGTATGTGGCCCGGCCGTGTTGATCGAATTGCTTTACTGGCAGTATTGGTGTCTTCAGGCCTTACATTTCCCCTGATATCCCGCAGCACTTCTGCGTTGGATCGGCCATGTGGGGGTTTTATGAGCAGTCTCTGCTTCGTCGGGGCTTCTTTCACTCCTGTTTCGCATGGTCTTTTTTCTCGCAGGTTTTTCTGGCACTTTTTGAAGGAGTTTCTTTGCGTCTTTCTTCGCGCCTTTTGTAAGCACTGTCTGGAACCCCTGATCTGGCGTTCCACGCCCATCAAATGCCTCTTCCCTCCTTCTTTTGTCCCGATCTCCTTCGATTGGGCAAGACGCTATTCTTTTATTGATGTCTGATGGTAGAGCTATCTGCGGATGCCCTTTAGATTTAACCCTCAGTGCTTCTATAGCCCTCTGCTCTTCTTTTGCCTTCTGGTCCTCTTTGGCCTTTAACCAGCTCCTCCGATAATACCCTATGAGATTTAGCTCCTCTAGTTCAAGGAACCCAATCTTTACTCCTTTGCTGATTTTTGGCGAGTCGCATGCAGATTTTATTATTTTTAGAACATCTCCCGCTTTTCGGATTGGCCTTTCTTCTTCATGTCAGTGGGCGACCTCCTTACTTGGGATAAGTTATCGGTTTCCGTTTCAGAGTACAGTACTTCCGCCACATTTTCGACGGTAACGTTGAAATCACACAACGGCGCTTTTTTTGTCTGGTTACGCCTTTCATTTCCTGCCGTGATCTCTTTATGGACTGCATGATGATTCGTTATTATTAAGGGATTTAAGACCCTCCCTTATAGCGATTGCAGCAGTAACCATCAAATTCTCGACGTTTCTTTATATTTTCCCCGATCGCTCGAACATCTGGCGTGTCCTGGGGAGTTTCCCGCTTTTTCGTTTTATTTATTTATTTATTTCTATTTAACTGAAAAACCAATTACAAAATAGATTCAATAATAGCACAGCAAAATAGATTAAGTAATAGCACAGCAAGAAGAAAGAAAAAAAGACATGCAAATAGCATGATAAAAGTAATAAAAAGTGCAAAAACGAGAAGAAAAGAAAATTACTAAGATAAGAGTTGAGAAGAGGAGAGTTGACATATTTTTTATAAACTAAATACGAGAGGAGGAAGAGCTCTAGCTGAAGGTCATCATGGTTACGAGGTAATCTGAGCATGGGTGAGTGAAAATACATCAAGCTACGTCTGAATGGAACATTAAAGATATTCGACGATCTTGTAGAACGCATAACGCGCCTCACTGGAACCTGGTTGACTAGCCGAGTATCGAGAAACAGATTCAAGCGTGAACTTCAAATGAGGCGACCAAACTGGCGAACAGTACTCAAGGATGGGACGAACCAAACTAGAACATAATTTAACACACGATAAAGGATCGGAAAAAATATAGGAATTTCTTAAGATCAAGCCAGAAATGCGAGAGGCTTTAGAAGTAATTTCAGAAATATGAATGTCGAACTTTAATTTAGAGTCAAATGTGACACCTAAGTCCCTGAAATAGTTGCCGTACTAAGGTATGAACTATTTAACAAAAATTGAAAGCTTATAGGGCAATGGTTATTAGAAAATGAAAGGTGGATGCACTTAGAAACATTTAAAGTAAGTTGGTTTTAAGAACTCCAAAATAAAATGGCATTCAAATCTTTTTGAAGCAAAGCACGGTCATCATTAGACGACACTAGTTTGAAAACTTTGATGTCATCTGCATAAAGAAGGCAGGAGGAGTTTGTAATGAATCATGCGACGCCGCTGGCGACCACTACTAACACACTTTGCTGCTAGGTGGCTTGTCATTTCAAGTTGGTTGCGACGAGCGCACATCCCACGTCAATTTTGTCGTGGGATGTCAAGAAGATTTGACAGCCACATGGTAGGAGAGTGTGGACGTAGTGGCCGTCACCCAGGAAGAAGTCCCGGAGGGTGCCAACAAGCATCAAAAAGGCTTAAGGTTAACAGGAAAAAGAACTTTCCTACGAATTGGTCATCACAGATATCCACCGACTATTCAAAAGTAGTAGTAAATGTATCAGAAATTGGAATTGGTAAGTCGGCGAATGCAAAGTTTGTTTTTCCGCTTCGAGTTGAAATAACGTTTTGTAATGTTTAGACTGGCCGCGGATATCATCAATCAATCCATGCAGAGAGCGGAGCCAGATCTACGAGGATGCAAAACGCCGCAAGTGGAGAGTTTGGACCTGCACTGGACCAATTCGATACCATAGACTTCTCTGACTATGATCTACGCAAACGTGATGGATGTCCGTGTTTGCCTAGATTAAAGTGCTTGCTTGTGAGCCCTTTATCTGCAAAGACTTATTACAGTGAGTATGTTGCATCAAGCTGAATCCGATTCAACCCACAACTACCGGAAGATATTGCTATGGACGAAAAGAATGATCAGAAATTAATCAATATGATGTGGCAAGCGAAAGCATACATGCATGCTAATCGGGAAAAGATCATAGAAATGATAAATCTTTTAAAATAGCAAATAAGAAGAAGATAATATCTTTGTACCAAGACTTTTAAAATATCTCTTATCACAATTGGAAATTGTGGAAGGATTGAATTCAAATCACACAATATTGTGAACAAAAAATTCCAATTTATTATATTTAATGATAGTTTTCGTATAGTCATAGCTATGAAAGAAAAAACCAAATGATGAACTGAAAGGAAATGATACAGAATTATATCAGATGATCCCAACGTTTTTATTATACGAAAGTATCCCCACGTTGATTATTAGGAAATCTTATGCATCTGGCATTCGACAATAGATTATGATTTTCAGTAAATAATGATAAGCGTTCTTTTGTTTTTTATGCAAATCCGCGATCAGCTAACAAGTGCAAGATCAATATTAACGAATTTTCATAATGTGCGGGCACGTTGTTATTTATATTTTTATTTGAACGCGATAAATTTCTCAAGGTGTCGTTGATCGTTTTATAAAGCTTCAAAATAATAATAGCGTTTTCCAATAAGTATGTATATAGGACAAAATATAAAGCATAATAGCATATTTGTGGTGTAAAGTAGCAAATATTTAAGTTTCGAAAGGGATTTATGTCTTATTTTGTAATTTTTTTAAACAAGTCTTCGTGGGTAGACCTCGGATAAAAACCCATATTTTAGCTAAAATTTTTGAATGAAAAGCTTAAAGTATTTTAATGTACGGTCAAGTACTCGATGGATACATTATTGAATTCGATAATTTTATTTGTTTAGGTTAAGTGTCAACTGAAATTCGAGGCTTAAGATATTTTAATGCACGGTTAGTAAGAAAATTTACTATATTCAGAAATTGTCATGCTCTGTTATAATGTTTTTGGCGAGAAGTCAGTCGGTAGGAACCGCACAGTCACTATTTCTTAATGAAAGTCAAAAAAAAAAAAAATAGAAAAACTTGAGAACATCAAAACAACCAAACGATACGTAAAAAAAACAATCGAACGCACAAAATTTTTGTAATCGTGTTTAGATATTTTATTGTTTTTTTCAATAACTTAAAAGCGTAATTCACAATTTGAAGACGTCTAATATACTAGAAAACCAGTAATTTAAGCTCTCAGCTGTAAAAGGAAAAACAATAATTTATTATTAATATTTTCCTTCCTAATCATTTTATAATTCCGATTTGGATATGAACTCTTCTAACAGAACCATGGTTTGATAGAATTGATAATTTTTTTGAGTATTTAAAATTACAAAAAAAAAACCCGCAAACAAACAAATCTTAAAAATTTTTTTTGATCTAAAGTTAATTTGGCTTCCGAAGCGAAAAGAAAATGAAAATACATAACGAATTGCTTTTAATCTTATATTTTTTGAAAAAAAAAAGAAAAACGAAAAACACGCAATTATTATATATTTTTATGCCTCTTCATCGGTGAAATGAATAAAACTATGTATTGCTAACCTTAACAACGACTTTCCTTTCCAGTGGTTCTTCTTTTCAGCGAGAAATGAGGTGCAGGGTAGGTATGCCGTCGCGAGGGTAGGGTTTGAGAAAATCCGCTGAGGTCGGTTTCGCGTCGCGCGCGGTACGCGGTACCTTTGTTGTTTTGCCGTTTTATTAGCGTAGCGTTCGTCGGGTTGAGTTAGCGTAGCCTATTTTTCGGTACCGCGTCGGAAATTCGGGAACGCGAAGTAAAAATTAGATTTTTGTCCTTGACTGAGTAAATGAAGAAATACGGAGTAACGTAAAGTAGGTTTCCTCTCCGTATGGCTTTGTTTTGTGACGCGTTTGTAAACGGGCATGTACTGATGGCTGAATATTGTAAATGAGCGTAACCCATTCGAAGACCCGCGACTGATTGGTTGACCGGTTGGTACCATCCGTTGGCACTACTCAGACTTAACGTCTAGAACCGATGAGAGGTCGGTTCCGCGTTCGCACGTAGACGTAAACTCATTACAAGTTGATGGCGATGTATGGTAAGTCATTTATAAACAGAGTGAACAATAGTGGGCCAAGAATGGATACTTGAGGAACACCTGAAGACGGATGGAGGGGGGCAGAAAGACACCAGACTGACACGATTGGATAAGTAGGAGGATAACCAGTGGAGCAAATAATCAGGAACGTTAAGAAATTTAAGTTTTCTAAGCAAAATATTGTGATTTACTGAGTTGAAGGCTTTAGAGAAATCCAAATACAAGTTTTCGACTTGAAGACGGTCCTCCATGGCTTTTGTCGCGACGCTCACGAGTTCTACCAAATTCTTTAAGGTTGATCGCCCTTTGATACAACTATGTTGTTCAAGAACGAACAAGTTATGAGTAAGTGAATAAAGGTGCAAGTACACAATTTTCTCCAGTAGTTTGGAGGAACAGGGTAATAAGGAGATAGGTTGATAATTGGCAACGTCTCAGGTGCTACCTTTTTTAAAAATAGAAGTAACATAGGATATTTTCCAACACGAAGGAAAAAAGCCTGAAGATAAGCTAGAGTTGAAGAGAAAGGAAAGGGGGACACAAATAGAAGTAGCTAATGACTTCACGAAATGATTAGGAATACCATCGGGACCTGAACTAGCAGAGTCATCAAGTTCTAAAATAAGCTTAAAAACATCTTCCGAATAGCAACTAAAAGGAAATGAAGATTGGAATTTAGGACGCTCTGGCGTTCGCATCATTTTTTTGCTGCGCCCGAACGCCGCAGGAATCTCATTCTGGACAAGATTATCGGGTAATCTCCGTTTTTTGGCCGTCTTCACTGTCATTGTATTCATCGTCGTTTTTGTCATTATTAGTTTGTGGATTTTTTTTATCTTTTTTTAGTGTTTTTAGTTGCTCCAGTTTTATTGGGCCCTCCTTCGGGGCCGCTATCTCCGTTCATGTGTGTAGTCGCCTTTTTGGTCCCATTATTATCTTTGCTGAGCAGAAAGGTCATGCGAGGGTTGGCACAAGCCCTTATGGGGGCAATTACTCAGAGCCAGACCAGCGCTAATCTGGAGTCCGTCTCAATCGAACCTACACCACCAACCTAATGGTGCGAACTTCGAACGTACTCCGAGGCCTGCCAAGATTTTACCGAAACGGAGACAGTATGATAGTTAAATTGGAGCCATTCACCAGCGAGTGTCACCTCGGCGCTACCGTGCAAAGCAACTACGTCCAAACCATCATATCCGCCAGCCGAAATCATCAATTCCAGTTCGTTGTCCAAAGCGTAGTCCAGATTCAGTCAGGGTCGTTTCCTGTCATCCCAGGAGGGAACCTCACGGCACCTCCCATATCCTTGGGTCCATGGAGGCGGCGCTCCCCAAAGAATGCTAACCTCCAAGAGTACTTCTGTTGATCAGTACTTCCCGTGTGGGAATTTCTTCTGGTACGTGGGGGCGGCACTCCTCAAAGAATGCCAGCCTCCAAGAGTCTTCCTGTCGGCTGGCATTGCACCTGGGTTGATGGGATTAGATGCGGAGACCGAGGAGTATGCAACTGCTTTATAACCTGTAAACCCTTATTCTTGGACTAGTCTCGAGGAATTTTAGGGACCGTCATTTTGCTATAACCTGAAAAATAATGTATCAAGATCCATTTCTCAACACGATGCAGTGAATTGAAGGAATATAAATATCCCTAAAGGACTGCGGCGATGGTCTGCCGCCTCGGCGAGCGAAGATGTTTGTGCTTGCCAGAATTGGCCTTGTCTGAGGACGCGTGAATGCACTGGTAGCCTAGCCTTGCAGTGTCGTGGGGCGGGTTCTTTTTCCCAGCACAAGAGCTGACTCGGTTCGACGGTATCAAGGCTGAGGTAACCTACTGAAGGGATGGATTTCCAAAGCAAAACGACAGACTGGGCCTGGCGAACCCAGGCGAGATTTGAGAGGGTCTCGTCTTTACTTTTCCACTTACGACCGCAAAAAAAAAGGGTGGTGCATCCAGGTGGAAGCGGTAATCACTAACATTGCGCGTCTGCGTGTAAAGGTTACGAGTAAATCTTGCAGATCGAAGTCGAAAGAACCGTACGAACACAAATTATTCCATCTTTTGCATATTCTTATTATGATGTTTGCTATAACTGCCGTTCGAGTACACTCCACCGGACGTAGGACGATTCTGTTAGGTGGTTCCACAAAGAACGCGGTGCGCACAAATATCTTGACAATGAATCTTTCGAAGATTTCAACTAAACGAAACGGCCGCTCGAGGAGGAATTTTACACCATCGACCGACTAGCTCCGGCATCACAACCGCATGCTCGCATCTCATCCAATTCGATCCGCGAAGATATTTTTCGTTTTCTCATTAGCCGCTACGCAGTAGTTTTTCACGCGCACCAAGCAAAAATTTTCCGCCATTCGCCAGATCTCCTCACTCTAACCCGAGTCCCGCTTGACAATATTTCTGCTTAGCTCGACGAGCCTCTTCATGGCGGTAACTGAGGTTTTTCTCGTCCAGACATCCTAGCAATTACTTCGCTAGATTGTATCGTAAAAGGGGCTACCATTATCATTTTTTTGTAGTTTTGTTTTATCTTTTCATTTGTTTCTTTGGAAAACTTTTTTCTGATAATAGTAGCGATGGAAGTGGCTAGGTTTAGTACGGGTTGAAAATAAAAATGTTAATAAGTTACGTATCAAACTATTCCGCACTTATTGCGGTGCTATTTTCATAAAAATGGTATTTTCTTTGCAGAGGACTTTCGAGCAGTTTGCCTAGGCAAGTTACTCGATTACTACAACTAGCCATTAAATGATTCTGTATAATATGAAAGTAGTCATGTTTGTTCATTTTATTATCAACGAACACTAGCTTACAAATGTTCTCATGCACACCCACAAGATTACATGCCCACCTCCACTTTTATTGTGCGATTAATATAGTTTTTCTCGAGCTCCTTACTACCTCTTTTCCATACTTTCATATACGTTACAAAATTATTAAATTTACTGTCATCAAAGAATGCAGCATCTTCCCAATTGTTTGTTTCTTGTTTCAAGTATTGTTTTGTAACATTAAGTTTTTTTTTATTTACTGCAGATAGGAAGGTTTTTTTGCGAGGAGATCGGTTATGATACCCGAAATTATATAACACCATTCGTATGGTTTGGGCGTTACAGTTTTTACCCATTAAAACCAGTTAATTCTCCGCAATTTTAGGGACATATATATCGGATCCTTCTTGATAGTGTTTGTTATCATCCATTTTTCTTTTTCAGAGAATATATTTGGAGGACTACTACTGGTGTTTGGAAACTGTTTTCTCCAAATATAATCTTATAATTAACTCCCATATCTCAACCGGTATTCTCGAAGCTTTACCACCAAAAATAAACGCAAAACCTTTGAAAATTAGCTTTCACTAAAAATTAGTCAAAAATATAAAAAAATATATGAAACCCCTTAAGAAAACAGATACAATACAGTGAACTGTATGTACACTCTTTAGAGTTTTGTAAAATATCTTAACAAAACCCTATTAGTTTCGCAATCTGTCTGTCCGTCCATCTGGCTGTTCACCTGTGCGTCACAGGAATGCACCTCGGAAACTTCAATAACTAGTTCATGAAACATGGATCAAAAGTGGCAACTTCTTCAAAGTTTTGGTAGAGTCCTCACTTATATGGAAGGTCTTCCCTTACATGGAAGTGACCCCGTAACAAGTTTTTTACCCAAGGTAGCCAACACGAATAGCAAATGAAAGGCCTCAACGAGGACTTTCAGGGTGGGGTATCTGAAGACGGGTAACGGTGTCGAGGGGAGTGGGTTAGTTCAAAATTTGTGAAATATTTATGCTCCCGCTAAGGTTCGATATCTATGAGCCGAAATACCTGGAAAAAATTAGGATGTTGGTCTTCATGATACAAGGGTAACAAATATCTCCGAAGTCAAAATTCGGTAAACTTTGTAAGCAATAGTGCAATTTTTGAATTTTAAATGTTTGCCTGGAAAATCAAAAAAAAAAAAGCGAGCTGTAATTTGCCAGAATCTCATGTACAGTTATTGGTAATAGGCGCAAATATTCCAGGAATTTCATAGTAATCCATTTTTGAACAACAAAATTGTTGCCGGCGGAAAATTTCACAATTAACACTACAGATATGTTCAAATTTTCAAGAAATTTTCAAGAATTGCTTGTAGTATTGATATTTTATTCCAACCGCTTAAACAATGAGGTCAATAAATTGCAAACATCATGGCGACAAATTTGTATAAACCATAACCACATATTTTTTTAAGTCAATTGAAAGATTGCATATTCATATAAAAATGAAATCGTGTCAAATGTTTGGAATAAATAGGATTGAAACGTTCCCAAGTACGCAAAGATTTTTTCAAAGAGGATAACATCATTCAGCTAAATGAAAGAGTACGTTTGTTCCATGGTACAAAGCCGCGCCATTCATTTATAACGTGTTAAAACTGTAAAAAATTAGAATGTGTGATTTGTTTTTTAAATTAATATTCTCTCAAAAAAAATATCTTATATTTTTACAGTTGATGTGGAGTTGAAGATATTAAGATCTCGATAGCTACTTTTGGACATATAAGTATATTTGATATTTGATTAAAATACCAATTTAATTTTTTTTTATTCTACAATTTAATCCAGTATGTGCAAGATTACGTATATTCATTATTTTCGTTGCCAAGCATCTAATTTTAGTGCGATTATCAAACAATTCCTTCAGTTTCGGCGTATTAGTGAATTTTCCTGGAAAGTGTAAGTGTCATATAGTTGCCTGAACTTTACATTTAGCACAATTTCAGGACTCTTGGCCAACAATAGTCATCCGAATATTTTAGGGGGATCTAAACCAAATTTGGAAAATATATAATTTCTTTCACTAAATTTTAATGCAAATTTTAATCTTCTCTATTTTAGAACATGCTTTTCCCAAAGCCTATGATAGCTTAAAATTATTTCCGAGGAGGTACCTTTTAATCTTTTGCATAATGACATAGTGGTTAATGTTGATTCAAGCCCTTCAGCTGCAGATGGGAGGCCTGGAAAGTGTAAGTTTTATGTGTATATGGTACGTAGCATCAATTATGACATTTTTTATTCAGGCTTTAAAATGGAAAAATCAACGGAAGATGATTCATACGGCTTGCAGGATGTAGTGATTAAAATGTTCAAAAATGTCCGTAAAGGACTGCAGCGATGTTCTGCTGCCTCGACAGAAGAAGATGACAATACCTGCCAAGAATGCCCTCGTCTAGAGACGCGTGAATGCGCTGGCAAGCTAGCATTGCGGTGTCGTGGGGCGGGTTCATTTCCCCAGCACGAGGACCCACTACAAAAAAATTTCGCACTCACGAATTTGGTTGTAGTTCAAGAGGCGACCGAAGTCGCAAAAAGTGTAGATAACTACACCGAGGGAGATAGTACTTGTTACGAGAACAAGTGGAACCTGAAAAGAAAGGCGGACTTGGGGTAACCTCGTCATTACCCGACGAAGCTCAGGGCCCACAAATGAAAGAGGGGCAACCGGGTGGTGATGGAGCCCCTTCGCACCCACCCAACCGGAATAAATCCATATATATGACCTGAGATTGTACTGCGCCTCATTTGCACGTCCCGCGGCCTTAATCTTCCGTCCGATTTGTTGGCGGAGGTCTCCTAGACGTTCGTGGGGCTCCAGCGCAACGACGGGGTCTCCCAAACACTTTAATTGCCGTAACAGCCGGTATGATTTACCGTGGCAAATCATGTGCTATCCAAAGGCGGCAAAGTAGGGGGCGACACCGGTGACGGAATGATACGAGGATCGCAGGGCGCATGTGATGGCAGACAATCGCCGATCCCAATCCTTTTGAGATGGGTGGACGTAGGAGCGGATCGCGGCCAATAGGGTGCGGCTCAACCGTTCTGATGCGTTAGACTGAGGAGAGTATATGGGCGACAGTTGGTGTTCAATGCCATACTGCTCGAGTAGGCCCTTAAACTGCCGAGACCGGAACTGTACTCCGTTGTCTGAGTACACACTCTCTGGAACCCCGAACACATGGAATACCCGGTTCTCTAAGAATTTCACGATCGATGGAGTTGTAAACTTACGGATAGGTTCCACCAGTGGGAATTTTGAAAGCTGGTCTAGAACGACTATAGCTCCGATGTGTCCCATGGAAGACCGAGGATATGGACCGAGTAGATCGATGTATAGACGTTGGAGTACGCGTTCTGGGACGTTGAGTTGACCCATAGGAGGTCGAAGAGGCTGGTTGGGCGCTTTGGTGCCTTTACAGGTCTCACAGGCGCTCACGTAGTCTTTGACCTGCGATGTCATTTTAGGCCAAAAGAAGTATTTCTTGAGTCGCCGTAACGTCCGACCGTAACCTCCGTGGGCACTTAAAGGATGGTCATGTGCGCGGAGGATCAGATGTTGTGTCATTTCCTCCGGTACCCAGAGTTTCCAGGACTCTTCTTCCTGCCATGGATCACCAGTGGCGTATTCATTTCGTCTATACACGTAGCCGTCTATTACTTTCAAATCAGGCAGCTGCGATTGTTGGGTCGCGATGGTTTGCCTTAACTCTTTGTAGCTGTCTGATTCTAAATGTGGGCTGTCCAAATCTATCTCGATGGGGTCCTCGTCATTTATTGTCAATTCGGTTCCCTCTGGGGAAAACATCCGTGAGAGAGTGTCGGGTACGATGTTCTGGGTCCCTTTCCGATGTTTGATGGAAAACTTGAACCCTTGCAGTTTCAGAGCCCATCTTGCTAGGCGTCCATGTAAATCTGCCTGGTTCATCAACCATTGTAGTGAAGCGTGGTCCGTGATGATCTCGAATGGGTGGCCCTCGATATAAGCTCGGAATTTCTTCACAGCCATTACCGCTGCCAAACATTCCTGCTCGGACACAGTATAGTTTCTTTGGGCCGAGTTCAGCTTATTGGACATGAAGGCGATGGGAGCTTCCTCTCCCTCATCGGTCAATTGCACCCGCACGGCTCCAACTCCATGCTGACTTGCGTCACAATGAATGGAGAAGGGCTTCGTGAAGTCGGGGCTGTGCAAGACCGGGGCTGATGTGAGGGCTTGTTTTAGCTCTTCAAATGCCTTTCGGCTGAGTTCGGTCCAAATGAACTTCCCCTTCTGCAGCATGTCTGACAGGGGTGCTGAAACTGTTGGATAATTCCGAACAAACCTTCGGTACCAACCGCACACACCAAGGAAACGTCGTAGCTGCTTAACTGTTTTTGGTAAGGGGAACTCATCAATCGCACGAGTTTTGTCTGGATCCGTTTTGATAGTGCCATGTCCTATGACATGTCCTAGGTATCGGACTTCTTTCATGACAAACTTACTTTTCTGTACGTTGATGGTGAGTCCCGCCTTACTGATGTGAAGGGCTACTTCTTGTAGGAGTAGGAGGTGTTGGTCGAACGTTTCCATGATGAGTAACAGATCATCCAGGTACACGAACACTTGGGGTTTCAGGTGAGGTGGGATGACCTTGTCCATCAGCTGAGTCATCGTTTGCGACGCGTTACACAGGCCAAAGGGCATTGTGACGAACTGATATAATGGTCGTCCAGGCACTGTGAAGCGGTCTTATCCCTCGAGACTGGTGATATAATTGGCTTTCGGCAGTCTCCCTAGTATTCCATCGATGAGTGGAAGAGGGTACGCGTCCTTAATGGTAACCGCGTTTACCTTATGGGCATCAAGACAGAGTCGGACTTTACCTGGCTTCACCACCATGGTTACCGGTGATGACCAGGCACTTTGGGACTCCTCTATGACCCCCAACTCGAGCATCCTATCCAGCTCCGCATACACCAATTTCTCCATGGCCGGTGAGATGGCATAGTGTCTCTGCTTAATCGGTTTACTATCGCCAACGTCGATGGCGTGTGAGGCTAGGGTGGTGCGGCCAAGGCCTTGGGTAGCGTAAGATGGGAAAGCAGCGATGGATGCTTCCAGGCGTTGCCGTTGGTTAGGCGTCAGGTCATGCCTATCGGGAATAGAAGTGATTTCGTTGACATATCTGGTATTTAAAGACAAATCGGTGAATAAATCGGAGGCCAGTCCAAAGCGAAGGACGAAATCGACGCCAAGGTACACATTCTGAGTCAAAGACGGGATAATGTAGAAATTAATATCCTTCGTCTGACCCCTGAACGTCACGGGTGTGGTTAGTTTACCTCGTATAGGGTGTTTGGTGCCATCAGCTGTACTGATTTCAGTGCGCCAGGATTTAATCAAGGTCGAATATTCTTGGAGCACCTTCGAGCCAAAGCTCGAGGCAAGACAACTGATGCTGGCACCCGTGTCGATCAATGCAAACACGGTTTCGCCCAACACTTTAATTGGCTGATAAGGTCTGATCTCATTCTCAGCAACCTCCGAGATGTTACAAGAGTTTAAGGTTTGACGGCAGGTGCGCACTCTCTTGCGGAAAATCCGCCAACGACGGGTTGACCATTTTGTCGTGCGCGGGCGGGAAGTGACTACTTTGGAAGCAAATATTCGCTCTCGAGCCACCCGATATTCCTGCAGTCGAACATGATAAGGTTTTAGAGTGCGTATTTGAGGCTGCCGGGGTTCTTCTGGCAGTGACTGTGGTGGTCGCTTTAATATTGTCGTTGGCGAGGTCTCCGGAAGAGAGTGAACATCCGCAGTCATAGTGGTCATGGCTAGTGGGTCAACGTCAGGTTTGTTGGGGTGAGCAGCTGGCTGAGGAGCTACTGCGGGGACTTCGAGTACCGCTGAGGTGGTCGGGTACTCTTTCGGCCGTTTTTTGCTCGGCACATTCAGGGCAGTCCGGGAAGTAAGTGTCCGGCTTGCCGCAACCGTAGCAGGAAACCTTACGCTCTGCTCGGCATGAAATGAACCGGTGACCGGTTTGATTGCAATTTCAGCAGGTCGTAAGACTTCCCACCGCTGCTACAGCAAGCTGGTCCTGGTCCAAATCTTCCTCCAGATCCATGGTGGTATAATCTGGGGCCAATTCCGCGATTCCTCGTCGAGGACCCGTCCTAGCTAGTAAGTAGGGCAGTCCCGGAGGTCTTCCTCAAACCCTTCTAGGCGACGCAAAGTTCACAGCAGTGCCTCCATACTCTCTGGTTCGGAGTTCACGATATGGCGACGAAGCTCCGGCCTTAGATTGCGCTTTAGCAACCGCAGCAATTGGGTAAAAGACATCGGCTCTGACAACTGGTCATTCAGCCGAAGGATATGTAATGATTTTTTAATGTCCGTGTAGGACACGGGTGCCGATGGTTTGGCATAAGTGTCAGCGAGCTATAAACAACACCGAGCTCAGCTAACTAGCTTCGCTTAACGACCGCGTACGCGTGCTTGACGACTAGCATTTGCGGGATCATATGAGGCGGGTTCTTGTCGAGCCACGAAGCTACACTACAAAATACTTATCACGCGTACTCTACTCTACAAGACGTACCGATCAATTTTTATTGTCTTTAGAAAAGTTCTATTAGGTGTCAATTAAGCTACTCTACAGTAATTCAATATTTTTTTGCCTCGTTAAAGTTAGCGGACACGGAGGCTTGAGAAAAACGCAAACATTACATAAAAAGCAACCGTTACTTTCACAGAAGAAGGTCGTTGCATTACAAGGGGAATGTCAAACCTAAAGATGTTAAAGTGGCTGAAGTGAACCACTCATCTCTGCCTTAAGGATGGAAACTTGACGGATACAGTTTACTTTACACTAGTAAAACAACAAACTAAGCAGTTTCGACGGGGTGACCACCTTATCTCTTCAGGAGCAGCCACGGGGCTGCTCGACTGCTTATGTTTATTACAGATGTCAGCTCGATATTGATGGAAAGACTCGTCCGGACGCTGCCATCCAACCGTGACCAGCGTATTGATGGTGGGGCCGAATGTATTCGCCAATATGACTCAAGTGGTTCCCCCTAAGCAGCATTGGCAAATATCCTGCGAGCGCCGTGTGATCTCCTGCTAGCATTTGCTCAATCAGCGACTCCACCCGACCAATGAAAACTTCCACAGTTATGGTGTTGGGTTCCCCGCTGAAATGCAGATTCCAGCCCTGGATGATGCTGGGGATCTGCGTCGGTTTCAGCCAATACGTAGCGTGTGGATGGATGCGTTGGTCCGGCGGAATCTCTGGAGCCTGAGTTGGTGGCGGTGCTTGGCTCAGTCGGGGCCGGTACACTGGAGCCAACGGATTCATTGCCGCACCGGGCCGGATTCGTTCAAGATCGCGCAGCGAGTCTACCAGAAAATCCCATGGATTTGGCTCCGAATCTCACATCGGAGGCGTTCTTGGCCGAGGTGGTACTGGATTCTCCTTCTGGCTTTCCAGCAAGGCTAACCGGGTGGTCAGGTCCTGTATGAGCGCCATTAAATCCTGTAGGACTGTCGCCTCCACAGCCACGGTGGGTCTCGGCCCTTCCGCAGGCGGCACTGCTTCGGCTCGGTAGTCTTCCTCTCGTGCATCCATTGTCGTGGATGGAAGGGGTCCGCTTTTGGGCACTGTTCCACTTGTGCTGGGGGACTGAGGTCTTTCTATTGCTGGCTGGGTGGTTTCTAGAGGCTGACGACAGAGCGGGCACGTGGATGAGGTTTGCCGCAGTTGGACCAAACACAGCTGGTGTAGCCTGTGTCCGCACTGCAACCTCTGACTGGTGAGTTCATCCATGTCCTCATGACATATGGAGCACAAGAGCGCTGGTCCGGCATCTGACCTCAACTTCCTCCTCTCTGGAGTTCTTTTGGTGGGAATTCCTGTAACAATGATGATTAGGAAACAGAAAAACAGAACTATAAATATATAAAGAAAAAAAATATCTAAATAAATATATGTATATATATATATATATATATATATATATATATATATATATATATATATATATATATATATATAGATAAGAAAAAAATATGAAAACAAATGTAAAATATAAAATTCTTGAAGTGGCCGTCAGTGGCGAACTAATGGCACGATCTATCAAAAAAAATTTGGGGTGTATCATGAGAATTCGGTCTCTCCATTCCGTTCCTTTTTCCCAAGCAAGGACACCAATGGCACAATCCTTCTATTGTGTTCAGGGACACTCTCTTGCGGCACCATGAGAATCAGGGTTCAGAAGTGCTCCCTCATCCGCAAGTTTTTCAAGTTACAACTTGTCAGCCCAGGGTTGAACTCTGATCCACAAGCAGCGCGTGTCTTGCCATGGATAGCCATGGATTAGCTAATCAGCCAATCACATGAAATCAAAATCCATGTAATTTAAGACACCCAGGCACCGCTGGTTTGGGGAGCGGATCAGAATCCTCCGCAAAATGAATGTTGAGATAATAACTTCCGAACACAAATAGGGACTCTAATATCATTTGGCCTTACTAGAAAGAAAAAGTTATACAATGGGGGTAAACCACCAAAGTATAAATCGAAAGCAGGACCAAACGATATTGATGTCCAAAGACAACACACGTCCGGAAGTTACTAGTTGCTGGGGCACGATCAGTGCAAAAACCCTCGGGAGTTACCTACCCACCAATAATCTTGACACCTTGTGGGGACACCTAGAGACGATGGACTGTCTCGTGCTCACGACTGATTATACAGCCGGGCATTTCGGGGCCCCACGTTGGGCGCCATTTGTAGTGAATAAAAGAGTTTAAAACTGTCCGTAAAGGACTGCAGCGATGTTCTGCTGCCTCGACAGAAGAAGATGACAATACCTGCCGAGAATGCCCTCGTCTGGGGACGCGTGAATGCGCTGGCAGGCTAGCATTGCGGTGTCGTGGGGCGCGTTCATTTCCCCAGCACGAGGACCCACTACAAAAAAATTTCGCACTCACGAATTTGGTTGTAGTTCAAGAGGCGACCGAAGTCGCAAAAAGTGTAGATAACTACACCGAGGGAGATAGTACTTGTTACGAGAACAAGTGGAACCTGAAAAGAAAGGCGGACTTGGGGTAACCTCGTCATTACCCGACGAAGCTCAGGGGCCACAAATGAAAGAGGGGCAACCGGGTGGTGATGGAGCCCCTTCGCACCCACCCAGCCGGAATAAATCCATATATATTTTGTTGCAGTGGCCAGGTATTCCTCTTCTGAGTGGAAAACTCATACAACTCGAATTGCATGAACTTTCCCATCAGAAGGGGAGTACCCCGGTGACCAATTTATGCCATAGAATTATACAATTCGATTGCATAACGCTATGCCATAAAGAGGCACTCTGCTTGGGCCACTCAACCCGCGATATCACCTGAAACAAAGAGAAAACAAAGGATTAAACTGTACCCGGCGGCTGGCTCATGTTTTTAGGGGGCAGCCTGCCACCGTACCGGGTCCTATACTCGGTCTAAGAGAAGCAAAATGGAAAGACCGAAAGTTCTGGGATATTAATACATTTTATTTAAAAAATTTAACATTATGTTCTGAGCAAAAAAAGAAAATATACAAACGAGAGATCATGGCAATTATCTTCAGTTTATAACATTAAGTAATCAAATACAAAGGCGACCGAGTACCGAATAAGCAAGGTCTTTTCGAGACTACAGACGTTATTGAAAGAAACGCAGGTGTCCGAGTGCTTTGGTTTAGTATTAGTATGTATGTAAATTCAATGAAACATGCAAAGAAAAATATAATTGTTGAACAAAGAAGGGTACTGACCCCCAAACCTCCTCCTACGAGCGCTCGTGTTCGGGGCGGGGAATCCTGTAATTGTTGAATAATCGAAACCGAAACCAAAATCCACTCGCTCTAACCGTTTCATTCAATTATGACTGAATGAAAAAATTTAGCAGTAATTATTTGCTTTCACTAAATTCAATAAATTTAAACAAAACACAAAAAATAACGGGCACCTAATCGAATACAATCAATGATTGCCTCACGTTTCCCTAGACGGCTGAAGTTTCCGAGGTCTATCATGAGAAAATTTTGAAGTCCCGTGACTCAATTATTGCCTATGTGAATTCATACGCGACCTAGCTAACTTCCGTCTTCCCGGTGGAGACAAAGGCTCTTTGGAGTACGGGCGTTCCGCTGATTCTGCCAAAAGTCATATAAAATCTCGTTCCCCTCCGGTGTGCAGTAAATTCCAACAGAAAGATGGGATTCTCGACGATTCAGTCGGCCAGTCGGCGGAAAACGGCAACTGTGCAAGCGGGAGCGAATCTTGTACCGCACGCAAATTATCACGCGATTCCTTCAATTAACGGTGCAAGCGGGAGCGAATCTTGTACCGTTTCGATAATTTTAAGAAATTCACTTTGGAAATTGGCTTTAACTCAACTGTACTATTATTGGTACATTTCCTTCACTTTCACTCTCCGAACCATTCGTTAAGTTTAATTGGGGCAATTTTTCACTATAAAATATTTGTCAGGATTTGAACAAATTTAATAAAAGCGGTTTCATACTCCAGGAATTGAAGTTATCTTGTAACTCAATTTATTTAATACTCGGTGATAATTTGTAGTATACACGTTTTAACCGCACATTTGGTAAGCAATTGGTCTTTTTTATTCAAAACTCAACAATTGGTAAAACGAATTGTCATCCAATTTCACAAAATCGCGTATATCCAACACTTAACGTTTATTTCTCCACGCGGCGTCCGCGCTGTCTTGCGGTTTCGAACAGACTCCCCCAATTCCAAAAATTGTTAATTTATTTCCATCATATCACCGTTATTTGCAAAATTAACGTAGTAAGAAAAAGATCAAAACCCTTCAACAATAATTTATACACTTAAAAATTATCCGCTAACCACGTTCACGCTAATCGCGCGCTTTCTCATCTCACTCGAAGTTTTTCCGTTCAATTCGCTCCGCGTTCTCCTAATCCGCGAGAAAACCAGATCGCATCTCCCCGAATCCATAGCTATACTTGTATTCCACCCGGTTTGTTGATAGTATTGTAATAACCGTAATCACCTGTATAATCCTCTTGACGACACTTGTTCGCTATCCAAACGCGCACCCTTCTTTTTAGTCGCAATTCGCTCATTGGATTCTGGCAAAACGCACATCTGAAGTGAATCTTCCGTCTCGCACTCTTTATCAGACTCTTCTTCTTCCTCTTCTACGACGGCTGTTTTGATTTTAGCAATTCTAAATCTTCCACTGTACGTCTCTTGCGGAACTCGTAGACTAGCGGGAAAATGTGTTCAATTGCTGCTTGTACATGTGCCACACTACCAGCAGTAACGGTTATACTTCCAGTCGAGAAGATTTTCAATGTTGCTTTCTTATGACTCTTTGAAATATTTCACTTTTCTTTGAGAACATTGTGCTTGATTTGACTTACACGTAGAATATTTTGCTAAAATATGGAAAAATTTTCCCGTAAAATTTTTACGTACTGATATTTATTTATATTTCAGGTCTATATTGTGGCAATGAAAATCAATTTTCGAAATTAATTGATTTCTTCTTCGAAGGAAAACATACATATGTTTTTCGAACGATTTTTAGTCTTTTGCGCATACTTTTAAAATCGATTGATTTCATTGAAAGTTGCATAGCTCATTTTCGTGTTTTGTAGAAAAGAATTATTTCTCTCGTAACTCTAAACTAGAGTTATGCAGAAAAAGAAAATTTTATTCGATATCTCTTCATAGTTGATTCAACTACAATGGAGATGAAGTTTTTTTTTTGAAGCGTAACAAAATGATGTTTTACAGTTTATTAAAATTTCAATTAAAAAATGAAGTGGGCTAGCCTTCTGAATCGAGTTGATTTCAATAATGTTTATTCGTTTATCAAAATTTTAGATATTGCAAAACGATCTGGACTGGATTATTCTCCTTGAGTATTTACAAAGCATGGCACAATTCTCTGCTTATTTTTCTTTGGCCGAATTCGCAATTACAAAAACTATAGGATGGGGAGCTTCCTTCGTTGAATACGAAATCGAAATTTTATAAAAATTAAAACATGTTCACGATAATTATTTATAAACATTGATGAAAAGTATGAAAAATCACGATGCAATTTGGACTTAATGCTGCAATGGTAAATTCTTAACAATCTCTACAGCATAACGTGCCTGACGTGTTGTGTGCAAAGGGTTAAGTCGGTAGAGGCGTAACTTCTTCGTTTGTGCTGGCCGAACTTGCTGATGGTTTTAAGAGTGTATAATGTTCTTTGTGCATCATTAATTTGTGCTGATGCTGGTGCATGAAACTGCTACTGCGGCTATAATTTATTCATTTTCCTTTGTATTGATAGCTTCTCTAAATAAAGAGCTTAATTTCCATCGAATGTACAAAATTATTAAGATTCTCATTGAATTTTTCATCCAGTTGCTTCGCATTTAGAGTGTGTTTATTTCGAAAGATGCTGGTTAAGTCCGACATGAAATCATTACATCATTGACATTTACACATTGTCTGCAAGTGTGTATTAATTAAAACTAAATGTAATTATCTACTTTTGAACTATTGAATGCCCCATTGGAAGATTGTGATTACACAATGCCTCATATCAGAAATTCCGAGACAGAGAAAGTTCAACTTTCTCCATGAACAAACGGTTTGGCCCGTGTTATGATTCACACTATGGGATGTGCTATTTATATGCAAACATTTATTTTTATTCAAAACTCTCGCACGCTGGCTTTTTGAGCCATACCTACTCGATTACTACAAGGATTAATTTAAATTTAAATGCATCACCTTAAATTTGAGCATAATAAACAAAAAATAAAGAAGTAAAAAGTAGCATTTTGCCTTTCATTCTCTTAATGCTGCCTTATACAAAGTGAGCAATTTAATTAAAACAATGAAAGATTGATTTTATCTAAGTATTTGGATTCAGTTTCGAGCTTAAGCAAATGCAAGAAAATTGACACAGGATTTAAGTTTCTTCTTTCAATGCAAAGAATTTTTTCGCTTGTTTATGACTAACAATAGTGTTTTACTAAAGTATGCCATGTGAACGTCGTGTGTTATATCTTCTTTTCAATTAGGATGGTAAATCAATGCTAGATTTTTTTTTCAAAAAGGCGAATAATATATTAATCAAGGATTGCTTCGGTGAGGATCCTAGCGTTTTTTAAAAAATGTGTTATTCAGTGACTACCTTTTAAGTTTGTTCATCAAAAAGTACCTCAACACCAGGTATTATTTTATGTCTAAAAAAACGTTAGAAAGATGTTCTATACACCGAAAACTGAATAAAACAGGTCACTTTTACGGTAAGAAGAAAATATTTAACGGAGAGAATATTGCCATGAATATTATTATATCGATAAAATATCGCCGTAAATTCAAACGGTCTGGAAATAACTCACAATTTCTTACATAGCATTATGATTTGGCTAAAGAGTAGGTGAGCTAGTTAGAAATGTAACCTGTATGGCATTAATAAATTATTATCAGATTAATGTTCAATAATTGGCATGAAGGCGATTGGAGTCTGTTGAAAAATATACTTCAGAAAACTAAACAGTTGTTCTTCATTATCTTTTTCGATTTTTTTCAATAATCTCTAAAAAGACATTTCAATCCAAAGCTTAGTTATTTATCTCAGGAAACTTATATGAAAAACTAGTAAAATACCAAATTTATTTTTAGTTAAATAAATTCATCATTTGCCCCTCCTGCTGAGACTACTCATGCTTTAAGCCAATACCACATAAATCAAAGAAGCTTCCAAATATATAGTTGACATTTACTTCTTCTTTTCCAATCTTATTTTCTAAGATTTTTGAAAATATTTTGTACGCCGTACAAAGTAGTGATATGCCTCTATAATTTTCGCACTGTAGCTTGTCACCTTTTTTGTGGATAGGGAATATAATTGATTGGCTCCACTCTTCCGGCATATGTTCTTGTTGCCAAATGTACTGGATGACTTTGTGAATGGCTTTTTGAACACTGCTGCCACTATGGAACAGATTTCATGCAGAGTTGATGGGGCCAATGGAAGCTCTCCGCAGACATCTATAGACTCCGATGTTCTGGAGCTGTGCAGAGGATTAAGAAGGTTCTTGAAATATGATGCCCACATTTCCTTAATTCTGTTTTCATCAGTGATGATATTGGTCTTGTTCTGATAACCTACAATAATTCCTAATAGCAACCTCAGGCAAATGTCGGAGAACTATATTTGGAATATCGTCAAAACTACAAGTTTTCTTGTTGTTTATCTTATGAAATATGAAACCCAAGTCTTCATAGCTGACGAAATAATCAATAAGATTCAAGTTCGGTATGAAGACTGATATCAATGTTTCATCGAAATGAAGAATTAATTCACCGCTCAGGCTTGACTTGAAGTCGGCAACTTTTGTTGCAACGACCTCTGAAAGTATTTCATTCCTTCCCTCAGGGTTTGGTAAATGAATCAATTCAAAATGAGTTCCAATCAGGGCAAGTTTATGTAATCCTTCACATATAATCCTGTTTCCATTTCTATCCGGAGCCGTACTACCAATTTTGATACGAGCCCTATCAAGAAGATTTATTTCATTACTAGTGACTTCAAGATTTGATACCTTCACTCGAGACTTGTTGCGGAATAAGCTTTTCATTTTCATGACAACGCCATATGTGTCATCAGTTTTTCCACCCATTGATTGCTGACCTCACACTTGAAGTATGAACGGATTAGGTTCCGGACATTCTTCAGGTATAATTTCAACAATGCCAACGAGGGCTGGTTATAGTCCAAAAATCGCCGATAAATATTGTTGACGCTTTGAGAAGAAGGCTTTTCAATTTTTTTATCCTTCAGATGGTTGGTGTTTCATATTCTTCCATATTGTTTCGATGTTTCATCTTAGGAACTACATTCTCAATCGTTGCCAAAGTCAGCTTCTCTAACTTTGACGAATAGAGATCTACGAGTATTTCATCGTTGGTTAGATTTCTGTCAGAAGAAGGACATTGCTCCTGATAATTCCGATTGAATTTCCTTTGAAATTTTCTCCAGTCCATTTTTTTGAAATTCAACCGATGATTTTCATGTTGACCTGGAATGCAGAAGACATCATCCCTTTAATGATTGATTTCCATTACGATTGCATTATGGTCACTGTCGTGAGGAAGTACCTGCAGTTTCCGTCGAGGGCAATTAAAGCTGAGTTCAAGTCTTGCGTTAGCAATGCAGATATCCAACTATGAATTTGTCCTAAAGTAACATATATTGGGAGTTTCGACGCATAAATATTGCACCTGTAATCAATTTGGTTCCCTGTTATTCACGACTACTGGAATACACCTCTTGGATTATTGTTGATATTGTTGCCGTTCTTCATTTTCTCTCTGGCTCCTTCTCTATTTTGCTATTAGCTTTAACAATTTCTGCAATTCCAGCCACTGATATAATTTTCAATTTACATTTTTCTTCGCTTTTCATCTAAATAGCTTCTCGCCGGCGATGGCCATGATCCCTCTATTTGATAGCTGAAGCCACCGGGCTCCTTCATTTTGTTGCCTTTGTAGCGACATTCGAAGCAATATTCATCAAAAGGAACTGCCCCTTGAATGCCTTCTTTCCGCTTCTCGAACCTTTTTCACAGGTTGAATTTCAGGTATTCGATAAATTGCTCGAAGAATTCAATGGTGTGATGATTTTTCAATTAAAATATTAATTTCCAACTGACCTTTCAAAAATATTTTTAATTTTTAAAAAACTATTCACAGGAGCTTTTAAAAACACGTCCACGCGCAATGAATGCTAGATGTATACGAAGTATGTATGTTGTTCGGGGGCGATGTACATTCGATTATCGATAATATGTTGTTTGTTTGTGAGAAGCATAACGGTTAGAAATGTTTTGCGGAACAAAGATCAAGAATTTTTTGGCCAAAAACAACACCACAATCATGCTTCAGCCACCATATTCACCGGATTTGGTCCTATGTGACTTTTTCTTGTTCCCAAAACAGAAGAGACCTATGAAAGGACGGAGATTTATATATATTTATATATATATATATATATATATATATATATATATATATATATATATATATATATATATATATATTATATATAATATATATATAATATTTATAATATATATATATATATACATATATATATATATATATATATATATATATATATATATATATATATATTATATATACATATATATATATATACATATATATATATATATATATATATATATATATAATATTTATAATATATATATTATATATATATATATATTATATATATATATATATATATATATATATATATATATATATATATGTATATATATAAATGTATATCTCATTGGCATTCATATTCAGATTGTTCAACCATATTTCTAATTTATGGTGCAGCCCCCCTTACGTATTGACTCCTCATTGCATTCCATGTCTGTATGTTTTCAGCTATTCTCATCGAAGATGCCCCATTGAACTTTCAGGCGTTCTCTTGGTTATTTGATTTGTATTGGGTACCGCTGCGTTATTCTTTTGGACCATCTGCCATCCATCATTCTCGCCAATTGACCGGCCCATCAGCATTCAAGGATTTCGCTTTGTGTATCGCGTCTGTTACTTGGGTTTTTTCTCGTATCCACGATAGTCTCTTACGATCCCTTCGCGTAATGGCCAGCATGCATCTTTCCATGGCGACCTGGAGTTTCCTCGTTATCCCTGCTGTTAGTGCTCATCTTTCACTAGCGTATAGCAGGAATGGTAGGATACATTGGTGGAAGGTTTTCTTTTTCAAGTTCATTTTGGACTTGAGTATAATCGAGTTCTTTCCGAACGCACTCCATGCAATCTTGATTCGTCGATTGATATATGTATTGTATGTATATATAAATATATATATATATATATATATATATATATATATATATATATATATATATATATACATATAAACTTGTATATACTCGTAGTCAGAAAAAGCTTGCGTACAAGCTGGGCTCATTTGGAAATTATTTAAAAAATGACTTAAAAATAATTTTTGAAAACAGAAACTCGAATTTTATTTAAATATTGCAATTAAGTCTTTGTTTAAATAAATGTTTGTTAGCTTTTAACATAAAATTGAGATAATAGCAGCAACAAAATAAAATATAAACGAAAATTACTTCAGAAAAAGTTTTTTGTACAAACAAATAAACATTTATCCAAAAATCATTTAATATAAAAATTGTATTTATTAATAACTAGTCGAGTATCTTTTACGCTGAATAACCTCTCTAAAATATTTTGACATTGAATTGATGAGATTTGATGTCTTCTCAGTTGAAATTTTGCTCCATTCTTCCAGTATTACATTTTTTAGCATCTCTTTCGAAAAAGTGGTGTTGGCGGATCCGGCGCTCTAATAAATCCCATAGATGCTCAATGGGATTAAAGTCTGGTGATTCTCGAGGCGTCCAAACTTTTTCGGCATATTGTAAGCTAAGCAGTTTCTGCAGTGTACTTGGGGTCATTGTCATATTGAAACAAAAAGCTTTTCTCCAACCAAAGGTTTATTGCACTTTGCTATAAATTCGCCTTAAGTATATCTAGATAAACTCTCTTGTCCATTGTTGATTAAATAAACACGATATTACCTACCCCATTACTAACCACACATCCCCAGACCGTGACACCACCATGTTTCACTGTTGGCGCAAACTTTTTTTTTCTGAATGCAGGACCCGCTTTTCTCCATACCAGGTTACACCCTTTTATTCCAAAAATGCAGTATTTGCTTTCGCCCGAAAAAATAACCTATTTGCAGATTTCCGGGGGTTCATTGATATGTTCGTGAGCAAACGCAATTCATTGGTTAATGATGCAAAGGGCTTCCGTGCAACTCGGCTAGGATAACCATCTTTCTTCAAAATTTTACACACTGTTTCGCTACAAATTGATTTGTTAAATCTTTCCTTGACGTCTTTTGCAAGTTACTAACCTTAAGTCCTGGACTTTTCTTTACTTCACTATGTATATAACGTTTTTCTCAATCAGCCAATTCAGAGGGTCGTCCCGAACGAGGTTTCAAGGCGGTAGATGCAAAGCCTTGCAACAGTTTTACAAGCCATGTACAAGAAAGCTATGACCGCATATAGACTGACTTTGCTTGCTAGTTTATATGAAGGTATAGGGCGAAATCTGGAGGTGTCGACGAAAATTCGAGGTGTGACTGACCACTACGAATGCAAATTTCTACTGGAAGGCTTGTTAAACTTACGTCGGTGTTGGGTAGATGCCTACGATTTATACATTTCAATTACTCTTTGAATCGAAGCGTGTGTCCTACGGACCGTTTATTATATCTCTTTCACTGGCACTTGTCGGCTTTCTTTTTTTGCTCATTTGATATTTTATTTACGTTTTTAAACCAATTCATCACACACTCCAAACAATACGAATAAACTCGTTCTACTCCCTGTTCACTCAAAAATAGTCTTTGGGATTCCCCCTTGACTCTTTTGTACGCAAACTTTTTCTGCGACAAAAATGCCAACTTTTTAAATATTTACGTATAAAAGTATGTTGTAACATTCTTTTCGTAAAGACAATTTCCTAAAAAGTTGTCAGCTATTGTAGCTTTCTAATTCAATTGCAGATGTTGCGTATTTTAATTAATAATGAGCCATATTGGATTGCAGTTTAGATTGTACGCAAACTTTTTCTGACTAGTGTATATAAGTTAACAGCACGTTCCCCAAAACATGAGAAATAACACCCGCCAAACAATCAATGCATCGAGTAGCAAATTCAAATTAACCAGGTAGACGCTGTAACTTAACAAGCGATCCCATAACTTACCGTTCATAGGAAAGTAAAGTGCTTACAGTGCACTTCCCACGAATTCTTACAATTCTGGGAATTCCACGTTGCATCCAGACACTAACGTAAGCATATTCTAGATATTAGGAAACTTAGATTTAATTAAAAATAAGTTATTATGTTCAGTGCAATTGTAGTTATCGTCCAGTGTGGACATAAATAAATATTTTTTTAAACGAGTCTCGAGGTAGTTAATGAACTGGCGCCCAACGTGGGGCTGTTTTCGGTCGTGTGCAGTGATCTAATAATTTTGGATAGACAAAATCAAGCCTAAAAGTCGAACCTTTGCAGTGGCTGGCAAAGGGTCCAATTATTTCTTTTAAAAGTTTTCAGAAAAACTAAAAGGAAGCTGCAGATGCTCTAAAATTGGGAACAATCGACAACTGCACTAATATCAAAGGAACCGTAGATCGAAATCAAACGGAGAAAAGCTACGACGATCCTGGGACGCTGAAACGGAAGATTCAATCGTCAAAGGAAACGAAATTGCACACGTCAATCAACTGGAGACCTAAGTAGTTCAAGCCTACAACGTAAGAACAAAAAGGAAGATCCTCCGGAATCAATACCGAGCAGCTCAGAACACATCAATTGAACTCACGAACGCCGGAGAGTTGAAAAACAACATGTAAAGGATTATATTAATGTAAGTTAATATCCTTTACTACCAATTTATATTCACAATAATACAAAAAGTGAAATACGAAAAAAATTAGTGAATACTATAACAGTGGATATTAAATAAAGATTATTAGTGAATATCGAATAATTAAATAATTGAAGGAAAACCATTTCTCAAAGAATGAAACAATATATTATGAAAAAGTGAATTATTAAATTTATTTCCATATATAAATCGAAACAAATATCATTTTTATCTATACCGATTCACCGAATCAAACTATTATCAACAAATTATTATCAAAAGTTATCAAATTATTATCGAAATCGTCTAATAATTAAAAAGTGAAAAGCGCGTAATTTTTTTTCGAGTTGATTTTGTGCAGGAATTGTCACCGTTGGTTATTTCTGGTCTATATTTTCATTTTTCAAATCTTTTCATCGAATTATTATCAACATTGCCCAATGGTTGCACGGTGGAAAGTGAGTTATTCCCTAAATTGATTATGTGCAAGAATTGTCATCGTTGGTTATCTTTAATTTCTTTTGCTTATTTTATACCATTGTTGTTGTTTTGTTTAAACTTAATCTCTTACCTTTACCAATACGCGGACCTGTACTGTCTTTCAAAAAATCACTCAGAAAGTTGGTGAGTAAACGTTTGAAACTAGAATTGTTCAGCCGTTCAGCTACTTAAGCGTCTGAAAAGTGTTTACGATATATTGTTTTATTTAGCAATTTTAATCTACCGGAGTGCAGTGATCGCTGGATTTACGCGATCTCCAATCCAAGCAACCAAATAAGGCCAGCTCGTTTAGCAGGTCCAAATGGGGACCTGCCAGTGGCTCCTGACGCCCCTCAAAATAATCCTCCTCCCAATAACGCCTTTAATAACGATAGAGCGGAGATGGTACAAATGATCTCACACCTCGTGTCCGAAACTTTGCGAATTCAAGATATGCAGTTATTCAACACCTTCCTGAATCCTGCTTCTGACATTAACAACGATTGCGACGTACCAATCAATATTGGTGATGAGGTCAACCTGGCAGACATGGACAAAATACCCGACGTGGTAAAAAGTCTAAGGACATTTTCTGGGGAACCTGGAGAATTTAGCTCTTGGAAGAAGAGCGTGGAAAGAATTCTTAAAATATACGAGCATCTCCGAGGGACTCCCAAGTACTATGGGATCCTTTCCGTTATACGGAACAAAATAGTTGGCCACGCGGATATCGCTTTGGAGTCGTACAATATTCCACTTAATTGGGAGAAAATTTCTTAATGCCTTACGCTCCATTATGCAGACAAAAGAGATCTTGGTACCCTTGAGTACCAACTTATAACACTGGTGCAAGGATCAAAAACGGTGCCAGAATTCTATCAAGCTGTATATTAGCATTTGTCCTTGATTCTAAACAAACTTTCCTCTATGGAGCTGAGTCAGGACTCCTCAAATATTATGACCCAATCTTACCGCGACAAAGCTTTGGACACGTTTGTACGAGGACTACATGGCGATCTGCCAAGGCTTCTTAGCATTCGCGAGCCGGCAGATCTCCCTCAGGCATTACATCTTTGCCTAAAACTTCAAAATATAGATTAAAGAATGCACCATGCAAACAATTCTCAAGGGAATATTCGAAAGGCATATCAGCAGGCTCCACCCCCTGTTCCACCAAGGAGAACCACTTTAACCCCTCAAAGGCCTGCACCTGTCCCAGCTCCGCGGCAACAGTTCTTCCCAGAATTGGTTTACTTACCTCGACCGCCACAAGCCCCACATTTTCAACACCAAACGAAGTTCCCACATTATCGAGAACTCCCTCCAAAACCTCAGCCAAGATCCGAACCTATGGATATTGACCAAACTCTCCAGACAAACGCTGTAAATGACCAAAATCGACCTCAACCTCCACTAATTCCTATCAAACGAAATAAAAACCAATACGCTCACGCTCCCAACAAATTACAACGCGTTCACTACATCGAACCTGACCAAGCTGACAACGTAACTGTCGAAGAATACGAGCAGATAGTAGATAGGGAGGACCAACAACACGACCAAACTATAACCGACTGTACAGACTCTGCCGAAAACCCAACTCTAGAACACCCGGACCTCGGAAACCCTGAAGAATTAGACGATATCTATTTTTTAGATTAAAGCGCTCTTCACTCCCTTACTTTGAATACATTTCAAGGAGTGGCGAGACTCTAAAATTTCTGATTGATACAGGATCAAACAAAAACTATGTCCAACCAAAACATATACGAAACCCTATTTCGAACGCACAAAACTATTACGCCAACTCCGTTGGAGGAAACATTCTTATAACCCATCACGCAAACTTTAACCTTTTTGCCCCTGAAAAGGAAAAATTGAAATTTTTCACACTCCCTAGCCTTATCTCCTTCGATGGTATTATTGGAAATGACACTTTAAACAAATTAGGAGCCGTAATTCACACGAAAGATAGTTACATGACCATTTACTCTAACCTGCATATTCCTTTAAAGCAACACGCTTCCGAAACCGTCAATAAAATCTTGATTAGAATTGACCATCTTAATAAAGAGCAACAATCAAAGCTCAAAAACTTAATTAAAAACCATTCGAATCTGCTCTGCAAACCCAATGAAAAATTAACATATACTACTAATATCAAGGGAGAAATTCGTACAACAACGAAAGAACCGGTTTATTCACGATCTTATCCCTACCCCATTGCTCTGAAAACAGAAGTCGAAAAGCAAATTAACAAGCTGCTTGAAGACGAAATCAGTCGACCTTCGAAATTTCCATAAAACTCTCCTGTCTGGATTGTTCCAAAAAAACCAGACGCATCAGGGGAAAAGAAATACCGGATGGTTACTGACTATAGAAAATTGAATTCTGTAACCATCCCTGATCAGTACCCGATCCCAAAAATCAACGAGGTCCTCGCAAACCTCGGAGAAAATAAGTGGTTCTTGGTGATAGACCTAAAGAGTGGCTTTCATCAAATCCCCCTAAAAGAAGCTGATATCGAGAAAACAGCTTTTTCCGTTAATAACGGAAAATTTAAGTTTGTCCGTTTGCTTGATGACATCCTCCGAGACCACATCGGAAAACGATGTTACGTATACATCGATGACATTGTAATGTTCGGTAAAACTGAAAAAGAACACTTTCAGAATCTCGCATATATTCTCGAAACATTGGAAAAGGCCAACATGAAGATTCAGTTGGACAAATGCGAATTTCTGAAAGATGAAATAGAATTTCTGGGCTATGTAATCGGAAGAAATGGCATTAGAACAAACCCCCGAAAAGTAAAAGCAATAGTCAATTTCCCTCCTTCCAAAACTTTGAAAGATTTGCCTTCCTTTTTAGCTATTTCGGGGTATTACCGCCGCTTCATCAAGGACTACGCCAAACTCGCGAAACCCCTGACATCCCTGCTCCGAGGAGATGATGGACGCGTTTTAAAGAATATTTCAAAAAACAAACCCATTGCCCTGAATAAAGAAGCCATTGAAGCATTTGATAAACTCAAAAACTCCCTTGTTTCCAAAGATGTAACTCTGTCACACCCTTGTTTCGAAAAAAAGTTCGAGCTGACTGCTGACGCGTCCGATTATGCTATTGGCGCAGTGCTTTCCCAAGATCAGAAACCAATAACATTTCTTTCAAGAACGCTGTCCAAAACAGAAGAGCACTAACCCACAAACGAGAAGGGAATGTTGGCCATCATATGGGCAGTTAATTCCCTTCGCAATTTCCTATATGGGTCCCGAAAAGTTAAAATCTTCATTGACCATCAGCCACTTACATATGCGCTCAGCAGTAAAAATACCAATAGTAAAATGAAGAGATGGAAGGCCATCCTAGAAGAGTACAATTATGAGTTGCAGTACAAACCTGGGAAAGCTAATGTGGTAGCAGATTCTCCTTCAAGACCTCCTCAACTAACTCAAATTAATTCAATGACTCCCACAATACACAGTGCCGAAAGTTCATCCCATAATCTCATCCCGACCGTAGAGACACCAGTTAATGCTTTCAGAAATCAACTACTTTTAAAAATAGGTAATGAAGATAGTTACCAAATTCAAACCCCCTTTCCAAATTACAGCAGGCATATTCTTATTAAGCCACAATATTCAGAACAAGACTTCATAAACATTTTCAAAAGGTATCTTAACCCCCACATAGTAAACGGTCTCTATACTTCCGAAGCAAATATGGCTAGAATTCAGGAAATCTATCCCATACATTTCAAAGATTACCGTATCAGATTTACTCAAAAGATAGTAGAGGACTTTTCAAGCAAAGTGGAACAGGAAGAAAAAATATTACAAACACCTAGAAGAGCCCACCGCAATGCCGATGAAAATAGATTACAATTACTGGAAAACTTTTATTTTCCTAAGATGTCAGCCAAGATAAAAGCCCTGGTTAAGCGTTGCATAATATGTAGAGAGAATAAGTACAATAGACATCGCGAAAAACCTCACATAAATCCGACTCCGATTCCTAGCTACTCAGGCCACACTGTACACATTGACCTGTTCTTCACAGAAGGACATCGTGTTCTAACAGCAATAGATAAATTCACGAAATTTGCCCAAGCCAAAGTTATTCCATCAAAGTCCATCGAAGACATCAAACAGCCGTTGCTGGATATCCTCTTCTTTTTCTGCATGCCGGGAGCACTCTACCCTTATCGAGATAATGAGATGCCTCAAAAAGGAGGGTCCAGCGCGTCCTTTTGAAGAATTGTTGCAACGTGCCGGTAACGAATATAATCATTCAATTCATTCAACAACTGGTAAGAAACCCATCGAACTTTACTTTGGTCGTATCCCTAATACAACCGCAGAAGATATAGAAAATATTAGACTTTCAAATATTGAGAAACAAATACAGAAACAGGAATCGGATATAAAAGTTTATAACAAAAAGAGACGCCCTTTCAAAAATTACACTATTGGAGAAGTTGTCTATGTAAAAATAAACAAAAGAGTAGGGTCTAAACTAACGTCTCGCTACAAACAAGAAATCGATAGGGAAAATCGAAATTCAACCATTCTTACCGAATCGAATAAAATAGTCCACAAAATTAATATCAAAAATTAACCCTCCATTTCAGGCTCGTTTTCGACATCATTCTGGCCAATATCCAAATCTTAGATTATTCAAGTTCACAAATTGTCGCTTTCCTTATGGGACAGGCGAAAATCCTAAATGGAAATTACAAACTAATCCATGTAATTGAACTTGAAAAATATGAGGAAGTCGCAAATCAAATAGAACCAATCTTCAACACTCCTGCAATCCAACACAGTTTACTTACCCCGTTCCTTGTCCACGAATTACAACAAATAGGAACCTAATCCACAATTTAAAGCCACACAAAATCAAGCGATCATTAAACTTCATAGGTAGCGCATAGAAATGGTTCGCGGGAAATCCTGACGATGAAGATTATGTGACAATAACCGACAAATAAATAACGTTCTACGCAACACAAATAAACAAGTAATAATAAATCAACTTTACAACGTGCAGTAATCGAGCAGGTAAAGTTGTGGAACGTGAAACGAAAACAAAAGCATATTCAAAAGAAGGGCTAGGAGCGGCACAAAAACTGGATCCTGCGCAACGTGTTAAAGATGAAATACGAACATGATTAACACAGTCGATAAACTCGCTGAAAATACAAATCGATGCTTACGAGAGTGAAGTAGGGTCGTTATTAGCGGGTAAGAAAAAACGCTTGGATCGTGATAAACAGGAACGGATCGATGAACTACGAGGGAAACTTGAGAAGCATACATTCCATATAACAAAACTTGAAACAATACGTAGATTGCTGGATAATGACGGCGTAGAAGTTGGTCAGATCCGTCGAATAAAAGAGGACGTAGAGTATTATATAGATTCCTCACAAGAGCCCGAATTTCAAGAAATTGAATTTATCTATGACGACATTATTGGCTTGGACGATGTCGAACTTTCTGGAACTGGTATATCATTAGGAATACCATCATCTACGACAACAGACAGTAACAACCGTAACGAGACTGGAGGATCGCCTAGCAGTTTAGCATCAGGAACAAGTCCGGTGCAATCGCCTGCTGCCCTTAAATGCAAATAATTTTAATTACAGCAGTGACTCGACATCAGTGGAATTTACAGCAGCTGACAAACGAAATAAGAATGAAAATAATGCGAGTAGTAAAGTAAAGCCTGTGAAACCGACAGCCGTGAGAGCGAAAAATAAAGCCGATGCTAATTCAAATTCGTCGAGCACGAATAGTTCTGGTTCCACAACACAAATTAAAATTGTTAGTTCAACGTCTAGTAAAAACCAATTTCATGCTGCTAACTCGTCAAGTACGACGTCTACATCAGTGATAAATAACCAACAAGTGACTGCAAATAATATTAATTCGAATGCAACAGGAGTAAATGCTCAGCCACAGTCTGTGATTCAAGCAACACCACCAATTGCATTTGCCGCTGTCGCGAAAAATAACACATCACATCTCGAAAGTGATCATCATCAGCAGAACTCGTTTACACTGACAGCGTCAGCAGTTGGGTCACAGCATCCTTCGGCGAATAGTTTACCACCTAATTCCACAGCGCCGGGTTCACAGCAATCTAATGCCTCACATTCGTCGTCCAATGGTGCGACGAATGCGATTCCTGTATCTACGTCCGTAGCGCATGCACATCCGAATGTAGCGGTAGGATCACCCTCGGGAATAGCACCAGCCCCTTCGATAACAGACTCATCATCATCGTCATCTTTGAGCACTTCCAAGAGTAACAGCAATACTATCATAGTGAGAGTACGAGCGATAGCGGTGGCGGTAGCGGGAGTGGCATTTGCTTGTGTTGCTGGTGCTGTTGCCGGGAGATTGTCGCGAGTGGGGAGTCTGCCGCGAGACATGTGGAGGAAAAGTTGATTCGGGAGTTGGTATCGGGTGTGTGTAGGAGTTTAACGGGGAGATTGTCGCGAGTAGTGGACGAGACAAGAAAATTGAATTTGCGGCGAGCGAATTGAAGGGAGAAACGGGAAAATTGTTCGTTAGATTTGCTTGGAATACTTCGGAAAAAGTGTGAGTGTAAGCGTACCCCAACAACCGAGTGTGTGAATCAAAACACACACACAAAAGCGGGTTATGTAGAGCCAACAACAAGCAGTGCCCTGCGAAAAACAGCTAGTACTAAGCTAACTGTAAACAGCAATTTGTTTATTAACGGAGACGAAGGAGGATTGGTGGATTTAACGAGCGCGAATACGGATGACTCACATCGGGGATGAGCATTTTGGTTTTAATCAAAAGAAGATAACATCGTCAACAGAACGCAGTGCACGCCATTCACATATTCTTTCGGTGAATCTTCAGAGGTTTTAGCAGAGGTATCTGTAAGATCTGCAGAAGCAAAACCTAATTACAAATTTCAGTACCGCAGAATTCTCAATTGTAACGTAAAAAATCCCCGTTGGCAGCACCAGCCGGAGAGGTAAATTTCTCGTATGTAGCGTAAAGTTTCGAAAAAAAATTTGGCTTACCTACTACTAAACTTCTTTCTGCAATTTTGGTAGTACCACATGGGTATTTATTAACGTAAAAAAAATCTGGCCCCGTTCGTTTTTAGAAACCTTTTATCGGGGCGCAAATATTTTGCTAATTAAATTGAGTTGCATGCGTATGGATTACATATTGTTGTAAACATATAAATACCGGTTTCGCCCTTCTCGCGTCTGCTGTTTACACAGTTCACAGTGGTAACCACACAAAGGCTTAAATAGCTCGAATAGTTAATTTCAAAAGATTTCCATAAAAGTTTAATCAGCACTTGCATTGCCATTAATATATACATTTCAATTTTTTTCTGAACTGTTAGGGCCGTCATTTCGATTTTGATTGAAATCGGCTGCTAAAAATATCAAGCTGTAAATTTTCGACTGTTTTATTTGTCATTCGATTTGCATAATCAAATTAAATTAACTTGCCTTAATAACTTATAATTTCAAGTTTCAACGGAATCTGTTGAGAATCTTGGCTGCTAGAGGGCTACAGAAATAAAAAAAATTGTATGCCATCCGCCTGAATGGGGAGACCTGCCTGTATGGGGAGACCCCCCTTAAATACCTTAAAATATTTTCTTGCCCTGCAAATTTCAAGAGGCACCACTTTTGACCTACGTAAAAAATTTCCTCATTCTAGCTCTTGTGGTTTGCGAGAAAACTTG
The DNA here is from genome assembly GCA_963969285.1 of Odontomyia ornata. Classification (NCBI taxonomy): domain Eukaryota; kingdom Metazoa; phylum Arthropoda; class Insecta; order Diptera; family Stratiomyidae; genus Odontomyia; species Odontomyia ornata. The sequence goes on from OZ017739.1 coordinate 265,025,494, forward strand.
TTATGACGCACGAACAAACGGGCGGAGGGACGGATAGACAGACAAGTCGCGATTTTATAATTATTTAGGGTATTGTTAAAAATATTATACTATATCTTAAAAACGATCTGGTTTATAAGTTCTTTCAAGTAAAGTCATTTAAAACGTTTCAATGAAAAATATTCATTATTTCAGTTGGCACTAAAATAGCGAATTGCGCTTGCCTTCAGACCTTTGGGGGCTGCCATTTTGAATTCATGCATTTGATTTTGGATTATTTTAAATCTTTGTATGCTAGGACCTCATCAATCAATGTACTATCTCGTTCAAATAGGAGTTTCACTCTAGACAGGGCAAAATAATTCAATTTTTAAAGAAAATCGCAGCTAAAAATATTAGGCTTTAAATTTTTGACTTATTTATTTTTCATTCAATTTTAATAATTTGCAAAATACAAGAACATAGTACAGGGATTCATAATCTCAAGTTTCATCAAAATCCGTTGGAAAATGTGACCGCTAGAGGGCCACAAAAACATGAAAAAAACGCATATTTAAACGGCCGCCATTTTGAAATTTGCACATGCATGATCACCAAAATATCAAAGACTGTAGGTGTAAGTAATGTTTATCTTGAAACCAAGTTTCATATATGTCGGATTAATATTTGCGACTTTTAAAAGCCTTTGAAATTTCGACCTTCAACTGGCCGCCATTTTGTTTTTTGCAACCTGACCTCCAGTTTTTTTACGTAATTCTTTAGATACTTATAATTTCTATCAAACTACCGAATTTCATGAAAATCTGTTGAAAGCTTTGACCACTATTACAACAACAAAATTTTGCACGTTTTTCAACCTTTGAGCGGCCGCCATTTTGTTTCTGCCGTACCGACTTTGGATTTTTTATTGTGAGATTCATCACATACTTCAATGAACCTTTGTACCAAATTTCATCCAAATCGGAGCTACACTTTGGTCAGAACAGAAATCGCGATTTTTCGTATAAACGGCCGCCATTTTGTTTTTGCCCGGCCGATATAGCTGGTTCTTGAACTTAATCGAGACAATTACCCAATACACCTCTCCTCAAAATTTGGTGAAATTCGAAGCAAAATTGCAACCTCTAGCGTGGTCACAAATTTCGTTATATCCCATATATATATATATATATATATATATATATATATATATATATATATATATATATATATATATATATATATATATATATATGATGCTCTCCGCAATAGGTAAATTTCTCTCGAGAAATTTACCTAATAACAGTGAATTTGGTTCATAAATATAGTTTTTCCCCGTTCATCTCACGATAAGTTTTCTCTCGTTCCCATTCAATTTCCCATCGACGAAAATCACTTTTCCGTGTGGGCAGCAAAGTGCGAGATATCTAGTTTGGAAGCGCGAATCTATTCGCCTATGTATCTTTCGTATCATCCTCTAGTCCTCGACAATCGGAAAAAGCATTGAGGCAAATTCATGCAAATTTCGAAAGCAAATCAAGTATCGGTGCAAAGGAGAGTTCGGAACAGCAAACAGATATTCTGTGAGTGCGAGAAAAATCAGAAAAGCGCTGAAACGGACAAAAAGTTTAAACACACAGTTCATTAGATTCGAAATAATAAAGGCGTAGTACTAGGAGCAGTAAAATAGTCCACGTAGAACACTGTAACTAATTTGTTGTCGTAATCATACGTAAAACGTGTCGGAGAAGATTTGTTGACCGCAGCAAGAGTTAATAGAGACCGTGAAAAGTTGACCACTAAAACTGAAAGACAATACTCTTAAGCGTGGTGGGTATCCTACTGAAAAGGTATCCTGATTGCTCCCTGCATTAACATTTAGTGTGGAATCGGTTACTGGTGATTGAAAGTATCTGAAAAAGTGTCCGTTTCCATAATCTGAATTAGAAACTGTGTCGAAGATAGCTTTCTCGGTCAAATAGAAATTCGATAACTCGGTGGACAGCGATTGAGTAGGAGGAAAACTTGATAAAACTCGAGGAAATGGGATTACAGTGAGGGAACATCCGTCAAATTTCATGCAAGGCTTCCAAGTGAACTTGATGGTCCTAGTGAAAGGCATATCTTTGAATCAGCAATAACGGCACTTAATGGTCATTTTTGCTGAAGCAGAGAAAGGATTTGCCAGCACATACTGCGAAGTATGTTTGGCTTTTTTAGCAGCTTGTTTAGTTCATATGTGCACTAAAACTCACCATCTTCGAAAGATATCTAAAATTATTGCTTCCCAAATTGAAAAAGGAAATTTTGTATTTGTACTTAATGAAATTATTCACACTTAAGCAAAACTTCATAGAATTTAATAATTGCCAAGAACTAATTATTCAGTTAAAAAGGAATTTTAGAGGACTTATACACCCCTGCATCGTCGTCGAGTGCTCGGAGGACCGTGCGGGTAAGTGCCTTTGATTTGAATTTGCTTTTTTTATCTAAATTTGTTTGTTTTAGATTAAAATTCTTTTCTATTTTTCTATTCGATCTATATTTATAAATAAAAAGAAAGTTTATTAAAGTTAGTGTTATATTAAAGAGAAAAAAAATATATATTATTTTCGATTAAATTATATTGATACATTGATCCAACTTTAAAGATTGTTCAATTACAAATTCAATGCAGGAATGTGGAAGGAAAAATAAAATGAATTAATACCCCGTAACTTTCGGTCTCTCCTTTCCTTTAGTTCTGGCCGGATATAGGACCCGGTACGGTGGCAGGCTTTCCCCATAAAACATGAGCCAGCCGCCGGGTACTCACTTATCTTTTTCTTTGTTTCAGGTAAGTTTGCGGGTTGAGTGGCCCAAGCAAAGTGCCTCTTTATGACATAAGGTTATGTAATCGAATTGCATAATTCTATGGCATAAATTGGTCACCGGTGTACTTCTTTTCTGATGGGAAGGCTTATGCAAGTTAAGTTGCATGAATTTTCCACTCAGAAGAGGAATACCTGGCCACTGCAACAATTATGGATTTTAATCCGGTTGGGTGGGTGCGCGGGGGCTCCATCACCACCCGGTTGCCCCTCTCTCATTTGTGGGCCATGAGCCTCTCCGGGTAAGGACGAGGTTATCCTGCTTCCTTTTACTAGTTTCTCTTGTTCCATGAACAAGTCAGTTGCCCCTGGTATAGTTATCTACACTTTTTGCGACTTCGGTTGCCTTGCTTATGTTCGACCCCAGAAATTCGTGAATGCGAAATTCTTTGTAGTGGGTCCTTGTGCTGGGGGAATGAATCCGCCCCACGACACCGCAATGCTAGCCTGCCAGCGCATTCACGCGTCCCCATACAAGGGCATTCTCGGCAGATATTGACATCTTCTTCTGCCGAGGCAGCAGACCATCGCTGCAGTCCTTGACGGACTTTTTGAACTTACCTATTTCACTACAAACGATAGGATTAATAACATATCCAAGATAACCAACGATATACAACGCTTGATTGAAGAAAATAACCAAATTAACACTGATAGGATTCTAGATGTACAAGCTAGACTAGCTATGTTAAAATCTGAACTTGAAACATAAATCACGCGATACATTGGGCAAAGGTTGCAGTAGTGAGTTCATTAATATTATCAAAATCCAAAGTTAAAATTTGCTACAAAAATACTTGATTCCGAGATGTTACCATACAGCACAATAGAAGAGGCTTTAGACTTCGCCACCATCAAAATTATAACCAACAGTGTATCAATCTTTATATAATAAACATTCCTTTAACTTCAAACAAAATTTATGATATGTTATTATCAAAACCTGTAAAAAAATAATATTGTCAACGAAATTCCATTTGATGAAAAATCTGTATGCAACCTGCGCAAAAATTGATAACAAAAATATACCAACAATTGACGAAATTTCTAACGGTAAAGTCCTCTTAAACCAATTTCAAGGCTCGCTTGCAGAAGGAAATACTTCACATATCCTAAACGGAACATACCTAATCAAGTTCGAAAACAGTTCAATCTCCTTAAATGGGAAAATCTTTATATCGCAAGAATCTTCCTCAATTCAACCACTCCCTGCGATTTTACAACCATCCCCTAAGCAAAATTCATTAGATAAAATACTATCCCTAGGATCATTGAAGGATCTTAACACAAATAATACTGCCAAATTAAACTTTTAGAATCCGAAAGAAACATCCATAGAATCGCAAATTCCCGTCTTCTCTCAATCCTTCCTATACTGCTCATAATTATTGGCTATAAAATATTTACTAACAAAAAGAACGGAAATAAAATCCTTATCAGGCACAAAAAAATTCACAGGATTCAAAAAAACTCCAAACTTTACCTTTTGTCCGAAATGAGTCCTCCCACTCAATAAAGTTCTATGACCTTCCCTATTTCTAGCGATCGAGGACTATCGCATTTAAGGAGGGAAGACTTAACGAACGATCCCATAACTTACCGTTCATAGGAAAGTCAAGTGCTTACAGTGCACTTCCCACGTATTCTTACAATTCTGGAAATTCCACATTGCATCCAGACACAAACGTAAGCATACTCGTATTCTAGATATTAGGAAACTTAGATTTAATTAGAAATAAGTTATTATGTTCAGTGCAATTGTAGTTATCGTCCAGTGTGGACATAAATAAATATTTTTTTAAACGACTCTTGCGGCAGTTAATTAACTTGTATCAGCAAAATATCATTATAAACTGTAATAAGGGCTTCTTTTGGAAAATTGTAATTCAATCAGAAAATACAATAAATCTCGAAGAGCAAATTTCTTAAGTAATTACCTAACTCGTGTTTTAAATGGCGCCCGAGCAGGGATTACTCTTCGCAACACCGCAACTCGTAAAGTAAAAGCACAATAAGTGCTCGCGCAAAGGATCTGGTCAATCGATAAGCCTTAACAAAGATTGTGAAATTACTTCCTGAGACTGGGATAGCGAGCCAGAAATCCTTTGGTCAAACGGGAAAACCAAAAAGTACCGTCTCGCATTTGAACGAGAAAATACCGCGTGTTACTGCGTAAGCTGTGGCGGTTTTGTTGGGAATGAGACCCCCCAGTAGCCGGAAACTGGCAAACGGACCTTGTTAAAATAAACAGCCACCCTCAAAGTGAAAGAGTAGCCGAAGCAACAACCCTGGGGTATCCTTAGGAAGCGAACATAAGAATTCGTCTAGAATCTCGAAGGAGCGATGATATACTTATAGCAATTTTGTATGTTTCGATTTGAGTAATTAAAAAGAAAATCAATGAAAAAGTAAAATCAGTGAAATTATAATCTGAAAACAGATTAGAGACATAGTGAAGGTAAATTAAAAAAAATAATATCAAAAGCAAAACAGAAATGCTAAATTAATATTCTTTCAAGTACATTGTGTGTAAATGAAAAGATATTAAATCAATATACAGAATAATACAAGATAAATTAATTATTTGATATTATTACATTTTTTCATTTTTTTCATTTTTTTACATTTTTATCCGTATGAATGATTGCTTGAAAGCCTTTCAAACTATCTTTCCAAATTATTCCTGCGAAGGTTTTTAATGAGGGAAGAATATGGAACTTGAGTTTTTCATAATCAGGCCCAAATAGGTTAGTAAAAGAGTGGGGTATAACGTGAATTGATCCACGAACGGAGTTGACATTAAAGGGTTTTTCGTTTCTTATAGAATTTCCAACAAATCGAGGCTGGATGTAGTTTTTGTTGGATCCAGTATCTACAAACTTTAGAATTTCACCGCTCTTCGCTAAATACTCCATATGAGGAAGCGAAGAACTCAACAATCTATAAAAAACTTTTAGAAAAAAAAGAAAACCGACTTCGAAATGCCCTAAAAAGGATGAAATAAATTTTATGAAAGTGGTGCCAAATCAATTTCCCCATTTAAACATAAATACTTCCAACATCTGCACCATCACAAAAGAATGGGGAAAATATGATATGGCACCGCTTTCATAAAATTTATTTCATCCTTTTTAGGGCATTTCGAAGTCGGTTTTCTTTTTTTTCTACAAAATTTTTTTATCATTCGTCACCGAAGGACTTGGTATCTCCATCAAATCCTTGAAGAGTGCCAACTAATTGGCACTATTTGTGCGAAAGATTATTTAAACTCAATTTCTCGACTTATTTCGAAGTTCCTGGTCAGATTAGGGGTATATGATAGGATTCGAGGGCGATATCCACCTGTCCTACAATACGTATACGTATAACGGAGAGAATCCCAAAGCATTTTGGTGCACCTTGCAGATGTTTGTAAATGGTTAAAATTCTCTCTACGCTTTTCTTTCAGGACAAAAATTCATTCGGATCGTACTGAAATAGTCCCTTTTTTCAAACGAAATTGGTCAGAAAAATAATGAATTCCTAAACGGGTACCAATGCTCAAACTATTTTAAAATTTGCAGTAAAAACTATAATAAAAACGAATACTTTGCTTGGTTGATTTATCGTGTATTGTTCTGTATATAGATTTAATATTTTTTTCATTTACACACAATTTACTTGAAAGAATATTCATTTTTTTTTATTTATTTATTTACTTCATCACTATTTTACAGAATTAATAATCCCAATTATAAAATAGAACTAATAGATTACGTGTTAAGGTTAAAATATAAATATCATGTAAGAATCAATCTAAAGTTAAGAATTAACTAGTGACTGAAATTAACGACAAAAGAATTTTTTGCTCGTAGAGTACTCTCCGCAGCATGCTTTTAAATGATTCAAATGAGCCAGAAGGAGGACCAAGCTGGAGATTAAGATGGTCTCTTACCATACGAACCATCGGTGAGTGACTATAAGTTACGGTTCTGGCAAACGGTATAGCGTAGTATTGCGACGACCTAGTGCGAGAAGGGGGACGTATGCTAATGGCGTTGTATAATTTCGACGATAACATGCCTCTCGATAATTTAAATAAGAAGCATTGATCCAGGAATTGCCTCCTTACCTGCAGTGAACGTAGACCAAGGAAATTCAGGCGATCGTCATAAAGGCGATACGGGATGTTGTATTTGTAGAAAAGTGTGCGGGAGAACCTACGCTGCACAGATTCAACCGCCACCATGAGATAATTAAGATGTGGGAACCATATCGGGCATGCATATTCAAGGATTGGGCGAGCCAACATGACGAATAACCGAACACAGGTTTGAAAGCTGAAACATTTATGAGAGCAACGTAGGACAAAGCCCGCGATCCGAGAAGCTTTCTTGGTTATTTCCAAAACGTGAACATTGAATTTCAACTGAGGATCAAATGTCACACCTGAATTCTTGAAACTTTCAACCGAAACGAGAACTGAGCTTTCGATAGAGTATGAAAATTGAATGGGGTAAGTTTTATTGGTAAAGGTCATGGAAAGGCACTTAGATATGTTAAGTTGTAGTCGATTTCTATTACACCAAGAGGACAAAAAGTTTGAGTCATCCTGAAGAGCTTGGCAATCCTGAATTGAATTAATGACTCGAAATATCTTCAGATCATCAGCATATAGAAGGGGGTTGGATGTGAAGATAGCTGGGAGATCATTAATAAAGAGGTTGAAAAGAAGTGGACTTAAAATTGATCCCTGTGGAACACCAGAAGTTGGGACGAAAGAGTGTGACAAAGATCCATTACAGATAACCGTGCAGTAACTATGAAAGAGAGAGGAGTGAATCCAGGAAAGAACAGATCCCTGAATGCCGAAACGGCGGAGCTTGTTGATCAGGATGTTGTGATCCACACTATAGAATGCTTTCGCAAAATCAGTGTAGATCACATCAACTTGACCTCCTAAGTCAAGGGTGATTGCAACGGTGTTCATAAATTCCCCTAGGTTGGTTATGGTAGAACGTCCTTTTACAAATCCATGTTGATTTTCGGATAAGTTGGGGTGCCAAACATTATAAAGTTTACAGTGAACAATGCGGTCCAGGATTTTTCCAAAGCACGATAGGAGTGAAATGGGTCTGTAATTAGAGGCCTGCGAGTGGTCACCCACTCTATGGATGGGGAGGATATTTGCACATTTCCAAACGTCTGGAAAAGTAGCCTTTTCGAGACTTGAATTAAAGATATGTGCGAGGGGAATACATAAGGATGAAGAGAGGGATTTGATAAAAATGTTAGGGATTCCATCAGGGCCGACTGCGCTGCTAGAATTCAGGGACTGAATTACCTCAGCGACCTCTAAGGGGTTAGTGTATAAATCGACAATTAAGTCTGGAGTGGATTGAGGGTTTTCATCAGAAGTAGAGGTCGGAGAGCTATAGACGGCGGAGAAATAGTCAGAAAACATGTCGCATATGGCCTAGTCATTGTAGACTAAGTGGTTCTGGTATGACAATGCATTGATATGTTATATTCTTCGTCTCCAACCTGGGGTTCTGCCGGCCACTTCCGGGGATCCCTAGGGTGTTACCTTTTAGAAACACTCACCTTCGCACCTGAATTACTCTTGAAGCTGAAGACCCCTCTGAAAAATTGTAACAAAAACACCAAATGTTGCGTTTCTTTTTTCTACTTTATTTCTTCAGCAAGTCCTACTACAGGTTTTACTAAAGCAAGTTGAGTCGCTTCCACGTGCCTTGGTCCGATGACGTGCCTGGATCTCCTTCTGTATTCCCCGGCGCAGTTCCTTCGCTTTCCGTCGGAAGAAAGCCCGCTCAGTGGGTGTGACTGACAAGCGAGCTAGCCACCTCAGCTCGTCCAACTCCCGCCTCTTGCGTTCCCGCTGCCCTCCGTGCTGATGTTGTTGCTTGCGGGGATGGACGGTGGTGTTCAAGGGAGCCTTCAACCTCCTGAGGTACTCCTCTTTCGATATGGGTCGGGGACCAGCTCGGGGCTCTGCCTGAAGCGCCTGATCTAGGGTCCTAACGGGTGCCTGACGGGGGTGGTTCGCTGGCCCGAGGTCCTTAATTATCCTGGAGGCTAGCGGGTAGAGCGGCACGCAGGTACTGGCGAGCTTGGGTCGCGATGACGGTCCACCAGGTGTTGAAGGGCACTTTTCACGCCGTCCTGAAGGGGCCACTGCGGCTGCTGGTTGTCCACCTCTTCGGGTTGCCTGCAAGAAGGAAAAATTATATTACTTATGGTGGCCACACAGCGCTTACACGCTAAAAGCCTTGGAGGAACACGGCGCTAAGAGCCAACACCTCACCATAAGTAATTCGTTGATTGACGTAAGTGGAAATCATGTTAAAAACCGGAACTTGTACCGTGTTTTACTGTCGCAGCACGTATCACGACTGACTCACTAATGTTTGCCCAAGAACTTTAAATACCGTTCTCTCGTAAGCTTCTAGCCTCGATTCTCGCAAAAAGTGCTGAATAGCCGAACACGTGCGTTCTCGTTCCACGAAGCACTTTTCCTCCCCGCTCCGTTTCGCTTACGAATATGTGAAACTGGGGAAATTGAGCGAGAGAACGCTTTCGCTTAAGCTTTCGGCTTCTTGAGGCGAATTGATGGAGCTGGGGAAATTGAGCGAGAGAACGGTTTCGCCTGAACTTTCAATTTTCCCTTCAGCTGGGAGTACACCCGAAGCATGTCGTCTACGTGGTGATCATTCGTGTGAAGCGAATTGTGTATTGCTATTTGTTCGAGCTTTTGCTCGCTCATTAAACGACAAGTATATGCTTCGGTGATAGTGGCCTATGTGCATGCTTTTAAAAGTTGATTGGTGAAGCGCGAGTATATAGGCAGTGCTCGCTCGCTTCTTAAATACGTAGGCGGTATTTACTCGCTCACAACATTTCTTCCGGCGGTTGAAAATTGGATTTATTTTACTTGGAGAGTACAATAAATCGTTGCTCTACTACGATTATCCGGATTAACCAAACATATCTCTAATTGATTCTTTTAGCCTTTGTTCTGTCGTATATTTGGGTTGTTAGCTGATTTTCTTTATATTCCCTTTTATGCAGGTCGGTTATAATTATATTTTGCGCTCTTACTGTGTGCTGTTATCCGCTGTACTTCTTGCTGATTACTGTTGATCGTTGTTCCGCTGCCGGTTTGCGCGTAATTTATTTACTATTTGCTAACGTAATTCTATCAGTTAATTTCGTTACTACAAGTAATTCGTTGAAATTTCCAAATTAATTAGTTCATATTCGATTTGATTCTCTAATATTGTGGAAATGATTTATTTTGTTTAGTCATTAATCTGCGTAATTATCCACTAATGTTTTTTTTCTTTTTTTGCTTGACCCTATCTTGACAAGTTAATCTATGCAATTATGCACTGATGATTTGTTTGATTCGATGTAGTTAATATTCCTTGTTTCAATTTATACAAACATGAATTTATAAGTTGATTTTACATTTGATACTATACAATAATAGAATAATGTTGCGTTTGATGTAATCATTACAGTTACAGGAATATAAATTAATGTTTTGTTTTGCTATAATGCTGAAGAGTGTACTGAATATCATTGACTATAAAATTATTCTTTACATTTGAAGGATGCCGGAATTCAATTTGGCTTTTAATCGACTTTACTTAATAATACTTTACATTTTGTTTTAACATCCATATTCAATGCCAATTTTTCTTTTAATCAAAGCTTTACGTTACTGGTTTACCTGCTTCTGTGTGATTAGTATGTAGTACATGTGTTAGCAAATTATGACCAGTCAGCGTTAGTTGGGATTTGGTGCAAAAGGTGTAGGTGCAATGGCACTTTTTATTTTCTTATTTTACTTTTCATTGTGCTGCTTTTGGCTTTTTATTTATTCCTACTTAAGTTTGGCATTTACTTTTAATTTTATATTTGGTTATTACTATTCTCATACCAATATGTATATGTACATTTTTACTTTAACGCCACACTCTGTTTCTTCATTTTATCTTTGTATGTTTATATTTTCTTTTGTTCATGTATTTCTTACTATTCCTTACATTACGGAGATTTTTCTATAACACCTTTAAAATGAATAATCTATTTAACATGCTTAAACATCTATTACATTTATATCTAATTTTCTTAATATCTCCACCATTTTAACTAATGTGCCAATATATATTTGTGGATATTCGTTAGTAGGTGGGAGGTTACAAATTAGTTTTAATTGGAAAGGTATGTGTGTGTATTTAACATATGAAAGGTAGGTAGGTCGGGCTTAGAGGTATTTCGTTTACCCACATTCGTACGCCTGCGCCGACGTCAACGCTGGTCGCTTGGTTATCTTTCGGATTGTTTCAGCAAAGAGAAAAGCTTTTATCGAGATGGGGAATTGTGTCGGGTATGTTCGCTCTTCTAGCAACTAAACTTTGGTCTGAAAGTTTGCGTGCTCACTTAAGCTTGATAACAGTGAATAATGTGGTTTGTTTTTTCAGCGCATACGTGCAAATTGAATCTGACGATTTGCCGCAAGAAACCGTAGCCCGGTTGACTAATACGGAGCTTAAAGATATGGGTACGATCGATACCAATTGCTGGTCGGTCGTATCTTCTGTATGGGACTAGCTTCGCTGCTAATGAATTATGGCTTCATGCATTTAGTGTGCGAGGTGCGAGGGAAATGAATGCATGTTGTTATTTGGTTAGTAGTTTTTAGCCGGTTATAGCATGCGTTGATTAAATGGATTGTTCATTTTTTCTTTGCTTTATGTTGTTTTTGCCTCTTGTTTTATTTTTTTTCTTTTTTTTTGTTAGTCTCTTATTCGTTTTGTTTTTTTTTTTTTGGGGGGGGAATTCAACCCTCATTTTTTTTTGCTTATTATTTTCTTTTTAATTTTTTTTTTATTTTTACTTGTTATTATTTTTATTTATTTTTTTTTTGGTATAACTAGACTAGTTGAAAGGAACGGGCGGGATAACGCGTGGGAATTTGGGATTGGGTAACACTTGGGGTTTTGGGTGCCCGTGCTTTTGGAATACGCGTGGTTACAAGTTGCTCCTTGTGGACGACGGAGTGTGAATTATCAGTTGCTAGCGATACTGGTGAAACCCGCCGACTCGTCTCCCCAGTATGGATTTCCAAAGCAATACCAGGGTTCGACACCTCTGTAGAACATCGATTGTTTGCTTTCGTCCGACAACGCCCCTTAATGAGCCTGATCACAAAATATGTCCCGACAATGAACACTGAGATCACCGCCAGGCTGGCCGAGGCCGTGGATAGATGCGCATGCCTTCTGGCAGTCTCCTCAAATTTGATCCGCTCGAGGTGCGAATAGATTTCATTTAGGGCGTGGGTGCTGGCTGCGAAATGAATGCCTCCGTTTTTGGCTGTTACAATCTTCATTTGTGGCATGCTGTGGTTACGCCTAAGATCAGCAACGTCTCGTTCTAAAATCCTCGGGTCTACTTCGGGGAAATACTGCGGTTGAACTATATCGAACGGGTGAGTACTTTCGGCTTCATAATGTATGGTCATTTCGTTGATCTGAATTGTGCAGGGGAGATGGAGAGTTAAAATTCCTTGACCAATTAGTTTGTGTGTCGTGATGCTAGCATCGCAGCGGATATGGATGGGTGTTTCATGCGGTAGAAAATATATCCAACTGTAAGGTTTGCTTAGCTTAATGAGGGAATCAGTTATTGATGTGCTCACTCGTAGAGGTAGCTCTATCTTCAGATTGAGTGGGTTATGTGAAAGTGATATTATTTCATTTACTGAAGGTGGGGATTGAATAATTGGCGTAGATAATGGGGCCACATATAGGTCACCAGGTTGTGGGTGTTTAATTTTCTTATGACCTGAATTATCAGTCAGAAGTAAAAACTGTTGAGTTGTGACGTCCCCCGCTATAAACGAGAATTCCACGGAGGGTAACAAGAATAGGGTCCTGTTAGTTTTGATGGGGAATAGGTGTATTTGATATAGCTTCATCAAGGGTAGCTGGAAAAGAGGAAGCGTTATTATCACCACTAGTTTGGTCTTCCGCCTGAAATACTGTAGTTCCGCCGTCTGTGCAAGGATTTCTTCACAGAATTCAGGACATCTATTGCCCGGTTTAACATAAATTCCGTGCAATCTTTTACTAGAAATTAGTAAGGGATGAATTCTGTTGCTTTAAACTGCTACAGCAATGTCGATTATGGTGCGTTGAAGCGTTTCGATTTCCATAAGCTGCGCTAACAAAGATGTTAGAACTACATTCCTCCGTTCTGCTGCTTGCAATTTATCCGACATTAGAGAGATATCTTTCATCTGTAAACCGAGTTCTGTTTGCCTGTTAATCACATCTGATAGCGGTTTATGGATTTCCTCCAAGGATATATTTACAATACTAATCCTTTGCTTTTCCAATTTAACTAATTCCCTTTCCTTGTCCTCCAGATTGTCTAACCTACTGTACAGCTCTTTTTCATTCTCGTCATCCATGGTGCCAAATAACGAATGTAATGCTCTCCCGACTCCATCAATAAATGATCTTTTAACCCTTTTAGGCATCAGTGACTCAAACAAAGCTTCAGAGCGAATCTTAAGATTTTCCACTAGGCTATGGACGTGCCTTAACTGCTCCGTACATCCCAAGCCCTTCCCTGCACAGAGCATCTTAATCAGGTGTTTGGCTCGTTCGGCTACGTCTATTTGATCCTGTATTTCCCCTAGATTTAACTCCATCACGATATTCCAGGTGCTGTGATAGCTCAACAGACCACCTACATTCTCAAATAGTATTCCCGTGTTTGCTATGCTCTCCAGTGAATATGGTTTCAGATCCTCGTTCGGGATTGCCAAAACGCCAACGCTGAGCAAGACTAGGATAACGATGCCGATATCCATTACTAGAAATACAAAAAAAACAAAAGAAAAAGGGAGGAGTTAGGACAATTTATTCATAGTACGGCTTAAGCCGGTTGTTATGAACATTGACCAGTTTTTTCTTTATCGCAATCGTAGTATTTACGGGGGAAGTAATGGCTTTGACCTCATATGGACCAACCCATACCTGCGCAAGCTTGTGCTTACGATTCTCATTTTTTAACAACACCTTATCCCCTATATGGAAAGTAACTGGTCTGACGTTGTTATCATAATGAGCCTTGCATTTTAACTTACTCTCTAGTATATTCTTACGTGCCAAGGTGTACATTTTTTGTAATTTGTGCTTTAATAATAGATAATAGTTCTCATGGTCATAGAGAGGGGTTGGCTCCCTCTTTAGGTTCGACGGAACGTCCGCCGTGAATCCATAGAGACAATCCATAGGAGTGAGTTTCGTGCTATCATGCTCACTGGTATTGTACACGAACGCGGCCGTACGTAAAAACTGATCCCAAACCTGCGGATTGTCATCCACCATAGATCTCAAATATTCTACCAGGGGTCTATGGGCTCGCTCCAAGGCTCCATTGGATTGCGGGTGGTAGGCGGTAGTTTGAATTTTCTTTATATTTAATAACTTACATATTTGCTTGAATAGTTTCCCCACAAAATTAGCCCCCTGATCAGTAACTAGCTGCTTAGGTATTCTATACCTAGCAATGATCTCATTAAAGAACACTTTGGCTATTGTCTCGGCCTCAGCGTTCGGTAAAGCGTACCAATCTACGAATTTCGTCAAATTGTCCTGAAAGGCCAAAATGTATTTATTCCCGGAAGTTGTCTCAATGAGAGGCCCCACGATATCCAGATATACTTTATCAAATGGCCTCTCCGCTATATCAGTGATAACTATCGGCATGCGATGTTGAAGGCAGGCCTTCATAACTTGACACTTCTTGCAGGCCCTAACATATTTTTTGATGTCTGAAAGCATATTCTTCCATTTATATTTCTTGCGGATCTTCCTGTAGGTTTTCGTGACCCCCTGATGACCTCCAAAAGAGGAATCGTGATATTCCAATAAAACCCCCCTCACCTCTTCCGGGGTAGTGAGGGTCAGGATCTCCTGCTGTGTCGGGGAGGATATAACCTTAACGTTAACCTCACTACTGGTCGCATGTTTACCATCGAGCCCTTGTGATCCTCCTGATACCGGATCTGTGACAAGGTCTTTCAGGGATGACTCAATTAACTGCTGCTGCACACGCGCGGTTTCTGGAGGCCCGACCTCAATCAATACATCCGTATCATCAGTTGGATTACCACCACTGGTCTGACCTTGCAACGGCGCTGCCGAGGAACCTTCTAGATCTTGATCAAGTAGTTTCCGTTGCTTCTGTGCCTGAGTGAGGACATTACACTGATATTTGTTACTTGCCTCGTCGGCAGGGTCCTGGGGAATCCTACTCAAGGCATCAGCATTGGTATTGTACTTGCCCGGCTTATACTCAATGTGGTAATTGAATTCCGATAACTTATGGTGAAACCTTACCAACCGAGTAGTGGGATCTTTTACGTTAAATACACCCTTTAAAGGTTTATGATCCGTGTAGATGGTAAAACGTCTGCCCTGCAAATAACACCTGAAATTTTTGGCGGCCCAAACCATCGCAAGTAGTTCCTTCTCTATTGTGGAGTAATTCCGCTCCGCCTTGTTCAGGGTTCGACTTGCATAGGCTATGGGGTGGTCCTTGCCAATTTCCCCTTGGGATAAAACAGCCCCCAGGGCCTCGTTACTTGCATCAGTGGTAAGTTTAAACGGCTTGGTAAAATCAGGATACGCCAGCAATCATGGTTCTACCAACGAATTCTTTAGGAGCTGAAATGCCTCCATACACTTATCTGTCCATGTAAAACGAACATCCTTTCGCAACAAATTCGTAAGGGGTTTGGCTATTTTCGAGAAATTAGGGATAAACTTCCGATAATAATTAACTAAACCTAAAAAGGACTGTAACCTACGCACAGTTGTGGGAACGGGAAAATCTCGCACGCAACTAGTCTTACTCGGATCTGGCCGCGCACCCGTTTGAGAGCAAATGTGTCCCAGATATACCACTTCTGGTCGTAAAAACTGGCATTTCTCCGGTTGAAGCTTTAGATTATTCATTCTCAGTCGGAGAAAAATTTTCCGTAGTTTATCGATGTGATCTCCCAAGTTTTTCCCATAAACCACTATGTCATCCAAGTACACAAAACAGTCAAAACCTTGTAAACCTGTCAATATGTAATTCATTAGCCTCTGAAAAGTAGCAGGTGCCCCCTTCAAACCAAAAGGCATCCGTTTGAACTCACAGTGCCCATAATTGGTGCTAAAAGCAGTTTTCGGCCGATCCTTTGGATCTACCAAGACCTGGTGATATCCGCTGGCCAAATCTAACGTACTAAAATACCGTGAATGCCCTAGCTGGTCCAGAATATCCTCAATACGGGGTAATGGGAAAGCGTCACCTATTGTCTTCTCATTCAGTTTCCTGAAGTCAACGACCACTCTCCATTTCTTTGCTCCATCGGCTCCAGCCTTCTTGGGCACAACCAAGAGGGGGGAGTTCCATGGGCTTTTGCTTGGCTGGACAATGTCATTGTCTAACATCACCTTGAGCTGCTCGTTAATAATGTCCTTTTGGGGCTGACTCAAACGGTAAATTTTTTGATTAATGGGTGCTTGGTCTGTCACCAACGGAATCTCATGTGTGATAGCCTCCGTGTAACTTAACTTATCCCCTGGCAGGAAGAAAACGTCACTAAACTCCTGACACAGCTGGGTAATAGCAGCCTTCTCATCGGAATTAATGTGCTCATACAGCGTAAGCTCTTGCTTTAGTAATGCATTGCGTATAATGTCGATAGGCGGGTCCTGATTCATTAGTCCAGGATTGTTTCCTGATCGACCATTACTTATCAATTGTGACCCTTCTGTTGTTGCTGATATACTTCCTATATGTTTCACGGGGAAATTCATGCAGGAGGTTTGCTGGGGCTGCTCCTCCTTATTGTTAGTCTCTAGATTATCCACCAAATATTCATCTAATCTCTCGAGTTCTAAATCAATCCGTTCAAGTTTGACCGGTGACTCACTCGAATTCAGTATGCCTATTACAGGACTCTCCGGACTTAGAAGAGCATTAGCTAGAAAAACGCCATCCGCTATCGAGCTTGCGGTACTAAGCATTTCCTGGCCCAACCGGATCGGAACCCCCACTAGATGTTGCGTCCGCGGCAACAGTTTGATAGCCTCCTTGAAATTGACTTGATAAGTTCCATTGGAACCAATTTGGCTGATGCTTGGCCCTTCGTCAGAGTTGCAGCTCACATCGTCAGTTTGGCTTGATAATGACGCCGCGCTTCGCGTTACTCCTATAGACAACGCGTCAGTACCATTCGACGCCTTAACCGAAAACTGAGCCGTTCTGACTGCACCTCCCTGGGACTCCAGAGGGACCCTGAACTCAGTGCTATTCGCTTCCGTGCGAGGAAACACTAGCGCTTGTGCGGGACCTTCTATATTACAATTCTTTGCCAGGAAGTCATTCCCCAGTAAACCATCGTTGAACGTCCCCTGAATTTTTTCAACTACTTGAAAAGTACAAGGAAGTCCCGTAGGGAGTTCAAAATTGCCCTGCGTAGTACCAAGGGTTTCTCCT
Organism: Odontomyia ornata; assembly: GCA_963969285.1. Lineage (NCBI taxonomy): Eukaryota > Metazoa > Arthropoda > Insecta > Diptera > Stratiomyidae > Odontomyia > Odontomyia ornata. The sequence continues at coordinate 265,042,893 of OZ017739.1, forward strand.
TCCCCAAACGGACTCACTAAAGTAAGCTTATGACTAGAATCTATCGGGCATGTATCCTGTATTACTGATTTAGTAATTATGCTCACCTCTGCACCTGTATCAATAGTAAATTTTGTTTCACCCTGCTTCCAAATATCTAATGGCAGGGAAGCTGTAACAAGGCTTGATTTTTCATAACTATTACTGATCGTGTTTTGCCCTTCAGTACCTTTATGGGTTACCCTATGTTCGGCCCTGCCACCACCAATTTGGCTCCTTTGTTGCACCGTTTCTATTGGAGTCGAGTCGGGGATTTTCGACCCGACTGCATCTCGTTTCCCTGTTGTCTTGCTTCCCATCTCTTCTTCTGGAAACACGCGTCTATAGCATGACCTCTCCGACCACAAAAGTCACATCTAACCTGAATACTATATACCCTAGGGCCACCGTTTATAACCGGTGTTGCAGCCGGCTTTGCCTTACAATCCTTCTGATCATGGCCGTACTCCTTACACGTCGGGCAATAAGGAGTATTCTTGCGGCTATAGCAGTCTGTATAGGTATGGCCACGCTTATGACAGAAATTACAAGTAATCTTCGGACTCTTTGTAAATTTATGTGGCCTCGGTCCAGAGTTCGGATCTGGTGCTACTACTACCTGTGACTGGAAAGGTACGGTGGACGGATTAGGTGTGAAACTAACTTGCTGAGGTGTACTCGTAAAAGCATGTTGGTTAGGCATCCAAGTACTGAAAGTGGGTTGAACCTGCGGCATTTGTGGATATAATTGTGTTAGATTGCCCTGAAAGAGGCAAGCCCCTTGCTGCAGTTTTTCCATATTCAACCCTTTAGTGACTAGATCTTCAAAGGTAGTTGTTTCCTGTGACAAAAGATACTGGCAAAGATGAGGATTATTAACCCCACTCTTAAAGACATTCTTGGCAAAATCCTCCAGCTGAGTACTCGCAATTTTACCTCCTTCTGGCCTATATTTGATGATTGCAGCTTCTTGACATCGCTTAAGAATTTGCCTTAGGCGTGATGTGTAGGCGAGTACTGTCTCCGTGGGACTCTGTTTAGCTGATATAAGCCCTGTTACCAATTCCTGATAAGTTTCCCTCGGCAAAAATACCCGATTCAAAAGTTCCTCAGCTGCCTCTAAGGTTGATGGAAAACTAGAGGATATTAGCTGATATGCCTCTCCTCGAAGACGGGTTGGGAAAATCTGCATAAAAGCCACTTGCTCCTGACTATTTAAACATTTCCAAACTTGTTTGCTGCACCCTATAAAGGTCTGCAGTTCCAAAACCATTGATGAGCTCGGAGCTCCTGAAAACACAGGGATCATCTGTCCCATCAGCTTAGCTACTCTTGCATAGTCAGCCATACTGACTGGATGAATTTTAACTTCCGCCTGTTTATCAACATACGAAAGGATTCAAAGAATCGGTTAGGCTAACGGAATCGTTTGAAAATGCGCTTGCCCCAAATGATAAATTCCAATCGTGAGACGTAATCAGGGTTTTCAATGATTGCGATAAATTGAAAAAACTGGTCGAGTTTAGCGAGACCCCACCGAAATGTTCAATCTCTTCCTTAAATTGTTTTGTTCGTTCATGGATCTGATTAATTCGCTCTAAACGATGTGTATGTAAATGATCAACGGTATTAGTTAATTCAAGAACTGGGTCTAATTCAGTGGGTTCGGGTTCTCGCTTTACCTGTAGGTTTGAGCTGAAACAAAAAGATTCAGACTTACTTCTTGGTCTTGAAAGTGTTCTACCGCTTCGTAATACAAGCCCCTTGTTTTGCTCTGGAGTTGACTGATGAATTCCTTCTGTTAATTCGCTCTGATTATGCATTCGCGCAATCTCAATAAAAAATATTGACCGTCTCTTGACTTAATGACCGGTCATTAATTCCGAATATAGCAATGAAACCCTTTCTTTGAAATAAGTTAAAGTTCCTAAAGCGCTAACTAGGTGATTTTGGTTACAATTCCGGGAGTACGAAGCTCGAGTAAACAGGGTGCGTGGATGAGTGTGCTTATACTGAGAGTGGAAGTGTAAAATTCCAGTTTCCTTAATTATCCTGGAGGCTAGCGGGTAGAGCGGCACGCAGGTACTGGCGAGCTTGGGTCGCGATGACGGTCCACCAGGTGTTGAAGGGCACTTTTCACGCCGTCCTGAAGGGGCCACTGCGGCTGCTGGTTGTCCACCTCTTCGGGTTGCCTGCAAGAAGGAAAAATTATATTACTTATGGTGGCCACACAGCGCTTACACGCAAAAAGCCTTGGAGGAATACGGCGCTAAGAGCCAACACCTCACCATAAGTAATTCGTTGATTGACGTAAGTGGAAATCGTGTTAAAAACCGGAACTTGTACCGTGTTTTACTGTCGCAGCACGTATCACGACTGACTCACTAATGTTTGCCCAAGAACTTTAAATACCGTTCTCTCGTAAGCTTTTAGCCTCGATTCTCGCAAAAAGTGCTGAATAGCCGAACACGTGCGTTCTCGTTCCACGAAGCACTTTTCCTCCCCGCTCCGTTTCGCTTACGAATATGTGAAACTGGGGAAATTGAGCGAGAGAACGCTTTCGCTTAAGCTTTCGGCTTCTTGAGGCGAATTGATGGAGCTGGGGAAATTGAGCGAGAGAACGGTTTCGCCTGAACTTTCAATTTTCCCTTCAGCTGGGAGTACACCCGAAGCATGTCGTCTACGTGGTGATCATTCGTGTGAAGCGAATTGTGTATTGCTATTTGCTCGAGCTTTTGCTCGCTCATTAAACGACAAGTATATGCTTCGGTGATAGTGGCCTATGTGCATGCTTTTAAAAGTTGATTGGTGAAGAGCGAGTATATAGGCAGTGCTCGCTCGCTTCGTAAATACGTAGGCGGTATTTACTCGCTCACAACAGATATGCCGACGCGAGTCTTTTAAAGAGTTGACATAAGACCAGAAGGATTTAGGGTTATTAGCAAATGATACTTCAATTGTTCTCAAATAAGATAACGTTGTGGATTTACACACTTTTTTGCACTAGTACGTAGGTGGCAAAATTCGGAGACGTCCAGTTCTGATCTTGAACGTAAGGAGCGTTTCCTGGCTGAGTCTTTCAAGGACAAAGCAGATTCAACTTCTCTCGTGAACCACAAAGCAAGATTTTTGCGTGGTCGTGTGGTCGGTGTTTGCAGTGGGATAATGTTGTTAAGCACTGCATAGAATTGCTGTGTTGCGAGGTTAGGGTTGTCTAGATTGAGGGTGGCTTGCCAATTAATGACATCAAAATCAGCAGCTAAGACTTCGTAGTTAGCCTTGAAGAAGTTGAATCGACTTGGTTTCTCTTTGGGCTTGCCACGTATTGGATCCAATGATAATCGGATCTCTAAAGGAGGATGGTGAGGGTCCCGGCTTAACATAAGGAGAAGCAGCAGGGAAAACAGGATCTACAGCAGGGTTGTTAGAGAAAATTAGGTTAAGAATGCGTTTGGAAGCATTCATTACATAGTTTAATTGTTTTAGGCTACAGAGGGATAAAAACGAGGATAAGGCTATAGAAAGGTCATCAGAAGAAGCAATGGATTTAGCTGCTGCATCTCAGTTAACGAGAGGCATATTGAAGTCCCCACAGATTAAAAACTGCGAGGAGGAGCTGGCATTAATTATGAAGCTCGATAGTTCACTAAAAAGGATTTCATACGATCTTAAGTGAGTCCTACAGGGAATGTAAATACAGAAGACAAATAGTGAACAGTTGTGAAGAGAAATTTGAACTGCTACGCCTTCGATTGGTGGTGACGGAGCAAAATTACTGACGAGTCTACAATGCAACTGGTTGTTTATAGCTATTAGCACACCTCCACCATCCCGTTTACCGGAAGTAGATCGATCCCAATCATATCTAAAAATTACGTGTTGAGGAAAGATTTCTTTGTCCACGATCTCGTCATTAAGCCAGGTTTCGGTTAAGCCTATGATGTCATCATTAGAAAGAAGGGATGCAAGGTTGATTGTGTCCAGCTTTGTTTTTGTACCTCTGACATTTTGATAATAAAAATTAACGTAATTACTAAAAGTATGGTTATTTAGGTTCTCGCTTGAGGTCTGCTGGACGACCGAACATTTTTCCGCGACTGGCGTTCGATACGTTTCACAAGAATTCCCGGAGGCCAAAAGTCAGAGCTAAGCAAAATCTGCATATCAGATGAAACCGTAAAATTACGCCACGATACGATTTGTTTGGCTATCTCGCGTTAACTTTTTGCAATGCAAATACTGCGGAGAGCAACCTAGTTGCGTCACAATATACTCTGTAATTTCAGATACGGGAGTATCAAAAGCAAGACGCGATATAAGTATTTGAAGCGGAGGTGACACCACTCTTGACGAGAGACCAGAACGTAAGAGTTCGATGCGCAAGGAACCGTTTGTTCTGCATTTGCTAGCGGAATATTGGGAGCTTGCAGAAGGTTCTCCTTTGAATTGTAATTGGCGCTAAGCAAATGGTGTTGAATTGATGTTTGGTGTGTTGAATTGATGTTTGGTTCATTCCGCTTCGAACAAGACGATTAGTGACTGGCATGGATTGAGTATTTCCATTTATGACTGGCGGGTTCGATTTGCTTCTCGTTGTACGTGTTGTCGAAGAAGATTGGACACATGCGGCAGTTGGAGAGTTACAAAAGTCTCTAGTCTCGGCGAAATCCACATTAACATACGAGCCCGATAATGGTAATGGGTTTGAAAGGCTGCGATTCAGAGGCAAAAGTGGCTGTTGTTCCACATCATCAACCGCTTTCATTTTTGTAACGGAGGATGAAAGCGTGTTGACAGTTGCTTTCGCTTTTTGAAGTCGGGTAACGTAGGCAGCAATATTATATTTGCGACAGTTATCGCAATACCAGTAGACTCCGGTATTCTTCTTCATAATAACGTCCGCGGTGGGACCTGACAATTCCACGCATTTGGCATGAAATGGCATGCCACAGAAGCCGTAACAAGTGACCAACGTGGTTTTGTTATTTTTATCAACACAGTTACGGGCTGCGCAAGTCGACATTTTGTAAATCGTTAAATTTTCACGTATGGAGAAGTATAATAAATATTTGCATAAAAGTTTTACTCACTTCAGATATTACAAGTACATATCAAACTCACTTCAGGTTTGAGCCAATAATAAATAAGGTGTTCACGCTAAGATGTGTGTCTAAAACCCAATTCTAAGCAAGTACACTATAGTTCACAATTTAGGTTTGTGTTTAGGGTTAATTAGGTGTTTATAAAACGATATGGGTATTAACGTAACTCAAAAGATAGAACAGGCATCAACCGTTAAGCACGAATGAGATCCACTACACAGCAAAGTATTCGATCAAATGTGGCGATTCACTCACAGATGGCACTGAATAGTTGACAAGACTGTATGGGGATTATTAATAAGCTATGCGTGATCCCCATGCGAAAGAAAAGGAATATTACTTTTACTAGAACACAAACATGACTTTATTGGCAAACACAAATGTACATTGAATTATAAGTATAGAATGGAATGTAGTGCAGGACTACATGTTGGCGCGCGCGACTTGACTCGTCGGAGGTTGCGAACGAAGTGAGTGTCTCGTTGACATGAGTTGTGAAATTCATGGCATCCACTAACTGCTTGATGCGCTCCTTGCGGTGAGCATGTGGACGCCACAGTACTCCCTCCCATGTGACATTTTGATGAGAATGTCACGATCCAAAAATGGCGTTGAAAAATGCCGTAAATGAGGCTGGAGCAATGGCGGGTTGCGTAGCACATGTTCAGAAGACGCGATTTCAATGTCGTGAATGTTGCTGTGCGGCTGCAGTGCGAGGTTGGGCATACGACGTAGTGCGAGGTCGGGCATGTAGCCTGGTGTGAGGTCGGGCATGCGACACTGTCGGGCTTGCGGCCTGGTGCGAGGTCGGGCATGCAACACTGTACGAGGTCGGACATGCGGTCTGGTGCGAGGTCGGGTATACGACACTGTGCGGGGTCGGACATGCGACACTGTGCGGGGTCGGGCATGCGACACTGTGCGGCGTGTTGGCGGCGCAATCGAACATGCGATCGAGGCGGTGTGACGTACACATGCGAACGCGGCGTCTGTTCGGGCATGCGTATGGCATCTTGCGCTGACTCGTGAAGCAACGACCTGCGGCGATAGTAAAAAGATCGCGTAACAAAACGGGGTCACCACTATGGGCGTTGTTAATAAGCTATGCGCGATCCCCATGAGATAGAAAAAGAATATTACTTTTACTAGAACACAAACATGACTTTATTGGCAAACACAAATGTACATAGAATTATAAGTATAGAATGGAATGTAGTGCAGGACTACATGTTGGCGCGCGCGACTTGACTCGTCGGAGGTTGCGAACGAAGTGAGTGTCTCGTTGACATAAGTATTGGAACAGGTAGCTAACAGGAACGGCCCGATGCTAATGGAACACTGATTTTTCTTGTCATCAATTCTCGCTGTCGATAAGGAGAAATCTTCATATTATCATATGATTTTTTTGCATTCGCTGTCAAACTCGGCTGTGAAAACGCGTAAACAAACTCGTTTGCTGTGGGATTTTTAGTTAAAATTAGTGAAAAATTGTGATTTGTGCGCTATTCATGAACAAGACAATAAGAGACAATCTATCGGTTAGATTGCAAGTGAGAAAACTATATATTTCGACGGAAAAGAAGGAAAATGCAAATAAAGTTTCTAAAATCATGTGCATTGTGAAAATATGCAATAATCGAACGCACCGTCAGCCAACAGGAGTATCATTTCATAGGTAAGTAACAACATAAAATGTGGAAAGTACAATACAATATTTAGAAGTGTTTTTTCACTCAAAATCACTGCTTCCAATTCATGCATGCTTATGTTTACATTTCGGTGGCAACCATCTTATTCAATTAGTTTTCGCGTAGTAGCGCCTGCATTTTGGGGGCAAGTTTTGCTAGCATATTGCTTGAATAATTTTATTAATGAAATCAATTTTATTTTTTTTTCAGGAGTCTGTTAAATAATTCTGGACATATGAATATATGGAGATAAAAAAAATTATTAATGGGCAACTATCGGTAAACTTTTCACTTTTATAAATCTCATCTGGATCTCAGACATATTTTTGTTTTTGCAGGCAAATGCAACGAACGACAGTATTGATTTCAAGCGCCTCTCTGGATGTGGAAGCTATTTCATCCTCGAAAGCGGAAAGCAGAATCCCGGAGTTGCTAGAATTATTCTGTAGGCATATATAGAATGAATTCCATTTATTATATTATTGAATTTTCAAATGAATAAAAGTAATTTCGAAATAATTGATTTTTATATTAACAAGCAGAAGGATATATGAACTCTTCAAAAATATGCTTCGGACAAATAATTCGAATATTGTATTCAAACTTTTGATCAATTTTATAGCCTATATCAAAGAGATAAATTTAATATCGGGGCACAGGCTAGTTCATTTCGGGACTAATCACTGGTTTGAGAAATTCAACAGTAATAGACGACGTATTTATAACCAATATATGCTCAAATTTGTTCCCTCATATAAATTGAATCAAGATATCATTAAGCTATTTTTGATCCATTCGATCAAGTCTCGCCTATAGCAATATACTGACTGTAAGGCAATTTACTGCCAGCTACGAGAAGCTTTTATTTACTCTAAATAGTATACTTAAAAATGTTCAAGTGGCATGCATCGGAAAGCAACTCTTTGTTGCATATGGTGAGCGAGTGAACAACAAACGAAGCTTCAGCTTGTTATTTAAGCTTATAGCAGTAAAATACATCAACACAAAATACTATTTTTTTGCGAAATTAAAATCAGTATAAATTTCTGTTAGGCGATATCTTAACAAATTAGTATACCTTAGAGGCATGTGGTTCTCTCACACATAGCGAAGGTCAAGCTCAACGATTATATATTTCACCTTAATTCCACTGAAGACGATTATGAAAGGAAAAGGGAGGTGAAAAAGTATAAAAGAATGAACGATTATAATTTTAGTAGTAGTTGAATTTGTAATTACCTAAGGAACAGATTTAGTTTTTGCTTATTAAATGTCGTTTCTTTTTATCTAAATAAAGTTTTACAAACTATTCAAGTCTGAAATAGGAACATTATCAATTAATTATGCAATGGCAGTTAACTTTTACATTTTCAAATATTTCTAAACTGTAGCTCCCTTTTTAGACTACACCCTTCCAAAATTAAATCAGAAGAGCAACGTTCGTGGCGCATCGGGAAATGATGACAAAATTTGAGTTGATGTTCCACTCCAGTGTTCCATTCTCAAAGACATAAGTTGTGAAATTCATGCCATCCACTAACTGCTTGATGCGCTCCTTGCGGTGAGCATGTGGACGCCACAACTGTAAGAAATAGTAAATATTGTCTTTGTCTTGTAGAAAAAATACTATTAGACGAAGAAAACACTGACGCGTGATCTGAGAAGCACACCACCGGAAAGCACCGAAAACTTGGCTTCGAACCATATACGTTTGTATTAAAATAAACGCGAAAGATACCAGAAATATCTAAATAAAGGCACAGCGATAATGAAACACGTCTGTTGTAGCGGATTGTATGTCAGCATAATTTACCTTCACTATGTTTCTAATCTGTTTTCAGATTATAATTTCACTGATTTTACTTTATCATTGATTTTCACTTTAATTACTTAAATCGAAACTTACAAAATTGCTATAAGTTTTATCGCTACTTCCCAGATTCCAGACAAATTCTTATGTTCGCTTCCTAAGGATATCCTAGGGTTGTTGCTTCGGCTACTGTTGATTTTTACAACGTCCGTTTGCCACGGCTTACGCAGTAACACGCGGTATTTCCTCGTTCAAATGCGCTACGGTACTTTTTGGTTTTCCCGTTTGACCAAAGGATTTCTGGCTCGCTATCCCAGTCTCAGGAAGCAATTTCACAATTTTTGTTAAGGCTTATCGATTGACCAGATCCTTTGCGCGAGCACTTATTGTGCTTTTATTTTACGAGTTGTGGTGTAGCGGAGAATAGTCCCTGCTCGGTTGCCAATAACAACACGAGTTAAGGCATTACTTAAAAAAATTTGCTCTTCGAGCTTTATTGTGTTTTTTGATTGAATTACAATTTACAAAAAGAAGCCCTTAAGCCTTGTTCGCACTATGCTAAAATACTCGCTATTGCCCAAAAATTGTTCGCACTATAGTCGAGTACAGTTAACAAGTGTGTTTAGATTGTTATCATCAACAACGTGCATCGCGATCAAATAAATAAGCTGATTAAGCTTATCGCAATCATTATTTTAGAAGAAGTGGATGAGGAAATATGTGTAATAAAAAAAAGAAGCAATAGATATGGAAGTGGATAAATAGAAGAGACAAATTAGGAGCTACAAATTGCCTTTTGAAGGAACTCGCATTGGACGAACTCAAGAATATTTTGATTGTTTGAAGATGTCAGAAAGCTGCGTAAATCTCTTATTAAGGAAAATTTAGTCTCATATTCAACGAAAAGACACCCGTTTAAGACTTGCTATTCCGGCAATCACTAAATTATAAGTAGTTCTCTACTTTCTTGCCACAGGATGTAGTTTGAGGGCACTGACCCACATATTTCGACTTAGGAAATCGACCATATCTGAATTCATCTCAGAAGTTTGTGAGGCAATATATGAATCATTAAAGGAATTCATCAAGGTAAGAATAAATACACCAAATATTAAAAAGCATTGATTTATTAAGAAAATATTGTTGTTTAAACTTTCAACATGGTTTTTTATAAGCCATGATTACATTTTATTACTTTTCCAATGAACTTCAATTGAAGAAAATATAATAAACGTTCCTTCATGCTTTGGATCTATTATTGTGTCTCCGTTATAACGCCATTTTCAACTGCCCTATACAATTTCCTTCACTACTTGCACAATACAGTACTACAAATGATGAATTACAGTCGAAAACGATGTTCAATCGAATAAATGATGATAAATGTAATGTGTAAAGAAATGTAAATTGTATTTTCTACACATTTACAATCTGTTTTATGTTTACTCCGATAACTTTTGCTCATCAAGTTGAGTTTTTTCCAATACTGTTGAAATTATATTGCTAGACGGTAAAATATTAGAAGGAATCTTGTAGTTCGTAGTACTCGTATATTTATATTTTTGAGTGGGGTAAATAGGAAATGAAGTACATGTAGGGTCTTGCGAAAACTCCTCTTCGAAATTACCGAAGCTGGTGTTATTAAAATGCAGAGTATCATTCCTATACGTCGAATCTGTGGCACATGGTGACTCTGGCCTTAACAGTGGGGTCCTGGCTAATCTGTTTTCCTCAGATTCCTTTTGCAGGTACTGGCGCCGAATTTAATTCAAATAAATTTGTATGTGCTCTTGCGCTTCTAATGCCAATAGTAAAGACAAAGACTTAAGTTGGAGACCGACGTGTTTACCAAAGACTTGAAACTCATTTTCGCCGGCAGTAAAGTTATTAGCTTCGGTAATTTCGTGCAGTTAAGTCACCATGCTCGTAAGCTGGGAGAGTTTTCTCATTTTTACTTATGGTGTAGGTTTTGGTGGTCGAAAATTGTCCACTGCAGTACTGTTTTCCTCTGCAATTGTACTTAAGTCGCTATCTGTTGCGTCATTTTGTAGACTATTGGAATCCTGAAAACAAACAATATTTTATTAGTATCAAGGCATATCAACATCAATGCAAAACAAATTAAATTTTATTTGGATGAACTTAATTCGTTTTTTCTTGCTTCCTGACACTTTGAACTGGAAAGTAATTGAGAATGGTTTTCGAAAGGAATGGAACTTTCCTGTCTGCTGTGGAGCTATTGATGGCAACCATGTCATAATGAAAGCACCTCCGGGATCAGGAAGTTTGTATAACAATTACAAAGGGACAAACAGCATTGTCTTAATGGCTGTAGTAGATCATAGTTATTGCTTTAGTTATATAGATGTAGGTTGTAATGGAAGAGCTTCTGATGGAGGCATATTTCAAAATTGTACTTTGTAAACGGCATTAGAAAAAGGTGTACTACCGAACGGTCATGTCTTAGTAGGCAACAATGCATTTCCCTTGAAAGAGTATTTAGTAAAACCTTTCCCAAAAAAATCGCTTAACATTAAAGCAGAAAATTTTTAATCATCGTTTATCACGGGCTAGAAGAAAAGTTGAAAACGCTTCCGGTATATTAGCTGCTAGATCCAGAGTTTTTGAGAAACCGATGTCCTACAGTCCTGAGAAAGTTGTAAAGCTAGTAAGGGCGTGCTGTGATTTACACAATTGGCTCCGACAAACGAAATTACAGAACCAACAATATGAATATATAGTATACACAGAAAATTATGAAGCAGGAACTATCATTTCTGGTAATTGGAGAGACGAGCCAGAGTCTCTTGGATTGCAAGCGCTACCAGTATCTTTAAGCAATCTTTCATCCCAAAGGCCTGCAGATCTTCGGGAGAGATATGCACATTTTTTTGTCGGACGCGGATCAGTCCCTTTGCAGGCAAGAATGATGCATTAAAAATTGTCGGCCCATCCACACAACAGTATGATAGAAAGGCCGACGAATAGTGTCTTATTTTGCTAAAAACTTATTATATCGACAAAAAATTTCGTTATATTATGAACTATAACGAAATTTTACTGCAAAGGTATTTCAGTAGGGGTAGTTTGTACGTTCTAATCCACTTTTTCCATACGAATTGAGATTGATTTTGCGCGCCACCTAGTGGCGGAAATTGGAACTAATGGCGCTTGAAGCGGCCGGGAATGAAACTAATGGTTTGTGTCTCGGATATGTGGGTGTGTGGAATAGGTAGGTGCCTGAGATAAGAAGATATGAGTCTGGAATAGGTGTGGATGTTATGGATGGTTGCGGCGAGGGTGTGTGTCTAGGGTATGTGGATATGTGTATCAGATTAGTGTAAGTGTGGGCCTTAGGTATGTGGGTATGTGTACAAGATTGGTATAGGTGGGTACCAGGGGTGAAAAGGTATGGGTCTTAGGTAAATATACATCTGTATCTTGGTTAGGTAGGTAAGTGTTCTGGGTCTTAGTAGCCTCCAGCGGTTAATAGTGGAACTGGAAAGTTGATTTCTGTCTAGGATAGTCCCATATTTTCAATCAATAGATTAGAGCTCTAGATTTCTCAGCGTGTTTATACTTTGGCGCTTTTAGCGATAGATAACTATACTATTCATGGTTGTTATTCATCTGGAAGGATATTTCATATATTCATTGCTTCTTGTCTTCGAGTAGTTTTGTTATTCATAGTTGTTATAATCTTTAGTGGAAGTGCTTCTCGGGTCTTTAACGCTTCTAGCGGTAGATAGTTTTTTAGCCATGACTAATTTAATGTATATGTTAGGAAGTCCATGTCTAGAGTTGATACCTTGAAGTATTAGGGTTGTTGATCAATTAGGGAAGCTCTCTGGATAGGTGGCGCTCTGGGCGATAGGTTTACTGCTTATAGGGCTTGAGAATTTCTAGCGTATCTCCCTACTGAGAGGCTTCCAGGTCGAACGATTTACTTTTTCACAATAGGCGTACTGAACATTTTTTATGGTGCGATTGGCTGCGTGGTGACGGCGGGCGTTTGTATAAGCGGATGACCGCGATACTGATGAATGATGGACGTGCCCGTCAGCGCGTATTCTAAGCCGTGGAAATTTACTTCATGGGCGCTTGGATAAGGAACGCGTTGCAGCGATTGGTGTCTTTGGCTAAGGATAGACGGCCGCGTGTGGAAATGGCCGATTCGCTTGATCATGCTAGCCGTGCCGGAAGTTTTATGATGCGAGTAGTTGTGTGGGATGGAGGGCGCTGCTATAGACGGGTGGCTTTGCATTATGGATGGGTGACGGGCTTGCCTTTCGACGGGTGTTCTAAGGCGTGAGAATTTGCTTCATGGGTGCTTGCTTAAGGTACGTTTTGCTCGTCGTTTGATGTCTGTGGTTAAAGATGGATGGTATTGTAGATGTGATGCGCGTCGCTTGTTGGAGGAAGTAATCTGAGGTGTATGTTTCCACCGAGGCGGATGTTATGAGCCGTAGAAATTTGTCTCGTGAGCGTTTGGTTAAGTTTCCGCGTTTCTCATCAAAGGATGCCTGTCTTTAAGTATGGACGGCCTTGTCGGCGATTCGGAATGATTTGCGTCGCTTTTTGGAGGATCGTGATTGGGATGTAGATTTGTTCGGCGGTGAATGCTGTAAGGCATGGAAATTGCTCTCGGGGATGCGTGGCATGTGCAAGTGAGTTTGCTTGCTAAGTGTAGTGTTTCGTACGCATAGACTTCCCTGTCGGCGGGAGTTTGAGGGAATCGAAATCTACAGCGTGGAAGAGAAGTGGCATCGCGTACATTGCATTGCAATATGGTTTTGCTTGATTAAGTTGGTTTTTTTTTGTTGTGTTGGCCATTGGGGGTGGGACGTGTTTACATAAATGTCCATTTAAAGATGCGCCTGTTCTAGTTTGCTGCTTATTATTTACATTGATCGTTTTCAGTTTCTTTTTGCTCGAATACGTCGTTTCTTTGTTTTGTGACTCATTGCTATTGTATATTATTGCTTTTATCGGTTTCATGTTAATAGTACTTTAAGAATTGTCTACAATGTACTCGTATTTTGTTCGGTTAGACTACTATTTTGATTGCTCAAATCTATGGATGCAGTGAAAGAGATCTTAATGTTTGTTGTAATGCGTTCTTGATATCAAGTATCGTATTAAATTTTAGTTTGCTTGTAGCAGCATTTTGTTTGTCTTCATCATCATCACTTATTTCTTAAAGCAGTTTCTATACTTCATTCTCTGATTTTACTATTATATAGAAGTATGGCACTATATTCGTTCGTTTTTTTCTTTACTATAGGATGCCCATTGGTTTTGTTCAAAAGTTCTACTAATTTCTTCCAAGATGAGTTATTTTTTCAAATTAATGATCTTGTAGTGGATGAGATGGTGATAATTTTGTTCGTATATCATATGATTTGTCCCTTTTGGTAAGTGCTTGGGTCTATTTTTTAGATCACTATGTTGAGATGTATGTTTTGGGTATCTATTCTAAATTTGAGATTATTTATGGATGTTGTATAGGAAAGATATTACGGTTTATGGCTTCTGGAATGCTACTTTTTTATGGAGTTTATATATGATGGATGTAGAAATCATCGTGGTGGTCCTAATGAGTAGGAATATAGACGCATTTTCATTGATAAATTTTGGGTACGTCCTGAAAGGAAGAACCTAATATAGAAAAAAGTGAATGCGGTAGGTCATTGAGATTAGGAGTTTGTAGGTATTATGGTATTATTCTTTGTTTATGCCCATAATGCATGGAAAAATATTTTTTAGTCATGCTGGCATTATAGGCATGCACTAGATTGAATAAATTTTTATATTTACTTTGAATTAGGTGTTGTTATTATGGATCTGTATTATTTAGTTTAAGTAGTTTCAGGAGTGTCAGTGTAATATAGAGTAAAACTGTTATTTTATGCTTGTCTCATATTCTACACAGTATGTATGATTTTTCGACATTTCCGAATTTCTCTAGGCATATTTTCATTTAGAACTTGTTGATATTTTGAGTATGATAATTTTTAATTTGTTATCTTCTTAGGAAAATGATGCATGCTTGGGTGGTGCTGTTAAGTTGATACTTTTCGAATGCATATTATCGCTTTTAATGCCTATATGATTGCATGAGAATTTACAAACCTCATACTTTGTGTGCTTGTATTAAGCGTAAAGCCACTTCTGCTATATTCATATACATTTTCAATATTTGTGCATTAAGTAAAATACGTATTTACTACATTTTAAATATACTGGATTAATCATCTTAGGGATTTTCGGGTATATTCAAGTATTATTTTCACATAAGTAAAATATGCTCTTATTGAGTTTTTTTCTTATCAGAATTTTTTTCTGCTGGATGCTTGGTTGACTTTTTATAGGTTTAAAGAAGATCTAATTAGTTTTCAACATAAAGGATATTAGCTGAACTTTTTTAATTGGATCATTTCACCCTTTTCACATCAACTTAATGTAAATCTATACGACAAATTTGCTCTACATTTGAAGCTTATCTAACGTCGCGCGGATATCGATCACTCTTTCGGATGGCTCCGATAGCTTTTTAAATTACTTTTTATGGAATTGTTTGCAGCTACATATAAATGAGTTGCATATTTTGAATAATAATTTTTCTGAAAAATTATTAGAGAAGAAAAATGTTAGAAGAAGGTGGTTTCGACGTGTGCACTAATTCTCCTCAGGCCATCACTCTTAGATACACACCGGTGATGGCGACCACCATGCTCAGAGGTGAGGGAGTTAATTTTTAATTTTTCTACTTATGCAAACTCCATATGTTTTTGTATCTGCAAGTTATATTCAAGGTAAATTTCTCTTGTAAGTACTTGTATTAGCTGAACTTTTTTAATTGGATCATTTCACCCTTTTCACATCAACTTAATGTAAATCTATACGACAAATTTGCTCTACATTTGAAGCTTATCTAACGTCGCGCGGATATCGATCACTCTTTCGGATGGCTCCGATAGCTTTTTAAATTACTTTTTATGGAATTGTTTGCAGCTACATATAAATGAGTTGCATATTTTGAATAATAATTTTTCTGAAAAATTATTAGAGAAGAAAAATGTTAGAAGAAGGTGGTTTCGACGTGTGCACTAATTCTCCTCAGGCCATCACTCTTAGATACACACCGGTGATGGCGACCACCATGCTCAGAGGTGAGGGAGTTAATTTTTAATTTTTCTACTTATGCAAACTCCATATGTTTTTGTATCTGCAAGTTATATTCAAGGTAAATTTCTCTTGTAAGTACTTGTATTAGCTGAACTTTTTTAATTGGATCATTTCACCCTTTTCACATCAACTTAATGTAAATCTATACGACAAATTTAGATAAGCTTCAAATGTAGAGCAAATTTGTCGTATAGATTTACATTAAGTTGATGTGAAAAGGGTGAAATGATCCAATTAAAAAAGTTTAGCTAATACAAGTACTTACAAGAGAAATTTACCTTGAATATAACTTGCAGATACAAAAACATATGGAGTTTGCATAAGTAGAAAAATTAAAAATTAACTCCCTCACCTCTGAGCATGGTGGTCGCCATCACCGGTGTGTATCTAAGAGTGGTGGCCTGAGGAGAATTAGTGCACACGTCGAAACCACCTTCTTCTAACATTTTTCTTCTCTAATAATTTTTCAGAAAAATTATTATTCAAAATATGCAACTCATTTATATGTAGCTGCAAACAATTCCATAAAAAGTAATTTAAAAAGCTATCGGAGCCATCCGAAAGAGTGATCGATATCCGCGCGACGTTAGATAAGCTTCAAATGTAGAGCAAATTTGTCGTATAGATTTACATTAAGTTGATGTGAAAAGGGTGAAATGATCCAATTAAAAAAGTTCAGCTAATACAAGTACTTACAAGAGAAATTTACCTTGAATATAACTTGCAGATACAAAAACATATGGAGTTTGCATAAGTAGAAAAATTAAAAATTAACTCCCTCACCTCTGAGCATGGTGGTCGCCATCACCGGTGTGTATCTAAGAGTGATGGCCTGAGGAGAATTAGTGCACACGTCGAAACCACCTTCTTCTAACATTTTTCTTCTCTAATAATTTTTCAGAAAAATTATTATTCAAAATATGCAACTCATTTATATGTAGCTGCAAACAATTCCATAAAAAGTAATATAAAGGATATGTTTTGGGTTGGCGCACTGCTACTATAGATCACTTACGCTAATGTTTATGTAAGATAGTTCGGTATAGACAACGATGTGTGGTAGCATATGAGTTTATGGTAGGCTATTTTTAGATCGATCTCATCGTATCTTGTATAGACAAGTAGCATATGTTATGAAGTGTTCTTGATAAGGATGGTTGCGAGTCATTGTAGGATGTTAAGAGATTATCATTACTTTCAGGAGGTGTTTATCTGCTGGTAATTTGATGAACAGATGTACAATTGAGTTGAATGAACTCATGCGGGTTTTTTTTTGTCCATCGCTAGATATTTTTGAATGGTAGAGTTAAGTGTTTGATATTTGGGAGTATCAGATATGCTAGAAATGTTTATGTTTTTTTGGTTTGTTGTTTGAGGTATTTGTTTACTTGAGCAGTGTTAGGTTAGTTGTTAAAATAAAAAGATTGTGTTTCTTTCTAATAGAAATAATTTATTGAGTAATGCTATTTTTTGTTATACATAAATAAATTTTCATACAATTTACAGGACATCTAATGTATGGGTTGATATATTTATGGATTCTATAGCATTTTGAACAATTTACAAGTTAACTTAACCTAAGTTTATTCAGCTGTACTATTTCTGCATTAGGACCATACAAGTCCTCTCACATCTTTTTTTAATGTTTATTATACAATTTATATAGCAATTCAATATCTTCAGCATATCATTGTAGCTTATGTCTTCCTCACTTTAGTGCAAACTGTTGATGTTTCAATTTCAATATCGTTTTGGTTTTATTTTATGAGAATAGTATGTTCCTTGATGAATTACTGGTGAGGATTTCCCGATACAAAGTGAATATCAATTATAAACTTTTTCATTCTAATAGCGCTGGCCACCAGTTGGCTCTAATTTTGTTTGGACTGTTTATACTATCCGGTGCTATGAATTATTACTTTGTATTATGTACGCGAGACTGCAGGAGTATGTACTGTTTTATTAGTGTAGAAATATTTCTTGTCTTTTGATAATATGAATGACAAATGCATGTATCAGTGCCTGATGTCGTATTAGAGTTGGACCATTCACATATTTGATAGTGTATTCCATGTTTGTTAGATACTTTTTCACCCATATTACCATATACATATAAGCATATAATTCTCGATGCGTATTCGAATATCAGGGTACTCTTCCATGAAGCATAGAATGACCGTAACAGATTTTATTGCATTGAAAGTGTATTGACCTCTGTCTAATTAGTTTTCTTGACGTTTTTGAATGGATGTACTTAGGACTAGCGGTTTGATGAATTTTGAAAACCTCATCATAATCCATAGAATAATATGTAGTCTAGTGATAGACAAAACGACGTGCTGCCTTCAAGTTAACATACATTCATGTTCTAGTTTATACAGTAGAGCTAAGATGAGGGTCTGTTTCTCAATATTAAACTTCAGTATTTTATAGACTAAAGAGATTATACTTGGCTACCATGCTTTTCACAATAGTATGTTGTTTTTACCAAGTCTTAATATACAATTTTTTAATGAATAATTCCTTTTAGTGAAGTAAAACATTTTTTATGGCGTTTGTAGTTTTTATTTCATCACATGGAAAATTAGATCGTTACATAGTACTGGTATTTCATAAAAAAGTCTAGAGTAGTTAATATTTACAAATGATGTTTGAGCTGGAGTGAAGAAGTCGTTGATATCCAGTTTAAGTACGCCTTTTTCTCTGCATCTTGCACAATATTGGTAATAGTATTCCTTCACACAATCGGTAAGCAAATTGTTGTATTGCATGACAATGTTGAAAAAATCCATCAAGATGAAAAGCGTGAAGAGCTCGGGATGTTTAAGTATTAGTCTCTCGCCTCCAATAGGTATGTAGAAGAAATCAAGAAGTCCAAGCTGATTTGCAGGGAATTCATCTACTCTATCTTTGAGATCAATGAGATATTGGCGAAGTGAAGTCCATTGACTGTTATCTAACTACAACTGATTTTGTCCACTGCATCGGAAAATTATTTTCGCTTGAAAGGTCAGCGGGTCAAATCCAAGTATAACTTTGCTTTTGTAGAAACCTTCATCAAGATAGTATGTATAGTTCAGCAAGAGGTTTTTCTCATAGATTCGCTGTTTTTCTCGATTCCTTCTTAGTTTCTTCTCTTTCTTGTTCACTTTTCTGGCTGAAGTAGCCTTATCAGTATGGCTGGCCTTTTCATGCTTCTGACTAGCTGACGAATTTACTGGACCTGCTCCGATCATTTTAAATGACTGCTTCTAGTAGTAAAAGTAAAGATTTATATTTATTACACCAGCATATATATTCACTTCTCTGAATTTATGGATGGAGGGGGAGTCAAGTTCAATATGTGTTGATAATTCTATTGCATAAGTGAAAATGTTTAGCCCTTGGATGCTGTGATGTTGCTTACTCTCAAGATTTAAATTCATAGATAAGAAAGTGCTATGGAGTTAAGACTTGAACCACCAAGCTAACAGGAGTAGGAGTCAGTAACAGGAAATGACACTTTGCTCCGTATTTTCTTTAGAATTTTTAGGAGTACTGCTGGGCTACAATAGATTGCTTCTAGGCTAATTAGCTGTCTTTTTATCTGTTAAACTATCTATTTAACTGTCACTTTTGCTGATGAGCTGCCTATGTTATGTGTAATGCTTGTAATGTGACGCCTACGCCCGGGAATCGAAGTGATTCCGATCCCGAACCCTTACAACCGGCCAGATGGGTATGTCCTCGAAGTGCCAGCGGACTTCATCTGTCGTGCGGATATCGTTGCGCAGAAAATATTTCTTTTCTTTCCAAATATTTAGATCTGTGGATATAAATATTCGAAATATAAAATTAATCCAAACCCCGACACATTTCGAGACATATCCATCTGGGAATGCCCCCTCCGCCGTGGCCATCGAAAAACTATGCCACTGGCGACAAATGGAGAGGCACATTGCCGCCATGTGGCGTTCCATTCCACACACATCTGTTTTGTCCGATGAAAAAAACAGAGTAGTCAATTTGACAAGTGAAGAGTGTTGAGAAAAAAGATGGCGAGGAATTAATTATCGCGTCTTGTGTGACTGTGTTAAATGAAGACATCGCGAAAGTGCTAATAAATGTCGATAGTAAGTAATGTTAATGGAACTACGAATCGTCGCGAGTCATTGGTTTTACCTACAAAATTAAATCCGGAGACATATGAAACAGGCACAACGGTAAATACACATGGATTATATTTATGAAACCTTTACAATAGAACTGATTCCTTCCTGATAGCTTGCTACACATATCATAATTGGCAGTACTGTATCAAGTGGAGAATCGCTGGAAAACTCGACGACTGTGGAAGCAAATGCACCTAGTGTACCGTTGTAGGAGGCTGTGGAGGATCCTAATTGCCCAGCTAAGTATCGTTAGAAAGTACTTGTCCAATTCTAGGCTCCGGGAGCCTCTTCAAGGGGCCAATATTATAAGGTCCCATGTTAGTTGGTGGGTCAACGATGTAGAACCCCATAAAAATCTCCATTCTGAAAACGATTCCAGTGATGAAGAGCATCCGTTTGAGTGAGTCGTACCTCAGTATGATCATATTATCCTGGACCAAGTGGTCAAGAAAAATCTGAGTCACGTCAATTTCACTAAAAATTTCATGAATAAGAAACTGAAACGAGTGAAAGCTGAAGAGGGAAAGACATCTCTGCATCAGCTTGGTGAAGCTGAATGTAGCGCAGATTATAGTCATAATACCGTATTGAAAATAGGAAAGTGACAAAGCGAAAGCGGACGCGCACTTTATCCGCAAATAATGATTCACTGAATGAAGATGGTGACGCTGATAAGAAGCACAAACATCAAAGACGGGCGGATAGAAGCCAGAAATATATTGACAACGGGGACTGAACTCACAGAGTGAAGCCCTGCGCCGGAAGCAAAGGCGAAGCTCGTATCGTTCACGAATACGAACGATTAATTTACTGCTCGAAAAGTCCACATTCATGGGCACTACCACGTGAATGGAATAAGATAGTCTGCTGATAATAGCATAAGCACAATTAATGGCAACGCTAATGCTATCACTACCAATTTTTCTACTACCTACTACATTAATTCAACCACCAATGCCAAAATCGATTCCAATAATTTCATCACAAACACAGCTTCTTCATTCACGGCTTCGACTTCGCCTATATCAAATAATTACAATAATAACAACAACATTAATAACATGAATATAACTTATATGAACGATAATATGAATATTGTTCGTAAGGTTTTTTTTTAGTCGTGAAATTAACAGTATCGATGAAAGTCAAAGTGAATCTGAATGTTCAGGTTTAATGTATAGTAATAATAGTAGTAAGGATGTTGAGGATGAGAATTGGGGTCATGATGAGCATGCTACTAATATGACTAATATATCAACTAAACCTAAACCAAGAATTACACGTGATTTAAGATCATGTTCAACTGCTGACTAATTTATCGTTTGGCTTGATTTTTGGTTGGTTTGATTAAGAGAAGGTTTGGTTTTATTTGTGTTTTGCTTTGTTTGTGTAGTTGGTTTGCAAAAATGGGAATATAATCAGATTTGAGTTTTATCAAGAGAAAATGCTATGACCGATTTGTTTAGAGTAGTTAAGTATATGAGTAAACGTCAAGGGGATAAGAATCAAAATTCAATTGAATTTTTTTTTTCTCGATGACAAAGGTCATGACCTACGATTATGTTAAAAGAGAAATGCAATTAAATTGTATGGTTGTAGTTTATTTAGAGTTGAAAGTAAATATAATTTTCAATGATGAAGAGCGTGAAACGGTTTGAATAATTATTGCGGCGAAGATGCATCGACTTTTTTTTTACCATTTTCCTGCAAGTTTCGATAAATGACATGTTATGTTATTTTCTCTCATTATCAAGTTGGCTTCATGTAAGACTTATCTATGGTAGTGAATTGTGCACGTTAAATATTTGTTTTGAAAATGAGTGCGCTTTCATTTTCTAATTTTAGATTCTAACAAATTTATTCAGTCTTACGAGTAGTCTTAGAGCCTTAAAAATAATTTTTTTTATTCATAATTCTACAGTTATAATCAAAAGTGATCTGTATTTTGTTTGATGTTGTTCTAATAATGGCTCGCCTTCAGAGACAGATATTTTTTTCAATAAACTCCCTGATAGACATTTCAACTTGTAAATTGTAATATTACATCAACTTATTTGGTTTTATTGTGCGTAATTTCTGTCGAAAAAGGCAACTAAACATACAAATAGTTAAATATTATATTAAAGCGCATTTCCTAACACGTAGAAATTTAATGAAATACTTAAAAAAAAAAAAAATCATTATTTCTGTTTTTAAGCATTCAAGATATCGTATGTTTGTTTGAAGGATATCTGTACAATTTAACAAATATAACAAATTAAGATTTTTTGTTATTTCTTAATTAGGATACAGATTATCTTAAAGTTTTTATACAGATATAAAACTTGAACATTTAGAAATTTATTTAATAATGCAACCGCATTTATGAAATCATTATAATAATAAGGAATAAGGTTAAAATAATACAATTAAATGATAAAGCAAAAATTTTGAGTAGAATAATATAACATGAATTGCTAAAAGTAAACACGACTTTCTTTTTCGGTGGTTCTTCCTGTTTCAGCGGGAAAATGAGTCCATGGTAGGTATGCCGTCGCGAGGGTAGGGTTTCGCCAAATCCGCGGAGGTCGGTTTCGCGTCGCGCGTGGTACGCGGTACCTTTGTTGTTTTGTTATTTTATTAGAGTAGTTTTCGTCGGGTTAATTTCGAGTAGCATATTTTTCGGTACCGCGTCGGAACTTCGGAAACGTGAAATGAAAATTAGATTTTGTATTCTTAGCTGGATGAATGAAGAAATACGGAGTAACGTAAAGTAGGTTTCTTCTCCGTATGGTTTGGTTTTGATAACGCGTTTTGAAAACGGGCATGTTCAGGTGGCTGAAAATATTGTAATTGAGCGTAACCCATTCGGAGACCCGCGACCGAAATCCTCTCCGAACTAGCTGGCCGACAAGCAGCCACCGCGTGAATGGGTTACGGTGCACGGATTGGTTGACCTGTTGGTACCATCCGTTGGCACTACTCAGACTTAACGTCTAGAACCGATGAGAGGTCGGTTCGTCTTCTGACGAGTTGGTCCTTTACGGAGGATGTAAGGTACTCTGGTACTCGAGTCCCACTATCAGGAGCAGTGGAGTTGTGTGATACACACTAGCAGTCGCTTCACGTGAGTTGTATCTTCCGCTCCCCTTTGTTTGATTTTTTTTTCGCGACAGAATCCTTCCGATGTGTTGTCCCAGGTTAACCCCTGTAAGGACCTTCTATTTTCTGGATGGAACTGCCAGCCTGATGGGTTTACCTATCACCATGGACTCTCAAGAAAATAGAAGGCTACCTTGCCTTTATGTCGCGGAAGGATTCTAATTATTTCGTATGCGTGATAGACGAGTGGTATCGGTTCAACGTTCGGTGGCGTACGCTGGAGTTGCGAAGCCCGGAATGCTTCCACACGTCGGGAAATTTTGACCGCGTTCAAAATCGTTACGGTAGCTCTACCACTTGTCTCGTCGAGTCCTTTAACGTAGATTAGAAACGGTTTGTAATGTATGTGGGCAGGGGTTTAAATTTAGTAAATCGACCGAAAGCACCTTTTCTTCGGCAGATTACCACGCACTCTCCTTTCCCGTTGAGGGAGTCGACCACTGAAAAGGAAAGTGTATCAAATAAATTTTTTTTTTTTCCTATCATACTAGTAATAGCTCGCCACTATCGGCCACTCAATTAGTATTGAATTCTTTTTTCACTTATATAGTAGGAATAAGTATATTTCATACATTTTTTTAGTAGGAATAAGTATATTTTATATTTTATATTTTTTTCGTTTCATACTAGCAACCACCCAAAACCAGCAAGAACAAACATGGCAACGAAGCGGACCCCAGATAAGCGTTGGACCCGATCTAAAACGGTCCAACCAGCTAACTGTGGGATCTGCTTCGAAGACGTAGTGGAGGGCGTACACAGCGTGCGATTGGATTGTGGACATCTATTCCATCGTGCCTGTGTCCAACAGCTCCTCCTCACGTCCGAGCTGTGTCCCTTATGCCGGCGACCCATCGAGCGGACCGCCCTAGACGTCCCCCTCCGTTGGTACCTCTAGCCCCCGAGGCCATTCAGTACAACAGGTCAATCGAGGATGTGATTCCCCCCGGGAACGCATTGACACTTTTTCGAGACCCGACGCCTCGTATCATGGAGAGTTGGCGCCTGAACTTTACGGGTTTCAACGATATGATATCGGCGGACCGGTTCCTTTTCCGGATTCAGGCGTTGGTATCCAGCACCCTGGGAGGTGATTTGATCAGTGGCGACGCTGCCGACTGGTACTGGAGATTTAAAGAATCAACGCCACGTCCCACTTGGCACTCTTTCAGTGCAGCCTTCCGCAATCGATTTGAGGATGGCTTCACTGAGAGAGAGTTAAAGGAGCAAATAAAGAAACGGAAACAAGGCGCACACGAACCGTTCGACCAGTACTACACAAGTATAGTGAGATTGAGCACTCGCTTGCGAACTACCATGCCCGAGGACGAACTGGTAGAAATTAGCAGAGAGAACATGCGCTGGGATCTCCAGAACAGCCTTCTACATTTTCCCATCAACACCATACAGGGACTGCGCCTCCATGCCCGTAGACAAGAACACTTGGATGAGCGGCGAGGTACCTTCCGTCCACAACCTCGCATAACGGGACCAAATCCCCAAAATCATCACACCGCAGAGTTGATGGCAGCTGACCACCTGCTTGCTGATCCAGTACCGAGGAGCGGAGCACCACCGGAGCTGGAGGACCCAGCATTAATTGATCGACCCTCCCTTGAAGCAATTACAAGCCCGACGGTCTGTTGGAGCTGCCGACAACCGGGACATCGGTTCTATGCATGTCCAGCAGAGCCGACGCTTTTCTGCTACCGCTGCGGGAAGGCCGACACATACGCACCTGACTGTGCAAATTGCAAAGGGCGAAAAAACTTGCCACCGAGTGCCGCGACCACCCGTCGGCACTCCTAAACCCCGGACGAACCAATCTTGACCCCATCACCAGCTATGACCAAGCCCCCAACATGACTCCAACTCTGCTGACTCGCACCGCTAAACACAGTTCTCCCGAAGTTCCACAACCGACGCCGTCCTTCGCCGAGGCCAACGCGCAGGGAAATGATAGCGAAGCGAAAGTTCCTTGGCATGTAAAACCTTTTCATGTCAGGCTGCGGAATTATTTGGCTACTCGACACCGCATCTTCCATGAGGAGTTGGCTACAACTGTCCCACCGCGAAGAAAGCGAGCCACGCGTCGGATGCGGAGCTTCTGGAGAAAAGTCAGGCAGTCGAGGAAAGTGTTGAAGGACATACACTTAGACGAATTATTGAGGGATGATGTTCGGCCATATGCGTCAGTACACCTCCTGCAAAAACGAGTGTCAGGCTTAGTCGATACGGGAGCCAGTGTGAATTGCATATCTGCCGAGTTTGCAGGGGAGGTACTGGCAAGGCACGCGGACCAAATCCGTCATTTCACCTCCTGGTTAAGCACGGCGGACGGAACTCGTCACTCTGTAGTGGGAAAAATTATGACGGATGTCACCTTTAAAGGAGTAACTAAACCTATGGAATTTTTCATCATACCTCAGTTAACCCAGAATCTTTATCTAGGAGTGGATTTCGTTCGAAAATTTAACTTGGCCCCGGCACTATTTTCCGGTACGACCCTGGAGTCCGTCACCACCGTTCCCGACCGATCTCAACCCTCTCACTTACTACGACATACACTGGATGTAAATCAGCAACTGCGTCTTGACTCGGCTATATCGGCTTTTCCATCGCATGAGAAAGAAGGTCTCGGGAGGACTGCCCTGGTGTTCCACACTATAGATGTGGGGGATGCTAAACCCATAAAACAGAGACATTTCGCCATATCTCCGGCGAAGGAAAAATCGTTATATGCCGAAGTGGATCGAATGCTGGCATTAGGCGTAATCGAAGAATCACAGAGCGCGTGGGCTTCCCCAGTCACCTTAGTTGTCAAGCCGAACAAGGTCCGGTTATGCTTAGATGCCAGACGCTTAAACGCCGTCACAGTCAAGGACGCATACCCTCTACCGTTGATTGAAGGCATTTTGAGCCGGTTGCCTAAAGCCCACTTCATCACGAGCTTAGACCTCAAGGACGCCTTCTGGCAAATTCCTTTAGACCCCGGTTCAAAGGAGAAAACAGCCTTCACAGTCCCTGGTCGGCCCCTATATCAATTCGTGACCATGCCATTCGGATTGTGTAATGCCCCCCAAACAATGACGCGCCTTATGGATAAGGTGATACCACCTCATTTGCGGCACCAAGTTTTCGTTTACTTGGACGATCTGTTGCTTATAACCGAGACCTTTGACGAACACATCGACCTGCTTCAGGAGGTGGCTCTACACATCCGGAGGGCAAGATTAACCATCAACATACGGAAGAGTCAGTTCGTGATGACGGAGGTGAAATATTTAGGGCACATCATTGGGCACGGCCATATCAAGACCGATCCGGACAAGACTCAAGCGATTGACGTTTTCCCATTACCCAAGACCACCAAACAATTACGCCGATTCTTAGGTTTATGCGGATGGTACCAGCGTTTTGTACGTGACTATGCCACCATTACCACTCCTTTGACCGACATGCTGCGTAAGGGACGTAAATTCGTATGGGAGGAGCCCAGCTTGCGAGCCTTTGAAGAGCTAAAGAAGAGTCTGACTACAGCCCCCGTACTGCACAGCCCGGACTTTGACAAACCGTTCTCAATCCATTGTGATGCGAGTCAACATGGGGTGGGCGCAGTCTTAGTCCAGGTTGCACAAGACGGCGAGGAGAGACCTATAGCCTTCATGTCTCACAAGTTGAACCCAGCCCAGCGAAATTACACGGTCTCCGAGCAGGAATTTCTAGCTGCGGTGTTGGCAGTGAAACGCTTCCGAGCCTATGTGGAGGGACACACCTTTGAAATCGTTACGGACCACGCTTCACTGAAATGGCTAATGAGCCAGACTGATCTCAACGGCAGATTAGCCAGGTGGGCACTGAAACTATAAGCATTTGACTTCACAATTCGCCACCGAAAAGGAAGCCAGCATGTAGTCCCCGACACCTTATCCAGAATGTTCGCCCCTGAAGGAGCCGAGTTGGTCCAGGAGGACGACAACCCCCAATTGATCGATCTGGACCATCCTGCCTTCAAGTCAGCCAGCTACACCCAACTGATTCACACTATCCAGAATCAACTGTCCCAGCTTCCTGAACTGCGGTTGACGGATGGATTTATTTATAAGTGGATGGGACACGCATCCGGAGACCCCATACAAGAAGAAGAACAGTGGAAGTTGTGGGTGCCCGAAGAATTAACCACTGATCTTATCAGACGGGCCCATGACCATCCATCAAGTGCGCGCGGCGGTTACGGTCGTACACTTAGGCGGTTGAAAACCTGCTTCTTTTGGCCTAAGATGGCACAACAGATAAAAGCGTACGTAGCCTCCTGTGAGCTATGCAAGTGCACTAAAGCGCCCAACACCATTCTTCGGCCTCCCATGGGTAAGGTTGAGGTCCCCGAACGCGTGTTCCAGCGCTTGTACATTGATCTTATCGGTCCTTACCCTCGATCTGCTTCTGGTCACACGGGAGCTGTCGTGGTCCTGGATCAGATCTCTAAATTCCCTATCATAGAACCACTGCGTAACATGCACACTGGACCTATAATCAACTTCTTGGAGAACCGAGTCTTTCACATGTTTGGAGTTCCGGAGAAACTTGTCTCCGACAACGGGGTCCAGTTCACCTCCAGCAAGTTCCGAGACCTAATGTCCAAATACGGTATCATCCACCAACGAACCGCCGTCTATTCACCACAAGCCAATGCATCCGAACGACTGAACCGTACGCTCATAGCGGCCATCCGCGCCTATGTCCACCCGAATCAGAAGGACTGGGATCGCAAATTGTCCGCCATCACTAGTGCGCTGCGCTCGTCGTACCACGCGACTACCGGCATTTCGCCGTATTTCGCATTGTTCGGCCAGTACATGATCTGTCATGGGAGCGCTTACCGGCTATTGCGGCAACTGAAATCGCTAGAGGACCCAATCGTGGTTCTGGAACCGCACGAAAAGCTCCAACTTCTGCGAGAGCAACTGCGTAGAAGATTGAAGAAAGTCGACGGATGGGAGAGGAGCGGTACAACTTGCGATCTCATCCTTCTGGCTTTAAGGTAGGCGACGAGATATATCGTCGAAACTTCCGACAGAGCGATGCCACCCGACATTACAATGCCAAACTAGACAAGAAATTCGTGAAGTGTCGAGTCCTACAAATAATAAGCCCCACCCGATACCTCATCGCGGACATGACTGGTAAAACCCTGGGAATTTACCACGCAAAAGACCTTAGACGATGAAGTGCAACTATTTCCCACGAAAAACCTTGGCTTACCCAAATCTCTGCCTGGACGAAGACCTCCGAGTAACCCCTGACTCCCTACTATATAGTCACTGTCGAGTCTTCACGAACATGGTTGTAGCCTATTCCTCGAAACCGACCTTCGACCCGCCACGGCCCTAACCAAGACCTTTTACATAGGAGGCGGGATCGTAATTACTTCGATTTTGGGAGGGGAGAATGTGTAATGTGACGCCTACGCCCGGGAATCGAAGTGATTCCGATCCCGAACCCTTACAACCGGCCAGATGGGTATGTCCTCGAAGTGCCAGCGGACTTCATCTGTCGTGCGGATATCGTTGCGCAGAAAATATTTCTTTTCTTTCCAAATATTTAGATCTGTGGATATAAATATTCGAAATATAAAATTAATCCAAACCCCGACACATTTCGAGACATATCCATCTGGGAATGCCCCCTCCGCCGTGGCCATCGAAAAACTATGCCACTGGCGACAAATGGAGAGGCACATTGCCGCCATGTGGCGTTCCATTCCACACACATCTGTTTTGTCCGATGAAAAAAACAGAGTAGTCAATTTGACAAGTGAAGAGTGTTGAGAAAAAAGATGGCGAGGAATTAATTATCGCGTCTTGTGTGACTGTGTTAAATGAAGACATCGCGAAAGTGCTAATAAATGTCGATAGTAAGTAATGTTAATGGAACTACGAATCGTCGCGAGTCATTGGTTTTACCTACAAAATTAAATCCGGAGACATATGAAACAGGCACAACGGTAAATACACATGGATTATATTTATGAAACCTTTACAATAGAACTGATTCCTTCCTGATAGCTTGCTACACATATCATAATTGGCAGTACTGTATCAAGTGGAGAATCGCTGGAAAACTCGACGACTGTGGAAGCAAATGCACCTAGTGTACCGTTGTAGGAGGCTGTGGAGGATCCTAATTGCCCAGCTAAGTATCGTTAGAAAGTACTTGTCCAATTCTAGGCTCCGGGAGCCTCTTCAAGGGGCCAATATTATAAGGTCCCATGTTAGTTGGTGGGTCAACGATGTAGAACCCCATAAAAATCTCCATTCTGAAAACGATTCCAGTGATGAAGAGCATCCGTTTGAGTGAGTCGTACCTCAGTATGATCATATTATCCTGGACCAAGTGGTCAAGAAAAATCTGAGTCACGTCAATTTCACTAAAAATTTCATGAATAAGAAACTGAAACGAGTGAAAGCTGAAGAGGGAAAGACATCTCTGCATCAGCTTGGTGAAGCTGAATGTAGCGCAGATTATAGTCATAATACCGTATTGAAAATAGGAAAGTGACAAAGCGAAAGCGGACGCGCACTTTATCCGCAAATAATGATTCACTGAATGAAGATGGTGACGCTGATAAGAAGCACAAACATCAAAGACGGGCGGATAGAAGCCAGAAATATATTGACAACGGGGACTGAACTCACAGAGTGAAGCCCTGCGCCGGAAGCAAAGGCGAAGCTCGTATCGTTCACGAATACGAACGATTAATTTACTGCTCGAAAAGTCCACATTCATGGGCACTACCACGTGAATGGAATAAGATAGTCTGCTGATAATAGCATAAGCACAATTAATGGCAACGCTAATGCTATCACTACCAATTTTTCTACTACCTACTACATTAATTCAACCACCAATGCCAAAATCGATTCCAATAATTTCATCACAAACACAGCTTCTTCATTCACGGCTTCGACTTCGCCTATATCAAATAATTACAATAATAACAACAACATTAATAACATGAATATAACTTATATGAACGATAATATGAATATTGTTCGTAAGGTTTTTTTTTAGTCGTGAAATTAACAGTATCGATGAAAGTCAAAGTGAATCTGAATGTTCAGGTTTAATGTATAGTAATAATAGTAGTAAGGATGTTGAGGATGAGAATTGGGGTCATGATGAGCATGCTACTAATATGACTAATATATCAACTAAACCTAAACCAAGAATTACACGTGATTTAAGATCATGTTCAACTGCTGACTAATTTATCGTTTGGCTTGATTTTTGGTTGGTTTGATTAAGAGAAGGTTTGGTTTTATTTGTGTTTTGCTTTGTTTGTGTAGTTGGTTTGCAAAAATGGGAATATAATCAGATTTGAGTTTTATCAAGAGAAAATGCTATGACCGATTTGTTTAGAGTAGTTAAGTATATGAGTAAACGTCAAGGGGATAAGAATCAAAATTCAATTGAATTTTTTTTTTCTCGATGACAAAGGTCATGACCTACGATTATGTTAAAAGAGAAATGCAATTAAATTGTATGGTTGTAGTTTATTTAGAGTTGAAAGTAAATATAATTTTCAATGATGAAGAGCGTGAAACGGTTTGAATAATTATTGCGGCGAAGATGCATCGACTTTTTTTTTACCATTTTCCTGCAAGTTTCGATAAATGACATGTTATGTTATTTTCTCTCATTATCAAGTTGGCTTCATGTAAGACTTATCTATGGTAGTGAATTGTGCACGTTAAATATTTGTTTTGAAAATGAGTGCGCTTTCATTTTCTAATTTTAGATTCTAACAAATTTATTCAGTCTTACGAGTAGTCTTAGAGCCTTAAAAATAATTTTTTTTATTCATAATTCTACAGTTATAATCAAAAGTGATCTGTATTTTGTTTGATGTTGTTCTAATAATGGCTCGCCTTCAGAGACAGATATTTTTTTCAATAAACTCCCTGATAGACATTTCAACTTGTAAATTGTAATATTACATCAACTTATTTGGTTTTATTGTGCGTAATTTCTGTCGAAAAAGGCAACTAAACATACAAATAGTTAAATATTATATTAAAGCGCATTTCCTAACACGTAGAAATTTAATGAAATACTTAAAAAAAAAAAAAATCATTATTTCTGTTTTTAAGCATTCAAGATATCGTATGTTTGTTTGAAGGATATCTGTACAATTTAACAAATATAACAAATTAAGATTTTTTGTTATTTCTTAATTAGGATACAGATTATCTTAAAGTTTTTATACAGATATAAAACTTGAACATTTAGAAATTTATTTAATAATGCAACCGCATTTATGAAATCATTATAATAATAAGGAATAAGGTTAAAATAATACAATTAAATGATAAAGCAAAAATTTTGAGTAGAATAATATAACATGAATTGCTAAAAGTAAACACGACTTTCTTTTTCGGTGGTTCTTCCTGTTTCAGCGGGAAAATGAGTCCATGGTAGGTATGCCGTCGCGAGGGTAGGGTTTCGCCAAATCCGCGGAGGTCGGTTTCGCGTCGCGCGTGGTACGCGGTACCTTTGTTGTTTTGTTATTTTATTAGAGTAGTTTTCGTCGGGTTAATTTCGAGTAGCATATTTTTCGGTACCGCGTCGGAACTTCGGAAACGTGAAATGAAAATTAGATTTTGTATTCTTAACTGGATGAATGAAGAAATACGGAGTAACGTAAAGTAGGTTTCTTCTCCGTATGGTTTGGTTTTGATAACGCGTTTTGAAAACGGGCATGTTCAGGTGGCTGAAAATATTGTAATTGAGCGTAACCCATTCGGAGACCCGCGACCGAAATCCTCTCC
Organism: Odontomyia ornata; assembly: GCA_963969285.1. Taxonomy (NCBI): domain Eukaryota; kingdom Metazoa; phylum Arthropoda; class Insecta; order Diptera; family Stratiomyidae; genus Odontomyia; species Odontomyia ornata. The sequence goes on from OZ017739.1 coordinate 265,074,819, forward strand.
GAACTAGCTGGCCGACAAGCAGCCACCGCGTGAATGGGTTACGGTGCACGGATTGGTTGACCTGTTGGTACCATCCGTTGGCACTACTCAGACTTAACGTCTAGAACCGATGAGAGGTCAGTTCCGCGTTCGAACGTAGAATGTTGAAAATCATTACATGCTGTCTATGTATCTGTCTTCTAAGCCGATTCCCTGTCTGTTTAGCTGATATGCTATCTATTGAGCTGTCTGTGTAGATGTCGCTTTTGCTGATGAGCTGTCTATTTTATGTATAATGCTGTCTATGCGTTTGTCTATTTAGCTGATGTCCTGTCTGTTTAGTTGTTATGCTGTCTGCTGAGCTAACCGTTTAGCTGATAAACCCATCTGTTTAGCTGGTAAGTGGTCTATGTAGCTATCTTTTTAGCTGATGCCCTGTCTGCTTAGTTGATTGCTATCTCTTGAGCTGTCTGTATAGCTGTCTTTAGTTGATAAGTTGAGCGTTTGACCTAACGTGCTATCTTCCATTCGGTAAATTTATTTGTTTGTTGGTGATTATTTACCCATAAGAAAATTCTTATTACTTTCCATACAGTTGCAGTCAGCTTTTATTTACACATTACTTTAAATGTCATATGCTCATCACGATTTACGTTAGGCTTATTGGTTACCAAGACTGCATGTTGATCATCTCCCAAGTTATTCGTAGGCATACATGGGTCAGACAAGAATATTCACGTCTAGGTTGCTGTTCTGCTAAACAAATCTTGATTAGGAGGAAGCCATTGTTAGTTGCTCGAGAGTTAATTGATCGTATTTCATGCTGATATATTCGTCATAAAATTGAGTCAATATATCCTACTTTTTTCATGTGCATTGGGTTTTCTCTTGGCTCGTCCATCTAACATATAGGAATCTCTTTCTACAGTAATTCGAGCTCATTTTTCCAGGTTTTCATGTCTTCATAGGATTTGCGACCTATGGGACTCTTATTGCCTACTTCAATGTCCAATTGCATTGAAATTATACTGCTACACTTATGAACTCATCCAAAATGCCCAAAAACCATATGATCCCATGGATCAGCCATGTTGTTGAATAGATCTCTACTTCATGCAAACCATCGCTAGGGCCTTAACATGAATTAATTCAGCCTGTTTTTTAGTCGACATATTAAAGGCTTATAGTGAAACTTATTAAGTATATTGAATCATCTTGGTGTTCTCATGTATGATCAACCCTTTTGGATTATCCGGGATATGCTACGACCGGAACAATTTCTCCCCTATCAATTGAACAATTGAGTAAAATTTTGGTACCTCTAACTGACTCAAAATCTGTCATTGTTCTATTTTCAGAAGAGGTTTGAATGGTTTTGATGACTTGAGGCTGCATCATTACTCACAACCTGTGAAATGATTAAACATCACGGACAAATGTCTCTAGATTAGGGATGTTACGGAGCTTCGACTCCGATTCCGAAAAGTCGGAACTTCCGATTGATATCAGACCTCCGACTTCGACTTCGGTTCCGACAATTTCAATCGGAGGTTAGCTACGGATGTCGAATCGAAATACTGCCGCGGCGGCGATCGTGTAAGAGAGATCGGACTGCGCGTACGAACAAGTTTGTAATTGTCACGCGGAATCTGCCTTCTCGCATGCATCGTTTCGATAACTTTTCCACTTGTCGTTCGTTCGATTGGTGGCATTTGATGAAGACGTCATTTGTTAAGTTTGTGCTTCAAGTTTCAAGTAAAGTTGTTAGAGTTTATGAGTGATGAGTGTTTGTTTATGTGTTTAATATATGTGTGACAATTAAAGTAATTTAAAATGAAGCCGAAAACAAGTGTTATTTGGAACTACTTCGATGAAGTATCGATGAATGCGGCAAAATGTAAATTTTGTGACAAGATATATTCACGAAAGGGAGGTACGACTACTTCGTTAAAAGGTCATTTAAAGTCTATACATCCTTCTGTATACGAAGATTTTGCTAAATTAGACTCTGAAAAAAACCAATCAGTACAGCCTTCAACTTCATCACCCCTTCAAGAAGCAAAAAAGCAAATTACTCTCAAGGAAACCTTGATGAAGAATCAAAAATGGTGTAATTCTAATCCTAAATCAATGCAAATAGATAAGTTGATTTCGGAAATGATTGCGTTACAAGATCTTCCATTCAATATTGTTGAAGGGATTGGTTTTAAACGGCTTATCCAGTTTATGGTACCGAACTATAATTTAAGGGGAAGACAGTTTTTTACTGAATATATTTGTGATGGCTTATATGCAAAGATTGCAGAAAAGATACAGAATTTGCTCAAAGAGTTTGAAACAATCTCGTTTACAACAGATATTTGGACTGAACCGAGTTCAAACGTATCGTTATTAAGTCTAACAGCGCACGGCATAACTAAAGATTTTAACAGGACTAAAGTTGTTTTGAAATGCCACACTTTTAACGGAAGACATACAGGAGACCTTGTCCAAGAAAAAATTAATGAAATGTTAACGGAATGGAAAATCACAAATGAGAGAATTCACTGTTTCACCCGCGATGCTGGATCTAATATGATACGAGCACTGAGACTCGCCGATATTCCTGATGTCAATTGCACTGTGCATCAATTACAACTGTATGTGCGAAGTATGTTGGATTGTGATGAAGAAATCACAAATTTAATAACGAAATGCAAAAGAATTGCAACGCATTTTAATCACTTTCAAATTGCTCTAACTGAACTGCATAAAATACAAAAGGAACAGCTTAACCAACAACCTTTGCGTGTGATGCAGGACTGTAGTACGCGGTAAATTATTAAATTATAAAATTTTTTTTATTATATATTGCTTATAAAATAAAATATATAATTTTAAAATTATATAATATATAAAATATATATTTGTAAAATTGTATATTTTTATTATATATGACTAGTAAAACAAATAACATAATCGGCACTAAATTTCTGGTACTATGCTTGTGTGATTTATTTACTAATTTTGTAATTTTAAATTATTTTCTAGTTGGAATAGTACATTTTATATGATGGAACGAATGATTAAAATACAAGATTCACTCTGCCTGTATGCAAGTAAACACAACATTCCACAAATATCTCCAGAAGAATGGCTGCAGCTCAAAAAACTAGTGTCCATTCTACATCCTTTTGAAGAGATTACCCGTAACATGAGCGATAGTAGTACTAGCATCTCATCGGTAATTCCTTTAATATACACACTAAAGCAAACATTACAAATCGAAGAAAATAAACCAGAAGCAAACGAAAAATTTAAAAATATACTAAAATGTGCGGCTGACCAATTAAATTCAAGATTTGGAGACCTCCATTCTAACAACTTTTTTGCAATAGCAACATATTTAGATCCTCGTTATAAAACGAAATTTTTTAACGAAGTGATAAAAGAAAAGGTTGAATCTGAATTAATGAGTTTACTTGAAAGTGGAAAATCAAACGCAGATGAAAATACGGATGCACCTGCAGAAAAAAAAGCAAGAGGGGCACCACCAGCAGCTGGTGAATCAAGCGATATCCAAACTATTTTGTCAGCTATATTGTCGAATAGTGATGATGATGATAGCACCACATCTGATGAACATGTTGTGTTGGACAAATTTCTTATAATAAAGAGCTTACCTCATGAGTATAATAAGGAAAAACGTATTCCTATCGGTGAAGATCCCTTATTATGGTGGAGGAAAGTTACAGCGAATTTTCAACCCTTAAACTCGATTGCCCGCCAATATTTATCGTCTCCATCAGGCTCTGTAGCAAGCGAACAACTTTTTAGTGGTGCTGGCCTAATCTATGACTCATTGAGAAATAGATTAGATGAAGATAAAGCCGCTAAACTTTTGTTTATTAAATATAATTTACTTCTTTTGGAATCACTTCATTTGATGTAAGGTAGTAATACCAGTATTGATTATTTCGTGTATCATTTATTGAACTCAAATTAAAGCGGCTAAAACATGTTTGTATTTTCGTATTTTATTAGACCTGCCCTTAACTGATCTCATTTCTGCCACCACCTCCGCTTCCGATTCCGGTTCCGACTCCGGTAACTCAAATTTATAAACTCCGACTCCGACTTCGGTTCCGATAAAACCACCTCCGTTACATCCCTACTCTAGATATGAACATCATAATAGCTATCAAATGTCTATGTATTAGTATCATATGATCGACTGGTCTCTTTATCATGCAAAGCGGGTTATCCGCAATCACCGATCAGTTGAGCCGTCTGATAAGGTCATCAGTAGTCTGATCAGCAGCTGAACTATGATCAACTTAACACCAATATTCTTGCTCTTTCGCACCTACTATCCCAATTGCCTGACGAATTCAAGGTAGCTTTCTCTTTCACACCTACTACCCGAGTTAATTGGTGGGCAGAAGGTGGTGAACGGCCTCGCAGAGGCTTCTACCCAGCCTGCCCCATGCCACGCAAGCGTGATGACAGGTCATCATGCGTTATGACGCGTCATAATGCATGATGATGGGTCATCTTGCATGCATGACATGAAAACCTGGAAAAATGAGCTCGAATTACTGTAGAAAGAGATTCCTATATGTTAGATGGACGAGCCAAGAGAAAACCCAATGCACATGAAAAAAGAAGGATATATTGACTCAATTTTATGAAGAATATATCAGCATGAAATACGATCAATTAACTATCGAGCAACTAACAATGGCTTCCTCCTAATCAAGATTTGTTTAGCAGAACAGCAACCTAGACGTGAATATTCTTGACTGACCCATGTATGCCTACGAATAACTTGGGAGATGATCAACATGCAGTCTTGGTAACCAATAGGCCTAACGTAAATCGTGATGAGCATATGACATTTAAAGTAATGTGTAAATAAAAGCTGACTGCAACTGTATGGAAAGTAATAAGAATTTTCTTATGGGTAAATAATCACCAACAAACAAATAAATTTACCGAATGGAAGATAGCACGTTAGGTCAAACGCTCAACTTATCAACTAAAGACAGCTATACAGACAGCTCAAGAGATAGCAATCAACTAAGCAGACAGGGCATCAGCTAAAAAGATAGCTATATAGACCACTTACCAGCTAAACAGATGGGTTTATCAGCTAAACGGTTAGCTCAGCAGACAGCATAACAACTAAACAGACAGGACATCAGCTAAATAGACAAACGCATAGACAGCATTATACATAAAATAGACAGCTCATCAGCAAAAGCGACATCTACACAGACAGCTCAATAGATAGCATATCAGCTAAACAGACAGGGAATCGGCTTAGAAGACAGATACATAGACAGCATTACACATAACATAGGCAGCTCATCAGCAAAAGTGACAGCTAAATAGATAGTTTAACAGATAAAAAGACAGCTAATTAGCCTAGAAGCAATCTATTGTAGCCCAGCAGTACTCCTAAAAATTCTAAAGAAAATACGGAGCAAAGTGTCATTTCCTGTTACTGACTCCTACTCCTGTTAGCTTGGTGGTTCAAGTCTTAACTCCATAGCACTTTCTTATCTATGAATTTAAATCTTGAGAGTAAGCAACATCACAGCATCCAAGGGCTAAACATTTTCACTTATGCAATAGAATTATCAACACATATTGAACTTGACTCCCCCTCCATCCATAAATTCAGAGAAGTGAATATATATGCTGGTGTAATAAATATAAATCTTTACTTTTACTACTAGAAGCAGTCATTTAAAATGATCGGAGCAGGTCCAGTAAATTCGTCAGCTAGTCAGAAGCATGAAAAGGCCAGCCATACTGATAAGGCTACTTCAGCCAGAAAAGTGAACAAGAAAGAGAAGAAACTAAGAAGGAATCGAGAAAAACAGCGAATCTATGAGAAAAACCTCTTGCTGAACTATACATACTATCTTGATGAAGGTTTCTACAAAAGCAAAGTTATACTTGGATTTGACCCGCTGACCTTTCAAGCGAAAATAATTTTCCGATGCAGTGGACAAAATCAGTTGTAGTTAGATAACAGTCAATGGACTTCACTTCGCCAATATCTCATTGATCTCAAAGATAGAGTAGATGAATTCCCTGCAAATCAGCTTGGACTTCTTGATTTCTTCTACATACCTATTGGAGGCGAGAGACTAATACTTAAACATCCCGAGCTCTTCACGCTTTTCATCTTGATGGATTTTTTCAACATTGTCATGCAATACAACAATTTGCTTACCGATTGTGTGAAGGAATACTATTACCAATATTGTGCAAGATGCAGAGAAAAAGGCGTACTTAAACTGGATATCAACGACTTCTTCACTCCAGCTCAAACATCATTTGTAAATATTAACTACTCTAGACTTTTTTATGAAATACCAGTACTATGTAACGATCTAATTTTCCATGTGATGAAATAAAAACTACAAACGCCATAAAAAATGTTTTACTTCACTAAAAGGAATTATTCATTAAAAAATTGTATATTAAGACTTGGTAAAAACAACATACTATTGTGAAAAGCATGGTAGCCAAGTATAATCTCTTTAGTCTATAAAATACTGAAGTTTAATATTGAGAAACAGACCCTCATCTTAGCTCTACTGTATAAACTAGAACATGAATGTATGTTAACTTGAAGGCAGCACGTCGTTTTGTCTATCACTAGACTACATATTATTCTATGGATTATGATGAGGTTTTCAAAATTCATCAAACCGCTAGTCCTAAGTACATCCATTCAAAAACGTCAAGAAAACTAATTAGACAGAGGTCAATACACTTTCAATGCAATAAAATCTGTTACGGTCATTCTATGCTTCATGGAAGAGTACCCTGATATTCGAATACGCATCGAGAATTATATGCTTATATGTATATGGTAATATGGGTGAAAAAGTATCTAACAAACATGGAATACACTATCAAATATGTGAATGGTCCAACTCTAATACGACATCAGGCACTGATACATGCATTTGTCATTCATATTATCAAAAGACAAGAAATATTTCTACACTAATAAAACAGTACATACTCCTGCAGTCTCGCGTACATAATACAAAGTAATAATTCATAGCACCGGATAGTATAAACAGTCCAAACAAAATTAGAGCCAACTGGTGGCCAGCGCTATTAGAATGAAAAAGTTTATAATTGATATTCACTTTGTATCGGGAAATCCTCACCAGTAATTCATCAAGGAACATACTATTCTCATAAAATAAAACCAAAACGATATTGAAATTGAAACATCAACAGTTTGCACTAAAGTGAGGAAGACATAAGCTACAATGATATGCTGAAGATATTGAATTGCTATATAAATTGTATAATAAACATTAAAAAAAGATGTGAGAGGACTTGTATGGTCCTAATGCAGAAATAGTACAGCTGAATAAACTTAGGTTAAGTTAACTTGTAAATTGTTCAAAATGCTATAGAATCCATAAATATATCAACCCATACATTAGATGTCCTGTAAATTGTATGAAAATTTATTTATGTATAACAAAAAATAGCATTACTCAATAAATTATTTCTATTAGAAAGAAACACAATCTTTTTATTTTAACAACTAACCTAACACTGCTCAAGTAAACAAATACCTCAAACAACAAACCAAAAAAACATAAACATTTCTAGCATATCTGATACTCCCAAATATCAAACACTTAACTCTACCATTCAAAAATATCTAGCGATGGACAAAAAAAAACCCGCATGAGTTCATTCAACTCAATTGTACATCTGTTCATCAAATTACCAGCAGATAAACACCTCCTGAAAGTAATGATAATCTCTTAACATCCTACAATGACTCGCAACCATCCTTATCAAGAACACTTCATAACATATGCTACTTGTCTATACAAGATACGATGAGATCGATCTAAAAATAGCCTACCATAAACTCATATGCTACCACACATCGTTGTCTATACCGAACTATCTTACATAAACATTAGCGTAAGTGATCTATAGTAGCAGTGCGCCAACCCAAAACATATCCTTTATATTACTTTTTATGGAATTGTTTGCAGCTACATATAAATGAGTTGCATATTTTGAATAATAATTTTTCTGAAAAATTATTAGAGAAGAAAAATGTTAGAAGAAGGTGGTTTCGACGTGTGCACTAATTCTCCTCAGGCCATCACTCTTAGATACACACCGGTGATGGCGACCACCATGCTCAGAGGTGAGGGAGTTAATTTTTAATTTTTCTACTTATGCAAACTCCATATGTTTTTGTATCTGCAAGTTATATTCAAGGTAAATTTCTCTTGTAAGTACTTGTATTAGCTGAACTTTTTTAATTGGATCATTTCACCCTTTTCACATCAACTTAATGTAAATCTATACGACAAATTTGCTCTACATTTGAAGCTTATCTAACGTCGCGCGGATATCGATCACTCTTTCGGATGGCTCCGATAGCTTTTTAAATTACTTTTTATGGAATTGTTTGCAGCTACATATAAATGAGTTGCATATTTTGAATAATAATTTTTCTGAAAAATTATTAGAGAAGAAAAATGTTAGAAGAAGGTGGTTTCGACGTGTGCACTAATTCTCCTCAGGCCATCACTCTTAGATACACACCGGTGATGGCGACCACCATGCTCAGAGGTGAGGGAGTTAATTTTTAATTTTTCTACTTATGCAAACTCCATATGTTTTTGTATCTGCAAGTTATATTCAAGGTAAATTTCTCTTGTAAGTACTTGTATTAGCTGAACTTTTTTAATTGGATCATTTCACCCTTTTCACATCAACTTAATGTAAATCTATACGACAAATTTGCTCTACATTTGAAGCTTATCTAAATTTGTCGTATAGATTTACATTAAGTTGATGTGAAAAGGGTGAAAAGATCCAATTAAAAAAGTTCAGCTAATACAAGTACTTACAAGAGAAATTTACCTTGAATATAACTTGCAGATACAAAAACATATGGAGTTTGCATAAGTAGAAAAATTAAAAATTAACCCCCTCACCTCTGAGCATGGTGGTCGCCATCACCGGTGTGTATCTAAGAGTGATGGCCTGAGGAGAATTAGTGCACACGTCGAAACCACCTTCTTCTAACATTTTTCTTCTCTAATAATTTTTCAGAAAAATTATTATTCAAAATATGCAACTCATTTATATGTAGCTGCAAACAATTCCATAAAAAGTAATTTAAAAAGCTATCGGAGCCATCCGAAAGAGTGATCGATATCCGCGCGACGTTAGATAAGCTTCAAATGTAGAGCAAATTTGTCGTATAGATTTACATTAAGTTGATGTGAAAAGGGTGAAATGATCCAATTAAAAAAGTTTAGCTAATACAAGTACTTACAAGAGAAATTTACCTTGAATATAACTTGCAGATACAAAAACATATGGAGTTTGCATAAGTAGAAAAATTAAAAATTAACTCCCTCACCTCTGAGCATGGTGGTCGCCATCACCGGTGTGTATCTAAGAGTGATGGCCTGAGGAGAATTAGTGCACACGTCGAAACCACCTTCTTCTAACATTTTTCTTCTCTAATAATTTTTCAGAAAAATTATTATTCAAAATATGCAACTCATTTATATGTAGCTGCAAACAATTCCATAAAAAGTAATTTAAAAAGCTATCGGAGCCATCCGAAAGAGTGATCGATATCCGCGCGACGTTAGATAAGCTTCAAATGTAGAGCAAATTTGTCGTATAGATTTACATTAAGTTGATGTGAAAAGGGTGAAATGATCCAATTAAAAAAGTTCAGCTAATATCCTTTATGTTGAAAACTAATTAGATCTTCTTTAAACCTATAAAAAGTCAACCAAGCATCCAGCAGAAAAAAATTCTGATAAGAAAAAAACTCAATAAGAGCATATTTTACTTATGTGAAAATAATACTTGAATATACCCGAAAATCCCTAAGATGATTAATCCAGTATATTTAAAATGTAGTAAATACGTATTTTACTTAATGCACAAATATTGAAAATGTATATGAATATAGCAGAAGTGGCTTTACGCTTAATACAAGCACACAAAGTATGAGGTTTGTAAATTCTCATGCAATCATATAGGCATTAAAAGCGATAATATGCATCCGAAAAGTATCAACTTAACAGCACCACCCAAGCATGCATCATTTTCCTAAGAAGATAACAAATTAAAAATTATCATACTCAAAATATCAACAAGTTCTAAATGAAAATATGCCTAGAGAAATTCGGAAATGTCGAAAAATCATACATACTGTGTAGAATATGAGACAAGCATAAAATAACAGTTTTACTCTATATTACACTGACACTCCTGAAACTACTTAAACTAAATAATACAGATCCATAATAACAACACCTAATTCAAAGTAAATATAAAAATTTATTCAATCTGGTGCATGCCTATAATGCCAGCATGACTAAAAAATATTTTTCCATGCATTATGGGCATAAACAAAGAATAATACCATAATACCTACAAACTCCTAATGTCAATGACCTACCGCATTCACTTTTTTCTATATTAGGTTCTTCCTTTCAGGACGTACCCAAAATTTATCAATGAAAATGCGTCTATATTCCTACTCATTAGGACCACCACGATGATTTCTACATCCATCATATATAAACTCCATAAAAAAGTAGCATTCCAGAAGCCATAAACCGTAATATCTTTCCTATACAACATCCATAAATAATCTCAAATTTAGAATAGATACCCAAAACATACATCTCAACATAGTGATCTAAAAAATAGACCCAAGCACTTACCAAAAGGGACAAATCATATGATATACGAACAAAATTATCACCATCTCATCCACTACAAGATCATTAATTTGAAAAAATAACTCATCTTGGAAGAAATTAGTAGAACTTTTGAACAAAACCAATGGGCATCCTATAGTAAAGAAAAAAACGAACGAATATAGTGCCATACTTCTAAATAATAGTAAAATCAGAGAATGAAGTATAGAAACTGCTTTAAGAAATAAGTGATGATGATGAAGACAAACAAAATGCTGCTACAAGCAAACTAAAATTTAATACGATACTTGATATCAAGAACGCATTACAACAAACATTAAGATCTCTTTCACTGCATCCATAGATTTGAGCAATCAAAATAGTAGTCTAACCGAACAAAATACGAGTACATTGTAGACAATTCTTAAAGTACTATTAACATGAAACCGATAAAAGCAATAATATACAATAGCAATGAGTCACAAAACAAAGAAACGACGTATTCGAGCAAAAAGAAACTGAAAACGATCAATGTAAATAATAAGCAGCAAACTAGAACAGGCGCATCTTTAAATGGACATTTATGAAAACACGTCTCAATGCCGCGCATCACGTTACCCACCCCCAATGGCCAACACAACAAAAAAAAACCAACTTAATCAAGCAAAACCATATTGCAATGCAATGTACGCGATGCCACTTCTCTTTCACGCTGTAGATTTCGATTCCCTAAAACTCCCGCCGACAGGGAAGTCTATGCGTACGAAACACTACACTTAGCAAGCAAACTCACTTGCACATGCCACGCATCCCCGAGAGCAATTTCCATGCCTTACAGCATTCACCGCCGAACAAATCTACATCCCAATCACGATCCTCCAAAAAGCGACGCAAATCATTCCGAATCGCCGACAAGGCCGTCCATACTTAAAGACAGGCATCCTTTGATGAGAAACGCGGAAACTTAACCAAACGCTCACGAGACAAATTTCTACGGCTCATAACATCCGCCTCGGTGGAAACATACACCTCAGATTACTTCCTCCAACAAGCGACGCGCATCACATCTACAATACCATCCATCTTTAACCACAGACATCAAACGAGGAGCAAAACGTACCTTAAGCAAGCACCCATGAAGCAAATTCTCACGCCTTAGAACACCCGTCGAAAGGCAAGCCCGTCACCCATCCATAATGCAAAGCCACCCGTCTATAGCAGCGCCCTCCATCCCACACAACTACTCGCATCATAAAACTTCCGGCACGGCTAGCATGATCAAGCGAATCGGCCATTTCCACACGCGGCCGTCTATCCTTAGCCAAAGACACCAATCGCTGCAACGCGTTCCTTATCCAAGCGCCCATGAAGTAAATTTCCACGGCTTAGAATACGCGCTGACGGGCACGTCCATCATTCATCAGTATCGCGGTCATCCGCTTATACAAACGCCCGCCGTCACCACGCAGCCAATCGCACCATAAAAAACGTTCAGTACGCCTATTGTGAAAAAGTAAATCGTTCGACCTGGAAGCCTCTCAGTAGGGAGATACGCTAGAAATTCTCAAGCCCTATAAGCAGTAAACCTATCGCCCAGAGCGCCACCTATCCAGAGAGCTTCCCTAATTGATCAACAACCCTAATACTTCAAGGTATCAACTCTAGACATGGACTTCCTAACATATACATTAAATTAGTCATGTCTAAAAAACTATCTACCGCTAGAAGCGTTAAAGACCCGAGAAGCACTTCCACTAAAGATTATAACAACTATGAATAACAAAACTACTCGAAGACAAGAAGCAATGAATATATGAAATATCCTTCCAGATGAATAACAACCATGAATAGTATAGTTATCTATCGCTAAAAGCGCCAAAGTATAAACACGCTGAGAAATCTAGAGCTCTAATCTATTGATTGAAAATATGGGACTATCCTAGACAGAAATCAACTTTCCAGTTCCACTATTAACCGCTGGAGGCTACTAAGACCCAGAACACTTACCTACCTAACCAAGATACAGATGTATATTTACCTAAGACCCATACCTTTTCACCCCTGGTACCCACCTATACCAATCTTGTACACATACCCACATACCTAAGGCCCACACTTACACTAATCTGATACACATATCCACATACCCTAGACACACACCCTCGCCGCAACCATCCATAACATCCACACCTATTCCAGACTCATTCCTTCTTATCTCAGGCACCTACCTATTCCACCCTAATAACGAACGTAAGCTGATTCAGCCCCTGCGCCTGAATTTTTCGATTCCTTAATTTTTTTCAGCTCATTAAGTGAAGTTATTGTTAACTGTGATAGATAACTCAACTGGGTATTGCTAAAGCAAGTGTCTATTATTGCAATAACATAATTGTACTCTTTTTCATTGGTTTCCTTTAATAGTGAGGTAAACGTTTATTAATACGTTATATGTCTGCGTTAGTTGTTGCTTTGACATTGTATTTTGTAGTTTCAACATATTATCTATTAATATTACTTAAAGTAGGTACATGTCTCTCGGTTTCCAGTTGTTGTGTCTAATAAGATATTATTTTTACGATAATTTGATTTCGAAAATAGCGATGGGATGTGTATAGTTATTCTGATATTCGATTATTTGTACTTTATTAATTCATACTTAAATTTTTTTAATCTCCAAATTTTCTGTAGGTACTTTTATTTATTACCCTTTATTATGATGGGAAAATGTTTCATATTCAACTATGAAATAGCATAAAAAGTACTAGCTTATTAAACATATTTGACAAATATGACTTACTGATATTACTCGAAAATTTAAACTAAAAAATAACACAATAAATTAATATCAATTAAGCAACTAAAACATAAGAATTAAATTATGTGTATTGTCAAGATTTTAACATGTAATGTATTTTGTTAACGAATTGTTAAAAATAATTTTGTTAAAAATATCTGTGAAAAATAGAAGGTAAGGGATCTATAATGAAGGAAGTTGTGCCTTTACATAAAATCCCTTCAAGAGAAACTTTTAAAAAACGTGTAGATGAAAAATATGAGACCATGTCAGAAGTTTTCAAACAATACATAAAAGAAGCAGAACATTACTGTATCACATATAACATATGGACTGAGACAATGCAAAATAAATCGTTTGTTGGAGTCACTATACATTTTTTAGAAAATTCCAAGTTCACGAGCGGATCTCTGGGAGTTTTTGAACTGTTTGAAAAACATACAGCTGAATACGTACAAAAGAGACTTACAGATATTTTGCAAGAGTGGAATATTTCAATTGATAAAGTAACAGCTATAGTAACTGATAATGACAGAACAGTGATGAAAGTAAATCGAGAGATATTCGGCGAAAAAAAAAATTATACCTTGTTTTGCTCACACAGTGAATTTAGTTGTCACGAATTCATTGGATAAATCTAAAGTACATCTACCATCATAAGTAGAGAACGTGAAGTTGTAAAATTCATGAAACGTAGTGTCAATGCCAGTGACGGATTGCGCAAAAAATAAAGAGAAAATGAGATGAACGAAGGCCAGACAAAGAAACTAATATTAGACGTTCGAACGTGGTGGAATTCGACCTCTTATATGTTGGAACGTTTTATGGACTTATTTGAAATAATTGGCGCAATATTATTATGCCGTTCTGATGTACCACCGATGATAATTTCAAGTGAAGTAGGCTGTCTCATCATTCAACTTTTGCTACCCTTTGAGAGATTGACAAAAGAAATTTGTGGGCAAAATTATATCACAGTGAGTAAAATCATTCCTCTCGTAAGCCGCTTACGAAACATGCTGGATAAATATTGACAAGGAAGCTTCAAAGAGATTTGACAAACAAGATCAATGTTCGTCGTTGGCAATTGCTACCGCCTTGGATCCTCGTTTCAAGCTAATGCATTTTAAAGATCCTATTGCGAAGGGAAAAGTCAAAAATTACATAAACTATTACTTCATGTGCAATGAAACGAGCGCAAATGAGTCTTCTGACGAACCGGAAAAAGGCATTAATAATGAAAGTGCCAATAGTAAGAAAAAAATACGAAAGATAAAACTAAAGCAGAAACAGAGTTTCATATGTTCATGTCATCTACTGTTACTCCTATAAAGGGAAATGCGTCGGAGATACGGGATGACATGGAGTGGTTATTTCCAGGCTTCATAGTTTAGCTATGACCTATTTGCCTATAGTGGCAATTGCGGCACCTAGTGAGCGGTTATTCTCTGAAGCTGGAGCTACAATCATTCAGGAGAGAAACCGATTACTGGACACCAGGTTGTCAAAATTATTATTTTATTCTGTGTTAAAAAATAAATACATACTATTTTTCTGTTAAAATAAAATAATGATTATTTTTTAAAAATAAATCTTAAAGTAAACGAAGTAGTTTCTTATTCCTGCTAAAAAAACATCGATATATCGTTCATAAGCTTCGATGTTTCTAACATTGATATTTCACTTTTCAAAATATCGATGTTTTTTATGAGCGATGTTGCACTCCTACTTGGGAGTAGGTGAATCTACAAAAAATTGTATTGCACTAGATAGTACATTTTCTGATAATTATATTGTAGTAATAATCAATAAATAATAAGTAGCGTTTACGGATGTTATGGAATTAAAACAAAAGAAGTGCGAACTAATCTGATGTTTTTAATTTTAATTTCTTTTACGCTAAATCCTGGTATATTTACGCTATTTTCAACGTCCTCGTAAGCGCGTTCCTTCATTGCTTTGTTCTTATAGTGTGGGGATGATATATTCCATAAACACTCGTTTTCAATGTATTTAGAAACAAATTTAAATGTAGTGCCTTCATTCCAGCGGAACGGTATTCTCACGCCAAATACGACTGATTTTACACTATACACACTACTAAACTCGGTAAACAATTGAACAGTGAATAGCAATATCCGCCCAAAAAAATAGAATGAAATGGATTGACTCAACTAAACTACTTACTAAACTACTCGACAAAATTATAGTGTTCGGACGCATTTACTTACTAAATTACTCACGACTCCAATAAAATACTAGCCTAGTGCGAACAAGGCTTTATTATCATCGATTGTACAATTTATAATAATATTTTGCTGATACAGCGTCTACCTGGTTAGTTTGAATTTGCTGCTCGACGCATTGATTGTTTGGCGGGTGTTATTTCTCACATTTTGGGGAATGTGTCGTTAACTTATATACACTAGTCAGAAAAAGTTTGCGTACAATCTAAACTGCAATCCAATATGGCTCATTTTTAGTTAAAACACGCAACATCTGCAATTGAATTAGAAAGCTACAATAGCGGACAACTTTTTAGGAAATTGTCTTTACGAAAAGAATGTTACAACATACTTTTATACGTAAATATTTAAAAAGTTGGCATTTTTGTCGCAGAAAAAGTTTGCGTACAAAAGAGTCAAGGGGGAATCCCAAAGACTATGTTTGAGTGAACCGGGAGTAGAGTAGTTTATTCGTATTGTTTGGAGTGTGTGGTAAATTAGTTTAAAAACTCAAATACAATATCAAATGGACAAAAAAAGAAAGCCAACAAGTGCCAGTGAAAGAGATTTAATAAGTTCCGCGAAATTGGTCAAACAGTCCGCAGGACACACGCTTCGATTCAAAGAGTAATTGAAATGTATAAATCGTAGGCATCTACCCAACACCAACGTAAGTGTAACAAGCCTTCCAGTAGAAATTTGCATTCGTAGTAGTCAGCCTTCTTGTGGCTAACTGGCGTCAGCTGTCAGCCTACTCCGGCAGAAAGCAAATGTTTGTACGGCGTAAAATATTCGATGTTTCACATGAAAAAGGTACCAAACCTGTCGTCCATAATGCGACAATTTTCTGATGCTCATGTTGATGAGGCTGTGAGCTCTGTAGCTCCAGAAGAATACCTTGTTCCGCGTGATTCATGATTTGGGATGGTGGAGTTGTGTTTTCGCTGTTTGATTCTGGGGAAATATTTTGAATGACTGGACCCTCGGATAGTGATTTGCCTTCGATCTTCCATCCTTGTGTGCAGGTCACCACATTACACTGGGTTTTTTCTTTGAGAATATTTCTTTTACCGGGATTCGGCTGAGGGTATCGGCGTATGCGCACAATTTGTGATGGAATTCGACGTGTCTATTGGTTGCATCCTTCACATTAAATATTCCTTTCAAAGGCTTGTTATCTGTGTATATTGTAAAACACCTGCCCTGAAGGTAGCATCTGAAATTTTTGGTTGGCCATACTATCGCAGTGGTTTGTTTGAAGAATACTGGGCATTAAGCCAACCAGTCAATCTAGGCCAAAGGCCAACTAGCTTTTAAAAAGTCGGTGAGGGCGAAGCAAACCTCGTGAAGCAACGTGCTTCGCTGTTGATATACATTATTTTTGCTGCTCTGCGCAATTGTCTTTCCCGAAAGAGTGGGAAAAAATTTAATTTTAAAACCTCTTTGCCGTTGCCAGTGACATCTATTCTTGATGTGCATCAACCTTATTTTAGTTCTGGTAGATTTCTTGGATATTTACGATCAATGTTTCGATTAAAGGGGTTGTTGTATTGGAACAGTTTGTACGAGGTTTTTGTTTCCACTGTTATAAAAACTTGTACGGGGTTGTTGTTTCCCCTGTTACATTTTTTATTAAACTTGTAGCGGTCACGACAAACGACAACCAGATATCGCTGACAACAGCAGCGGTGTCAAGCCAACACTTTTCAACTAGGTTTGATCGAGTCCGGAAGTACCTAACGTGCTCCGTAACAGTTAATACGAATGGCACCGACCATCTTTGATTTACCTTTGTAGTCAGTTTGTATTTATCGTTTAAATAAACGTCATTGTGTCATTAAATTAACGTGGAGTATTATTTCATACGCACGTCTGTAAATTGGTGACCCCAAATGCAGTGACACGCGGAATTTCATCGAGGTTGAATACCCTATAATGTCGAATTACGTGCACGACCGCGTAGTTGCATTTGCATGGGCGACCTTGTGCAATCTCGCATGCTCGACGTCGCACCAGGCCGCATGCCCGAGCTCGCACAGTGTCGCATGCCCGATGTCGCCCCAGGCCGCATGCCCGACCTCGCACAGTGTTGCATGCCCGACCTCACACCAGGCCGCATGCCCGACCTTGCACTACGTCGCATGCCCGACCTCGCACCAGGCTGCATGCCCGACCTCGTACATTGTTGCATGCCCGACCTCACACTAGGATACATGCCTGACCTCGCACCAGGCCGCATGCCCGACCTCGCACAGTATCGCATGCCCGACCTCACACCAGGCCGCATGCCCGGCCTTGCACTACGTCGTATGCCCGACCTCGCACTGCAGCCGCAAGCCCGATCAGCGACATTTACGATGTAACAACCCGTTTTTGCCCCAACCCGATCCGATCAACGGACGTACCTAACGTGCTCCGTAACAGTTAATACGAATGGCACCGCCCATCTTTGATTTGCTTTATAGTCAGTTTGTAGTTATCGTTTAAATAATTGTTTCATTAAATTAACGTGGAGTATTATTGCAACCGCACGCTCGTAAAAACTTGTACGAGGTTGTGTTTCCACTGTTACATTTTCTATTGAAACTTGTACGAGGTTGTTGTTTCCATCGTTATATTTTCTATTAAAACTTGTACGAGGTTGTTGATTCCACTGTTATATTTTCTATTAAAACTTGTACGAGGTGGTTGTTTTCTTTTTATTTTTTTCTTTCTACTCGAAGAGTTTAGTTGTAGTAGATCAATAGTGTTTTCTATTCGTCACAGAAATTCCTATCGTAACATCGCTCGGAGTTCTCTTTCGATAGTACAGTAGTTGCATTCCGTTTTGCTAAGGGAGTGGCTAGCGTAGGCTATAGGCTGATGTTTGCCTATTTCTTCTTGTGATAATACCGCTCCTAAAGCTTCGCCCCTGGCGCCGGTTGTTAAATTGAATGGTCGTGAAAAGTCGGGACAGACAAGTATTGGGGGTTGCATTAGTGCATTCTTAGGTTTGTAAGTGGTTTCGCTAGCTTTGAGAAATTTGGTATGAACTCCCTATAGTAGTTCACTATTCCTAGGAATGACTTCAGCCTCCAAACGGTGTTGGGCACGGGACATTCCCGTACACAGCTTGTTTTGTCGGGTAGGGCACTGGTCTGCGAGCATATGTGTCCCAAATATACCACTTCCAGACGAAGGAATTGGTAATGGCTGTTTTTTCTTCTGAGTTTAGATACTTGTATAGGAAAGTAATTCTTGTTTGAGTAATGCTGTGTGCATGGTTTTGTGGAATGGAACAGAACTCACACGTTTGGGGTTACATTTAAGTACCCACGAGAGATTGTTATATTTTGTACCAGGTTCTTCAGTTTCTAGGGGTCGGAAAGAGTAGTCACCTAGTTCTTCGTGCAGAAGCGTTGCTTGTTTTAGTTTGACCATTATTTCCTTGGAGTTGAGAATTTCTATTACGGGGTTTGGTGAGCTTAGAATGGAGTTGGTGATGTAGACGCCATCAGTTATGTCCATGCTGGAGTACAGTATGTCCTGTTTTAACACTATCAGCATTTTTATTAAATTTTGGCTTCATGGTTGGAGTGTAATGATTTCCTTCTAGATCACCTGATGACATTCGCGATCTTCTTCAGTATACTCAACATCAGTCTTTTCTGTCAGGGGCGTCACACCGTGGGCCGGTCCGGAGGACCAACCGCTTGTGTTTGTCAACGCCTCAGATGAGTTATGATGTTGTGAAGTATCCATTAGCTTAACTAGGGCCGTACCCATAGGAGCTTGAACAGGACTGATAAATCCAACATCAGCTTGCTCCACACTTAGGGCTGACCATAGTGGTTGTATGCCAGTGCCTTTCGAAGTCTCAGTCGCATTCCGTTGTAGCTGGATCTTTCCTGTTGGGCGTTCCAGTGGAATTGCGAATTCCTCAGGATTAAGCCTAGTTAGGGGAACGTTAGCTTTCTCCTGGGATCCTCAGTATTGAAGCTATGGGAAAGGAAATCCTTACCCCAAATCCCCACAATTGGGCATGCCAGTGGTTTCACCCACCACTTGGAATGTTCAAGGTAGAATTAAGAAAAGAAAATACTATGATGACCAATTGAGAAGTATAGATGTAAGCCTAGCAAGCAACAACGTAAGACAGTAATTTACCCGACAGTTGCGAAGGTGGAGAACTACAGGGTTCCGTCTCAGATTGTGCTTTCGTTTGCTAGATTACGGCTCACGCTCGTGCCATTAAAACCAATTTTTGAATGCACACAAATTATTGAAAATAAATGAATGTTGTTTATATTTCCTTAAGACATCAAATCCATCAGCCACTGAGCTCGAAACAATTGTTCTTGATTGGTATGCCAAAGCTTTAGGCCTACCAGAATTCTTCATAAGTGATGTACCCGACAGTTGCGGAGGTGGAGAACTATAAGGTTCCGCCCCAGATTGCTTTCGTTTGCTAGATTACGGCTTGCGCTCGTGCCATTAAAACCAATTTTTGAATGCTAATAAATTATTGAAAGTTTTAACCACTTGTAAATAAAACACATATACCTAGGTTTGTTTTCGTCATCGGTTCCATACGATATAGCCCAGCATGTATCAGCTAATATTTGTAGAGCGTTGCTCTGCAGGGGATGCGCAAGAGCGGTTGGATTTTTTTATTTGAATTGCGGGCGATGGATTTTTGGCTTTTATATGGTATCGTATGGTTGATATAGTCGTTTTATGCTTAGGCTGAGCGAGAGGAAATCAGGTTCTCTACGCGTATTGCATTTGTACTATTTACGAAGCCTTTCACTGCTCTAGAACAAAGTACCCACCTACTCCTTTCTGCTCGATTTCAGCAACAAATACTGTAACTCGCATTGCTTGTGTATTTTCGTCACTAGGCTAAAGTGCAGTTATTATGAATTCGCTTCCGTGTCTTTACTCGAATCTGTTTACTATTGATTTCGGTGCCCAAAACATTCACCGTTTGAACTTAGCCGACCCGCAGCTAGGTAGGTCCACTTTGCATGTGAAGGTTAGCGTTCGTTAAATAGCATCTAGAACGCGGGTGACGTCATCGATGCCGCTACCAAATGAAGCAACCATAGCAACATCAAAATAATACTTTTACGATCGAAATGACCCCAAATGCCAATGAACTACCAGTCAACTGGTTAACCTAGTTCATTGATATAATTAAAAGCAATTTATGTAAACACATCATGTTTGCAATTGATGAAATTATCGCTTAATCAATTAATGTAAAGACAGCATATTTGCAATTGAGGAAATTATTGATTGCGAAGTAATTGTAAATATGCTGATCAATATGTGTAAGCATAATTCGAATTGTAGTATGTAGGTCAGTATTAAGAATAGCTGTAAAGTTAAGAATAGTATGAAATGTAAAATTAGTTCTGAAGAACCCCGGAATGAATAAAGTTAATTCGCTAAAGCTTAAAGTGTTGTTTTTTTTTCTTTCTCAATATCAACAAGATATATTCGTCGCGTGCCTCCAAATACAGTGGGCGTCCATCCAAACTTCCTTGCCTGTATTCCATAGAAAATTTGAAAACGTTAAGCAATCCGAACCAATAGAAAATATATTAACAGTTGCGGAACACCACCTTCTTAATTTTATACCGACGCGTTGCTAATTGTGCAATGGAATTACGTCACACGGCCTGAGGTTTCACTGCTGATTTTTCTAGGACCACAAATCTCCAACAGGTCACTTTTTCCCGTTTGACACCTCTCGCCATACAACCACACGTCATGCCATCTGTCTATAAGCCTCCTTCCAGCCACTGGAATGGTGTAGGGATGACCGATATCTGCTGGGTATTGCTACGTTGGTTATGCGGAAAGCTTGTCGCATAATATTGCCGCCAAAAAAGCGTACGCATTGCGGGTGTATTGGATGAATTATCGAGTAGTTCGCTGGGCGAACAGCTCGATTAATACAATTTATCTACGTATTTTCTCATGAGAACATTTCTTGATGAGTTATTCACTTAGCTTTGCTAATATCGCTGCAGGATCTTGCCTATTTAAGGTTATAGGTGGAGTGTGTTATTTTCACCTCTTGTATGACAAATATGAAACCAGTGCAAATTGAATGCTTAATATTATAGCCGAATACATACTAGCAAGAATGCATTCAGTTTTTTTCACTCATAATTAAGAAACTAGTGTTTTGGAATCCGAGCCGAAAATAAAAGAATGAAGTTAATTTAAAAGATGTTTTTATTCCTATTAGATTAAACGATTCCAAAATATTAACAATACCACCAATATTTACTCGTATTGTTTGAAAATGCTACGATAATAATTTATGTTTTATTTTACAATACTCGTACATGGCATATTTTAAAAGTATTTTTAATGTACTATTTTTTGCTGTTTTATAACTTTCCATATATAAACTTTTGCGTGGTTAAAGTGCAAACGTTAGTTGAAATTAGTTGATTATTAATTTTTTTATCAATTTTTAAATTAGCTGAAAATTCGCGGAAAAAAAATAAATACTGTGTGGTAGTAAGCGCTGCTGCCATATGGCTTCCTATCTAACGTCAGTTTTGATCCTACAGCGAAGGCGCTTGCGTGGGATCAGAAAAAAAAATCAAGAAAATAATTGAAATGACAAACTTGATTCCTACAGCGAAGGCACTCTGCGCTTGCGTAGGAATCCATTAGCAATTTAAAAAAAAATTTCATTTAAAAATCTTCTGATGAGTGCCATTCGAATTCTGCGATCTTCAACATTATTTCATCATACTTGCATAATTGAATTAAGCTTACAACGTTTAAATTTTCTCGATTTCGCCAATCTAAACTATGCCATCTTCGATTCTGCTCAAATTTAATATTCGGATCAGCTTCAACATAAATTTGAAATTCGACCGAAAAGCAATTTCACATTCATCAATTTGCTCAATGCATCCATCATTAAATTGCATTATATATATGAAGACGAAGGCAGCATTTAGCCATCAAATAGTTCCAATGCAGCATAATGCTTGTCGACGATTACGACTGTACCCAATTGCAGGTACACCATCTGCCGTGCTCATGTAAATCAATGGAGTAATGCAATTTGCTGCTGATTTACTAGGGTAATTTCGCCTGTTCGCGTCCATCGCCCAATTCGCGTCCATTTCGCGGATCTCCCTTTAAAAATACTCGAAAATAAGTCAACTAACACACCAATCGAACGAAAAGTCATTATGCCGCTAATACTTCAATGCATAAGAGGCACGCACACATGAACAAAAATTCTGTGCATCAAACCTATACCGTTTAGAAAAAATAGTTAGTCTCGGTTGTTCAACAAGGAAGGTCGTACACGTGGGATATTAAATAGAAATTAGTGTGAAGAGGCGTGTTTGATGGTAAGTTTTTTATTGTTTTATGAGAATTTTAGGATACATAGCTGTTTCTACACTTTTATGATGAAAAAAGGAATAATATTAATTATGAATTTGCTTATGTTTTTTATATTTAACGAATAAAATAAGGTGGACGCGAATTACTACATCGAATTTTAGAAAACTTCCACTTTGCGTCCGCAAACTATACCTACAGGGGATAATAATAAACCCAATTGCGTCCACTATTTTCGTTAAATACTTGCTTGTAAAAATGATTTAAATAATAATTTAAATAATAAAAATAATAATTTAAATAATAATTAATAATTTAAAATGTATTGTTTACTATTATTGTATTCTTTATTAAGACTACGTGTTTATAACTCTATTTTGTAATTGGAATGCGTAATTTCTTTCATTCTTATTTTTTCCCATTTAAGATGAGTTCTTCAGAGACAAGAAAGAAGACGGAAAAGAGAACATACACAGAAGAAGATTTAAAGAAAGCGTTAAATGAAGTTCGAGAGAATAATAAATCGATAAGACAAATATGCAAAGAATATGCTATTCCCAAGACCACAATATTGGACAAAATCAGTGGGCGCAGACCCGATGGAGTAAAGAAACCGGGACCAGAACCAGCGTTAGGAGTAGATGGTGAAAAAAAAGTACTTGAATGGCTTCTTAACATTTCCAAATGTGGATTTCCAGTGAAAAAGCAAGAATTGTTGGATACTGTTCAGAAAATAGTTCGAGACGGTGAGTTTAAAAATAAATTCAAGGATGATCGCCCAGGTGAAAAGTGGTTTCAAAAATTTTTGGCCAGAAATAAAGAAATCACACTCAAAAATGCGGAGGGTATTAATAAAGCTCGAGCCCAAGTCACAGAACAATCAATCAGATTGTGGTTTAAAGAATTAGAGGAATATTTGGACAGTATACACCAAAAAGATATTTTGAGTGACCCGAAAAGAATTTTTAATGGGGACGAAAGTGGTTTTGCTCTTTGTCCAAAGACAGGAAAAGTTTTAGGTCCAAGAGGGTTCAAAAACTTATACCAAATAAAGCCAAGCAATGAAAAAGAAAATATAACGGTATTATTAACATTTAATGCGAATGGAGATATGTGTCCACCTTGTATCGTGTTTCCATACATTAGACCACCAAGAGCTGTGGTGAATAGTATGCCTCCAGAATGGTGCTTAGGCAGATCGGAGACAGGTTGGATGAGAGGAGATGTATTCTTTGAATACGTCACCAACGTGTTTCACAAATGGGTAGTGGAAAATAACATAAAAAAACCGGTGCTTTTGCTGGTAGATGGGCATAAATCGCATATGTCCTTAATGTTAAGTAGGATGTGTGAACAAATGGAAATTATTTTGTATGCTCTTCCGCCCAACACCACCCATATTTTACAGCCAGCTGACGTTAGCGTATTTGCACCGGTAAAAATATATTGGAAATCTACAGTCCGCGCATTCCTATCAAAACCAGAAAATTTGAATTCTGCCGTCACAAAAACAAACTTTTGTAAATTGTTAAATGACGCATTAAGTCATCCTAACATGCCCGACAACATCAAAAATGGGTTTAAGAGATGTGGTCTTTACCCATTCGATGCTAATAGTCCAGATTACACTAAATGTGTAAGAAACACTTTGGAAAATGTTCAGGCCGTTGATCAACAGTCACAGGATGTTACTCACTCGGACATTAAAAGTTTTAAAAAAGTTTTGAAACACCTGAAGCCGACACTACAAGAAAAAAATATTGACATTAGAACTATAACGAAAGAAGTCAATAGGTTGAAAAAGTCTCTCCCTGCAGAAGTAGGATTTGCAGAGATTTCTACCGAAACTGAATCTGATAGGTCACCTATGGAACTTTCAACAGAAAAAAGTAGTACTATTTTTAGTCATACTGATGGCGAATTGGATGCAACTAAAGCAATTACCATCTCTTCATTTCACGAAGACGCCGAAAACAAAAATGATGAAGCTAAATCCGATCCTACTGTACAGGTTCAAACAGTATCAGCCGAAATACATTCTGCACCAAAACAATTCACCGAGCCTTGCACATCAAACGCAACTCTTGATACCAGCAAAAACAATTTGTTCCCTGACTTGTCCCTTTCGACGTTACATCTTTCTGGCAGTTACCTCAACGTCGGCTCTATGGTGTCCTTAGACGACGTTCTAGTTCTACCATTAGAAGATATTGAATCAACTCCAACCATATCAAGTGTTGAAAAAGAAACTCTCATCAAGGAACTAACTCCAGAACTGCTTCTGACTTCATCATCAGCATCAACTATGTCGCTACCATCCTTTTTACCTACAGAGTCTCTAGTACAACCAGGTTCAGCAGCAACGCAAAACAAAATTTCTGATTCATTTAAAGACCACCTGATGCTACCTGAAATTTCTAACAAAGCACGAAAAAATAAGGAAAGAACTCCAGCATCCATATCTTCTGCTGAAAAAGAAAGCTAGAACGACTACAAAAACAAGAACAGAAAAAGACTTTAAAACATTCTCAAACGGTTCGTAAAATTGCTCCAAAACGAAAAAAGAAGATACAAGAAGTCACACAGGAAACGGTTAATGAGGAATTTGAGAAAGAAAATTTACCAGCCGTGGAGCGAGTGAAATGTTCTAAATGTGACGATATACTAATTTCAGATGTAGAAGACGACGATGAAAAAAACATAGGCTGTGACAAGTGTATCAGATGGTATCATCTGAAATGCACGCGATTTGCAGGATTAAGTTATTTAGAGGCCAAAGATAAGTCTTTTAAATGTGACCTGTGTTATTTATTGAAATCCTAAGGCTACAATATTGATTACTGTTTATTCTTTAAGTTGCAATCATTATTTGCCTACTACTTACCTAATTTTAAGTTCAACCAATGTTGAGAAGAATTATTTTTATTTTTTGAAAGTGATTTTTTTTAATGATAATAATGTGGATTTTTTAATATTTATATTCTTAAATAAATGAATTTTTAAAATACAATCTTTCTTTACAAATTTTTTAAAATGTCACCCCTATATTCCTTTTCTAAGCTGCTGGACGCTAAATGGTCCACGGGGGGACGCAATTTGGATTTTGTGGACGCAAAGTGGGAAAAACGCCTAATTCTGAAGTTTATCTATTTAAAAAGAAAACACAAGATGTTTCTAAGAAAACTGAAAGTTAATCTTAAAATAGACTATATAATGAATACATCACATACATTTTTCATAGAAATTAGTGCTGGGGCCATTTTTATTATCGCCGTCAAACTTGCCAACTGCACTAAATGGACGCGAACAGGCGAAATTACCCTATATGAGTAGACATTCAAATTAAAACCTTTACGTCGAGAAGGGCGTTCAACCTACATATTATTGTTTAATTCGTTTATTAGGTAAAGGAAAAATATTGCAATAGAAACAAAAACAACTAGCAATTGTAAATTGCACGTAGATTAAACTTTGGGAATTTAAGCACATTCAAGTGTTCTTAAAGGTAATAATGGTTAGTTTTTATTGCATAGATTATATTTTAAATAAGTATAATGTATAGTAGTAAAGACAAATTCCTTTAGTAAGATTATAGAGAAAAATGAACGTTTTGAAAAAAATAAAAGGAAAGAAAATTTGAAATAAATCCATAAAAAATAATTAAATTTGATAGATGGAACGATATTTACAATATTAGGGAAACTAATAAAATGTCAGACTTTAAATGAGAGCTAGCTCCAGAGGCTATCCCATTGTTTGATGGCAATTTCAAATAAATAATCCCATTTCTGACAATAATAAGAATCATTTACGATTCTTTCTCTCAAAATGCGCAACAAATATTATTAAACTTCGTAGTCAAAGTTAAATTAACTAATAATGTTAGAAATTTAATACTGATAGGGCAAACTACAATAACTAAATACGAACATCTTGAAAGCATAATTTATAAGAAAAAAGTACCACCCAACAAATACATTCTGAATTGTCTCGATTACGTCTGAGAGGTTCAATATTAAAGTTTAAGGGGAAAAGCATTAAGATTATCTCTGAACTCAACGAATTACAAATAAACGACTTGATCAAACCTACTGAAATTGAAAAAAAGTTATGCGAAAAAGCAATGAGGAATATGCGTTACATATATTTACCAATGGATTAGACAGTAGATATAGAGAAACGATATACGCAGCACAGAGCACACAGCTGAAGCAGTTAATTTAGCTCTAGAATTAAAGCAATCGAAGTATTATAACAACCAAAAAAGTATGAATTACAATAATGCATCAAGGAACAATTAGATCATGAAAAAAATCACAATCCAACACCGCAATTTAATAAAAGAGAACATTTGAACTCTGTCTATAAACTACGAGATCCTAGTGGAACACTAAATAATATCTCCAACAAAAATCCAAGGCCGTACTTTAATCAAACAAGACAAAACTTTAACAATTTTGGAAAAAAGTATAATCGTGATAATCATACCTGTACAAGACTAAATTATAATCCTCTGGGACAAAACAAAAAATTGGATAAGACCATACATTTAAATTTACAAAATGAAAAAGGCAGCCAACAGAAATAAATTATTTACAAATACAAAACGACACTAGATAAAACAAATACCAAACTAGGCAAAAGTAACATTCAAATAAAGAATATCAAACGAAGCATTTTAAATTATTAGATATCGAAGAAAAAGAGACTAAACAAACTCCTTTGAAACCAATGTTGAATACAGTAAATGCCACAAAGAACAAGCAGACAAATGAAAATGAAACAGACCCTTAAGATTTTGAAGGAATTTCAGAACTATTTCGAGAACCGAATTTAAGTGATACAAATGAAAGAAATGTAATAAATATGAAAACAGATGCCAAATTGAAATCCAAATCTCACCACGAATTTTCAGCAGATAAAATAATATAATCAGATACACAATGTAATGATTTAAAAGTTTACGTCCGAACGCGGAACCGACCTCTCATCGGTTCTAGACGCTAAGTCTGAGTAGTGCCAACGGAGGGTACCAACCGGTCAACCAATCCGTGCACCATAACCCATTCGCGCGGTGGCTGCTTGTCGGCCAGCTAGATCGGAGGGGATTTCGGTCGCGGGTCTCCGAATGGGTTACGCTCATTTACATATTTCAGCCACCTATACACGCCCGTTTTCAAACGCGTTACAAAACAAAACCATACGGAGAGTAAACCTATTCTACGTTACTCCGTATTTCTTCTCATGACCAGCCAAAAGAACAAAATCTAATTTTTATTTCGCGTTCCCGAATTCCCGACGCGGTACCGAAAAGTATACTACGTTAACTCAACCCGACGAATGCTACGTTAAGGAAAAATCAAAAACAACTAAGGTACCGCGCACGACGCGAAACCGACCTCAGCGGATTTTTTTCAAACCCTACCCTAGGGACGGCATACTTACCCTGCACCCCATTGCCCACTGAAAAGCAGAACTACTGGAAAGGAAAGTCTATTTTTTTGTGGTTAGCAATTCATATTATTCATTATTAAACGACGTTAAGCGTCATTTTAATGAAATTTTCACATGAATTTCTCTTTCAAAGTGGTGTTACTATATGTCTTTCTTAATGGTAATTACAACTATTATTACTGTTAAATATTAGAATAGTATATTGGATTAAATTTACAGTACATCAGTCATTTCTTCATTGAATTAACTTCTATTGTTACACTTTTTCTCTGTTTTCAAAACAGATCTTTTAAGAATTGTGCTTTGCTTCTTTTTCTCCATGCAGGTTAGTGGGTATTTGGTGTTACATTTCTACGAAAATTACTCTTGGGATAGGGCGTGGTTTGAATAAATCTAATTTTGTTTTTACCACTGTATCGTAAATTAACTTTATCACATGACGAGATTCAGGTTTTTAAACTAACTACGGTAGTGAGAATATAAAGCATCTGTCAAAGCTGTGATAAACTGAATAAAAAAAAAAAATACTTGATTTTGTTAGTTGTAAATGTAATTAACTATTACGTTTGCCTTCTTTATGTAGAACTGGAGCGTCTTTGGTGGAGACTAGTGGGGTCTGCACAAAAAAAATGATTTGTATATTTTGCTTTTCAAATCGATTTTGCATACAAACAACTAAACCACTTCAATTATAAATAATTGTAAACAAACAAAATGAACAAATTATTACTTAAATTATTTCTATAAAGAACCAAGATGGACAGTTTTGGAGTTAAAAAATATTGTTTAACAACATAAGGTAAAGTTAATTTGATTTGGAATATTTATAAAATTTCAAAGTGAATCCAGAATTAAAACAAAAACAAAAAAAACGAATCATAGGATTCAGTTTCGGGTTTTATTGAGTTGTATTAAATCCATCTTGGTATCCTTTGTACACTTTGTACATCGAGATATTTAGGTAGTCAGGATTTGATTGCTAGAAGAATGCATGCCCTTGGTCACCGATAGCAAAACAAATTGTTTTTAACTATACACATTCTCACGTTTCATCAAACTAGTGAGGCGGAAATCATTTAACTATTTTATAAATTTATATACCTTTTTTTTCCTAGTATTGCGATTAAAATTATGTTTATTAAACTACGTTTGCTATATTAATGTTATGTTTTTTTTTTTATTATATTACAGGGCATATATACTATACAGTTTTATTGGTGGTCAATTTTGGCACCTTTCTTGATGCAATGGCTCGAAATGGAGCAACAATTCTGAAGTAATTTTCAAGGGAATGGCAACATATTTTAATTGATCACAAGTTTACGGGTGGTACATAAAACAGTCCTATGTGTACAGCTTATGACAAATTTCAGGATTACCCTGAAGCCTTGATCTGGAATGGGATACAGCGCTCCACTGAAGGAGTCAGATTCAACAGGTTCAAATTCCTTTTAAACTCAAAAGCACATAGCCAATATTGCTGGAGATTAAAACTTGTAAACTTAATCAAAACATTGTAAATAAATCACTTTTCACAAGCTGTTTATATAAGGATTAATTTTTGATCAAAACATATGAAAAAGATTGTATAGCGCAATATATCGTAACAAGTGATACACCTTTTGATTTGATATTTTGCACATAAGGTCACACAGCATCAAGTAAGTCGCGTCTCAATTGAATAAGAAAAATGTATACTAAACTTTATATACTATCAATGCTGCACCATTCCGAGCCAGTCGAAAAGTTGCTAGTGCGACCTGAATAAAACCCTACTAATTTCAAAATCCCTAAAAAAAATAGTCTTATACTAATGTTGAATTATATTAACAACATATTCCGATATTTTTACAATTAAACTTCGAAGTCCGTGTAAAACAGTGCATCGCAGGCTTCAACGTTAAAAATCTCAACTTAAATACAAAAATATTACTTTCGACTCCGTTCATTATTTCAAATTTGATATAGTCGCCAAAGTTAATCTATATATTCATCTGATTTCATTCTCCTATTAATCATCTTGTTCATATTGATACAACAATCAATTGAATGTTTCTTTTAAATCAAACAGGCACTTTGCTCACCTCAATACATCTGCAATTTGTTGGCAACGTATCCTTCAGACAGAGACAATACAAAATGCCAAATCCATGCCACAATTAGGCAAATTTCTTCATACAAGAGTCGATCAGTATCTATTATCGCCATCCACTAACAATTCTAGACGACAGGAAGATCAAATGTCAATGGTAGTCTCGGTACTTGACTGTTGGTTGCAGATGGAGTTTCTACGTTTCGAATTATGCTACAAACATGAAATATTACAAATTTTACATATCATGGATACGAATTGTTTCATCATCCCTACCGTCACGATCGCATTCCACTTCATCCAGAATGCCCGCGATCAATTCTTCATCCACGTTCAGATTCGAGTTCTTGCTAAGCTCGATGCAGCCAGCGCTGTGCGAACTATGCAAGCTTACTTTTTGTTGGATTTCTTTCCAAATGGAAAATGAAGTTTTCGACGTCGTTTTGTTTGAACTCGCCTTATAACTTCACCGTTGAGCATAGGAATGCGATAGGATTGCGAACTCAGCTTATCGAAAACTCGTTTACATTCACTTAATATCCAACAAACGACGTTTTGCTTGGCATGCGTGTGTCCTTTTATGGTTTGAACAGCAACACTCAAATCACATAATCGACTTCGCTATGGATTTTCGCATGTCATTCCATCAGATAATTTATGCAAAGTTCATCAACATCAGCTGACGCTTAACTCCATATTTTCAGGATATCATGAAGGTTTATTAAATCCACTAAACCATACACTTGTGTACAGTCTTTTTGCAGAGGTCAAGTTTAATATATAAATTTTTTCCCTCTATTGTTTTTTTTTTTAAATAATGCAATGAATTTCACGCCATGAAATTTAAAATACACATTTTATCTACTTTTTTGATAAATTTTTGGTCAGCCTACCTAGTACGATTACGTTGATTCATCCGTTAAACAGTTATGGTGATTATGCTGTTTCAATTTTCGCATCGCAACCTATTCTTTAATAGCGGTTTACCTTTCTTCAATTATATTGACTGCGTTGAAGTACTGCATCACATCCACTACTTTGTCCTTCTATAGAGGCGAATCCTTTGCTTCCTTCAGTAGTTTAAATTCCCTTGACGAATTTCATGATCGATGAAAAAAAAACTGACTAAATGCACTCGGGCAATAATCAGATGAATGGAACGACGTGCACTGTTAGAAGATAACGAGTAACGCAGTTAAAGCGATCTGAGCCCATAACCTTTTTGACGTTTGGATGGCAACTGTGGGAGGCGTTGCCAATATAGATATGCTTCGAAATGTATCAGTGTTTTACTACAGCGGATCACATTGACCGAAAATATTTCTCCACAAATATAAATATTTGAAGAAAAATATTTTCGGCGCAATGATATCTGCACGAAAGATGAAGTCTGCTTGCACTTCGAAGTCATACATATCTGGCCGGGTGCCAGGGTTCGGGATCGGAATCACTCCGATTCCCGGGCGTAGGCGTCACATTACAACAAAAACAAAAAATATTCATAGCACAAAACAAGACAGACGAGCATACTTCTAAAATTACCAATAAAATGTCCGATAGTACAGAAATGAAACAAGATATTCATATTTATGATTGTATACTCTTAACGAGCATTAAATGTATGGAAAAGAGTAAACTAACAATTAATACAAATGCGTTAAAAAAAATGGTTACACAATTAGATGCAGCGATAAGCCTTTCAAATCCATGTCAAATAAGGAAAAAGCTTACATCTAAAATGCCCAATAGAAGTAACAGAGAAGAAGATAATATGTTAAAAACTACCACGCTACAAAATAACAATAATATCTACAAAAAACTAGTAGAAAAATATGGTACCAATACAAATTGAAATCCACAAAATTCAAGAGAAAGCAAATAATCAAGCAGTAGAAAGTAAATCAATCCAAACATGTCACAATAATCTATTAGTGAAGGCACTCTGGGCCTACATAGGAATCCATTAGTCATTTTCCAAAAATTTACAAGATGACGATACTTGAACATTTTTTTTCACCACACTAACTTATCAACAATTTTCGCACGAAAAAAATATATAAACCATAGGCGCATCAAAACTTCAATACTGGCATAGAAAATATTCTAACAAAATAAATGTTCTCTGGTTAATGTCTTCAGCAATCTTTCTGTATTTTTAACAAATTGAATTGTAACAAAATGTTTAACTTTTAGTATCGAGGACAATCTTCTTATAAAAGCTCATCATACTCAAATAACA
Organism: Odontomyia ornata; assembly: GCA_963969285.1. Taxonomy (NCBI): domain Eukaryota; kingdom Metazoa; phylum Arthropoda; class Insecta; order Diptera; family Stratiomyidae; genus Odontomyia; species Odontomyia ornata. The sequence continues at coordinate 265,107,685 of OZ017739.1, forward strand.
TTTAGTTGGTCAATCGTTTCAAAGATAAATGTTCCAATGACATAACACACTTCTTCTAACAATGATAATTTGAACGATTTATACAGCATAATGAAATAACATTTAAAGAGGATATTTATATTTTACTTCACTAAATATCAATAAGAGGTTTCGTTGATATTTCTTTCCTTCGTCGGCGTTCATCTTGATCTGCCAGAAACTGCTTTTTAAACTCCTCATGCACCGTCCGAAATGAAAATGACGAGTGAATCCCTCCATCATCACTATTTTGTTGTTGTTGATAAGGAAAACTTTGATAAGATGTACTACATGTATTATTAAGAACGGTGAAGTCACTAAGGTCGGCATCGAGCAGGCTTGATGATGAGCTCATACTGTGAACTGTTTGATATGAAGAATAGTGACAGTAAAGCAAATAGAAGCAGCAAACATACGCACGACGGAAACATTGGCGTTTAATTACAATGAAATAAATGAAAACAAACAAACCCATAATGAGTATCAATATAAAAATGTACAAAATTAGTATCGAATTGCTGAAGCTTGCAATAGTTTTTTTCATTATTGTAATGCATTAAATATTTTAGATTATGACAAACCGCAATGTACATTCCAACGAAAAATATATTTTGTAAATTGAGAAACAGGTTTATGACACTGTGTGAAATGGCTTAGTGCAGCAAATAAACGACAATATAACCCAATTACAGTTAGTGGTATTTAAAGAATATTGTATTACTGTATTAACACTAACGTTCTGGATAAGGCAGCTAATTGGTGTCCTAACGAAGACTAGCGTTTCGGCATCGCAAATTGGTGAAATGCAATGAAATAATTATGTAGGAATAATTATGACGCAATTATGTAGGAATATGTTTGTAATTATTCTGTATAAAACGGTGGTTGGCGGTGGCGGACGATAACGCTAGTTTCGGCTCGAACGCTAATGTTGTGAGCCCAAATGCTTAGTTTCGGTTAGAATGCCAATTGGCGTTCCAGGCCCTTAAAGTGTAAACTGAAGTTTTCAAAACTGTAATCGAAAATTATGAAATGTTAACGTTCAAATTGATAAATAAGTGCACAAATTGAATTTGTCTTTGCTAATTTTTTTTTGTGGAGGATTGTTGTTGAGATTATCGAAGGGACATAGGGGCGATAGGTTTGTAGAGAGAGATAACTTTGAATATATATGAGTGCACTTTATTTGTTTTACATAAAGGAACTTCTTATTCCGCATGTCTCGTGGGCAACAGTCACAGACCAACTAACGAAAAATTACTGGTGACGCAAGTAGTGCGCTGCAGCTTCTTAATACTGGGTTTTGCTCACGCTTGCGCGGTGAGCCTATCGACGTACGATAACTTTACTTCTCAACACTCCCGCCGTTTGAGTGCGGCAAGGACCCTATGCCTAAACCGTTACATAGATGCTGAAACTGTCTCTTTGGAAGTTCTTTGGTAAATATATCAGCTAGCTGCTGATTCATAGGAACATATTCTACCGGTATTTCCCCACTCTCCACAGTTTCGCGAACACAGTGATGCTTAATGTCTATATGCTGGGTTCGCTTGTGGAACTCCGGATTTTTGATTAATCGGATTGCACTTTGATTGTCTACTCGCAGAACTGTCGCAGTTACTGGTAGACACCCGAGATCGTTTAACAATCTTCTCAGCCAAATGGCCTCTTTCGCAGCCACTGCCGCCACGACGTACTCAGCCTCCCGTTCGATAGACAAAACGCATACCCCGTGGTAGATCTACGCGTCTCCACGTTACTTGCGAAATCCGGTCTGAAAATCCCTGTAACTCCGAGTTACTCCCGCCACTTTTGTACATTATCCTGACTTTCGTTGTTCCGACCAAGTACAGGTAGATTCGTTTCACCGCTTGCCAGTGGCTCTCGTGGTGACTGCTAAGAAATTTACTAACTGAATTCACCGAATATGCGATATCCAGCCGCGTCACAACCGCAAGAAACATTAACGAGCCCACTGCTTCTCGAAACGGTACCTTACTTGAGTTTTCATCGTCGCGATCGTTCGGAACTAGTCGCGCGTGTGGATCGGCAGGCACATTTGCCGCTTTTGCATAGATCATCTTAAATTTATTGAGAATTTGCATTAACATACGCTTCTTGATGCAAGAACATGCTTTCTTTACTCGATTAAATTCTATTTGTATCCCGACAAATAACTATCCATCCCCGATCGTAATTACAAACGCGTTACCCAATGATTTGATTACCGACTCCAGGGCTTTACTTGTTTTTGCTGCGATGAGTCCGTTATCTACAAAAAGCGCTAAAAACACATCTACACCATCTACCCGTCCTTGAAAGATACACTTGTCGGCTTCCGTTTCGCGAAACTGATATTTCTCTAAGAACTTACGACACTTTTCGTTTCAGCCCCCGGGTACTTGTTTCGAGCCGTACAAGGACTTGTCCAGTTTACACGCGAAACCACGTTTTTCTTCTTTCTTTACGTTGAGTCCTTCCGGAATTTCCATGTAGATCTCTTCCTTCAGCTCGCCATGAAGAAAGGCTGTTCTCACGTCAAACTGTGTGAGCTCCAAGTCCTGTTCAGCCACCATGGCCAATATGTTAGAACTCTCAGCGAGTCGTATCTCACGACTGGCGAGAAGGTCTCCGTGTAGTCGAGTCCCTCTTTTTGTTGAAATTCTCGTGCACAAAGTCTCGCTTTGTACCGGTCTACGTCACCTGACGTTTCTCGTATAACCTTGAACACCCATTTCGAATCTATGGTGTAGTAATCGAGCAGTTATACCAGCAAACTGCGCGAAAACCCTTCTATCTCCTATCTAAATTGTAAGGGCAGATTTAAAATAAAAATATGTAATTTTTTTTTCTATAATTGTAGTTTCTTCCTATTGTTATTAGTAAATGTAATTTGATATTAATTTTCCTCTATATAAAAATTTGAATATTCTCGTTAATTATCTTTTTATAAAATTTAAATTTTCATTACCATTTAAAATTTTGTTTAATTCTTTCCTGCATGTACATTTGTTCACTACATCTAAATTTTCTTCAATTTAGTTAAATTTCTTTACTTCAATTTTTATTTCTTTAGTTTAGTTAAAATTTCCCCACTACAATTAAAATTTGGGTTTTGTTAAAAAAAAATTTGCCCATTACAATTTAAGATGTGGAACCCCTGACTTAGTGCAGGGCAACGATGCATTACATGATGTAATGCATTCGAATTCAGCTGGGTGGACAGCTGATGGAATTTCACCGTAGGCACGAGATGTGAAAACGAAGACAAGTTTTTGGACGGATCCAAACTGGAAGAAGGAGAGTCTTGTTTTGAACAACGAGCGGGTGAGGTCGCGGGAAGTGGTGAAGAAGCTTAGAAGAAGCAAGCGAAGCTCCTGGAAATCGTCCGCAATGGTGTTCGAAATTTCTCATTAGAATCGCGCGCGAATCAATCGTGTTTCGTTCTTGTTATAGCTATTCATATCATAATCTGTGTAAAATCCCTAAAATATTCGTATGTGCACTGTGCATAATCTTGACGCGGTTGACGGTATTGAATAACGTTTTCGAGCGTTCCCGATCCCCGTCAGTAATTGAATCATTTTTCCACCACAAATCTCAGTTCACGTGTGGATTATGCGAAAGTGCAAAAGTCTTGCAACCTGATTTGTTTTCTGTATTGCAATCTCCGCCGATTATTGGACTGGACGGAGAAAAGTTGTGCAAATTGAAGAGATTTCTTAAATGCAACTAATGAGATGTTGTAAACTCAGAATTCGATTATGTCAAAGCGTAAGGCCTAACTGTTACGAGGAGGGAATATATGAGGAGGCTTTGAAGTTGGCTGCATATGTTCAGAAACTGGGATAGAAGCATGGAGATATTGCTGTTATGAGTGACATAGTCGCCTCAATAGAAGCATCATTGTATTCGATACTAGTGAGACTGCTTGATCAGCTTCGTACAGACTTACAGCCACCCAACATTTTTACATATTGTTGGATATTTAAAGCAATGCAAGCATTTGGAAACACCGAGCTGAAACACAAATTTTCCTAAGCCGGGGACACTTGGTTATGTGATAGTTTACATTTTATTCCAAAAGATGACCCGCAACAACATTCAAATAAAACCCTCGAAATGACCAAAATAAATGTTTTCCACGTTATCACACAATATGAAGCATTGGGAAATATACTCCAAGAGGAGAGTAACACGATCTCGTGAAGATTCTTATTTGATTTCCGTCTCTGATTGGAATGCAGATTTGCAGCTTTACTATATAGTGCACGCGTATACTGAGGTGTATCTTTTTGTAGGATTGGTTTCTAGTTTTGCTAATAAATAAAAGTATATTGTACGATATATGTTCCGTTGGAAAGTGCAGTGATCTTGTTAGAACAACAATCCAGTTGTTTATACTGTTTATCTGGTGAAAGAAAATGATTAACAATAAACATAGGATTTGTTTCCGGGGACGAAATTAAGCGAATTGCGCGATAGTTGTGTGCTGGAGACATTTGTCTGATGCTTTGAAATTAGCTTTTCGGATATTCGGATTAATTTATTACATTGGCTCCCAAAAGAAAAAGAACTATTCAAAGTCAATTTTCAATAGTGTCTTGATATTACTAGCCCAAACATTCTAATTAATTTACTTCTCAACGTAAAACACGATGTGTTTTGATTTTAACAACGAAAATATTGATGTATAAGTGCCTAATGCAGCTAGCTGTGCGCTTTGAACAACCGTTAAATGTATTGGAGGAGTGATTACGCTAGGGAGTATTCGGGAGTCATCGTGCCGCAAATCAATAATCTAATAATTAGTGAAAGTGTAAAATCAATACTAAAAATTTTCAGGACCTGCCCACCTCGTCAACGAGCGCTCGTCGAAAAGGTAGGCTAAGTACCTGTTTGATTTCTTTAATTTTGTTTATATGCATTTATATTTATTATATACGTACTGATATTCATTTTTATAAATTGATTTGAAAGAAGAAAAAGAAAAACCTCATACGTTCAAATAGGTTGCCGTAGTCAATTCCTATAAAAATGGTGTTAAAGAGTAAATATGCCTATACGCTTCACCATGTTATACTCAAGTTTCTCATGTGTTGTGTCTTATTGATGGTATAAATCTTTAATCGGGTAATCAAACAATTAAAATGTTCATTAAATAGAAAGGCACGGTTAGAACTGATAACCCCTAGTAGATGTTAAACGACAGGAATCCTTAAGACGAAGAATTTGATTATTTGATTTAATTATTTGATTTACGGTTATAGAATTTTTGATTAAACAATAATAAAAATGTTTGAGTAAATTATAAAATCGGTCTTTCCTTTCCGTCAGTTCTGACCGGGTATAGAACCCGGTACGGTGGAATGCTTTCCCCACCAAAACCCATCGGGCACGCTCTAAACTTCTTTCTTTGTTTCAGGGGCTCTCGCGGGTTGCGTGGCCTCGAGCAAGGTGCATTTTTATGGCATAGGGTTATGTGATCCGATTGCATAACTCTATGACATAAATTGGTCACCGGTGTATTTTTCCTCTGATGGGAAGGCTCAAACAAGTTATGTTGTATGAGTTTTCCACTCAGAAGCGAAATATATGGCCACAGCAACATTTATGGATCTTCATCCGGTTGGGCGGGTGCAAAAGGGCACCACCACCATCCGGTTGTCCCACTCTCATTTGTGGGCCAGGAGAACCGTCGGGTAACGACGAGGTTACTTTAAGTCCGTCGGTTTTGGTTTGTTTCAACTTGTTCTTTGAACAAGCAATTCCTTCCTCGTCGTAGTTACCTACAATTTTTCGACTTCGGTCGCCTTTTCTTGTGAGACCCAAGAATTCGTGAATGCTAAATTCTTTTGTAGTGGGTCCTTGTGCTGGGGGAACGAACCCGCCCCACGACACCGCAATACTAGCCTGCCAGCGCATTCACGCGTCCACAGACAAGGGCATTCTCGGCAGATATCAACATCTTTCTTCGCCGAGGCAGCAGACCATCGCCGCAGTCCTTTACGGACATTGTATACTTACCTTTCACTACAATGGGCTTTCGATCCGTTTTCCTTGGTACGATTGACCAAGTCTCGTTCTGCTCGTGCGCGTCGAACTCTTCCTGAAACACCTCTCCCCAATTTTCCGCCTCGGCACTGTTCATCGCCTCCTGAATTGTGTTTGGCGGATTATATTCAGCGAAGTCGACCTCATTCCTTATCGGTCGTCGGATGTTTGCACGATCCCGCAGTTGTCTGTCATTATCCGGTTGATTTTGAACTTCTTCTCGAGTCTCTTCTGAATGTTCGTTTCTTTCAGGTTCTTCCTGAGCTTCCTGGCATTCTACCTCCTGTTGCTGCTCGACGGGTTCTGCCACATCTTCGTTTTCGTCCGCTGGAAGAATGCATTCGAATTGTTTTCCTTTTTCTGCCCCAAGCTGCGACTTCTCATTGAATGTGACGTCTCTCGATACAGATATTTTCTTGTTCTGTGGATTGTACAAACGGTAACTCATCGAGTCGTTCTAATACCCAACTAAGATCAACTTTGTAGCCTTTGGATCTAACTTCTTGCGAAATTGTTTGTCGATATGCATGTACGCATCCGATCCGAACTCTCAAAAATGGGACACATCTGGTGTTTTTCCAAAACAGATCTCGTATGGCATTTTCTCTTTACCGGTAGCCAGAACTCGGTTGAACACGGTCACTGCTGTATCGACTGCTTCCGCTCATAGTGGCAGAGGAAGTTTTTTGCCGTTATCATCGTGCGTGCACTCTCGATGATCGTTCTGTTGTCGCGCTTTTCCGAAAGCACACGATTCACAGGAGAAATTGTCAATGTCCGCTAGTTTCACACCTCGAATTAGCCCTTTTTGCGTCATTTCGCGCAAAACTTTGTTGTTTATGTGTCCCATTCGTTCGTGCCAGACACGCAAGTTGACAGTTGACACATTTGCTTCTCTCGCAATACTTGGTTTTCTCACTTTAAGGAGCATTCGGTAAATCTGATTGTCTTGTTGCACACCGACACCGAAAACTTTCCTCTAAACAAAACATCGAAACCTTTTTCAGTGCATACGCCGACTGAAAACAAGTTCTTTCGAATCTTTGGTACGTGAGCATGTTTTCGATTCGAGCTTCACACCATTTACCGTTCACTAGTCTATCGATGAGCACAGTGCCACGACCGGTAACGTCGCACACGCCATTGTTCCCGAGCGGTATCGAATCACCACTACTTGGTTCGAACTCACTGTACCAGTCCCGTCGGTATGTGATATGCGTGGACGCACCGCTTTCGGTAATTCAGACATCGCTTGTGTCCACTGCCATGAGTCGTTCTACACCTCGCTACTCGGCACTGTCTCCGATTTCATTTGTCGCTGTTTTTGTCCACTTGTCAAAGCGACTAACGCACACTCGTGAGGGTTTTCACCGACATAGTCCTAGTCCCTTTTCTTTTCCCGGCAATCGCGAGCTAGATGCCCCTTTTTTTTACAATAGAAACAATCAACACTCGTATTTCTACTTTCACGGTTTTTCTCACTGTTATTGTTTTGATTCGCGGCGAACTTTTTCTTCCTGTTCCCGCCAAGTCTAACACTCGATAGTCTTCTTTCTTCCTTCAATTATCGTTCTAGTAGATTATCAAGGGTTTGACTTTCTTCGGGTACACTGTCCGATGCTGTCTGGAGAGCATTAAACTTTACCGATACTGCTTCTCCCAGATCCTTCAGTTGCGACGCCATGTTTTCTACCCGGGAAATGTGTTGTACAACCGACTCGTTTGGATCCATGCGATGTCCGTGGAACTTCTGTAGCAAGAGCATCTTGTTCGACGCTGATTTTTGCTCGTGAATTCTCACCAATTTGTCCCACATTTGCTTCGCTATAGTGCAGTTGAGCATACAGTTGAGCTGAGAATCCTCCATCGACGAGGAAACTATGCACATGGCCGTCGCATTGTCTTTCACCCACTTTTTGCCATCGGCCGAGTTTGCATCTACCGGCATCACTCGCGCACCCGTAACGACGTCTTGTAATGCGTTCGCGATCAGCATCGAGTTCATTCGAAATTTCCACGCTTGTAAATTCGAGCCATCAAACTTCTTGATGTTCTTTATCAGAGATGATTCCGCCATTTTCGTTCGATTGTTTTCCCGTACGCGTTTACCGGCACACTACAATGGCGACCACGTCTCGACCACCCAGGAAGAAAAAATCGAGATAACCGTTTTCTCTCTATCGTTCTCTGACTTCGATAATCGGTTGTTACGCAGGCTGCTTGCCTGGGCCCATAACCTGTTGAGATTATCGAAGGGACAGAGGAACGATAGGTTTGAAGAGAAAGATAACTTTGAATATATGTGAGTACGCTTTATTTGTTTTACATAAAGACCAACTGACGAAAAATTACTGGTGACGCAAGAAGTGCGCTCCGGCGCCTTAATACTGGGTTTCACTCACGCATGCGCGGTGAGCCTATCGACGTACGATAACTTTACTTCTCAACAATTGTAATAACACGTGTACTGCTTATTAAATTTATTTTGAAATTCTGAATGTTTACCCCAAATGAAAATTCTAAGAGAGAAGGGACGCTAGGAGAGAGACGGAACTGGCCGAATTTAATATGCCACATGGTTTTACTTATTAACTGATCTGAACATCTTTCCAATGAGACTATTTAGAGAGAGTTCTCCAATATCTTTGATGAGGTAATGCTACAAATATGTAGAGGGCATCAAGTAATGGACGTGGGTAGTCTACCTGAGAAACTAACCTAGAACCGTTCGACACATTACTTCGGGCTAGGACTTGTTTTTATATGCGTTAAGGACGCCATCGGGTTGCAGGGATCCTTCATCTAGCGGCGGGGGGAAGAGTAAGGGAGAAGGAACTCTAGGAGAGAGACCGAACTGCCCGAATTTAATATGCCACATGGTTCTATTGATTATCTGATCTGAGCATCTCCCCGATGAGACTTTTTAGAGAGAGCTCTCCAATATCTGTGATGAGGTAATGCAACCAATATGTAGCATGTGTCATTAACCTCTGCAGTACAGAACACGCAATCGAGAGAGAGTCGCTTACCAATATTGTGGAAGTAAGACTGAAAACATCCTTGCCTACTCAAGAGCTGGGTCTATTAGAAGTCAGCCTCGCCATGCCTTCGATTGAGCCACGTCCTCCAATCATGAATTAACCATGCCGTCTATTTCCCTTTCATACCGTTCAATCAGGACTGTTGCCAATCGCTGAGTGAGCGTTGCCTTTCTTCAAGAGACACTGGCATTCTACCGCTCTCGTGTATTTAGATTTTACGGCGCTCTCTAGCAAGGAGGGCGAAAACTGGCCTTTAAGCAGATTAAATCCTCCGAGCTCTTCATTGCTGCAATTGTGCTAGGCGTTTTTTGTACAACTTCTTGCTGAAAGCGCGGCTTCATATTTGGTGTAACCACGCCAGCGCTTCACGCGAAACGTGAACATGGCATTAAAGAGATTTCATTTCGAAATTTGAACTATAAATTTCGGAATAGAAATTCTCTCACATATTCTTTATTTGCCGTACTCCTTTCATCCGAAAAGTATCAAAAAATCATGAATGTAGGCCTTAATGAGTAAAACAACAACGAAAACGTCAGAACTCGAAATTCTATCAACTTTGTTAGTATTAGTATGATTTATCAATTTAACATTTTCTTGAATAAAACCGTAACAGTATCCTTAAATACACAAATGTCTATATACAAGGTTAACCTACCTTGAAAGTTTCAAAAATATCGAATGGTATTTAACGAAGTTATAGCGGTTTGAATTTTTCTGTATTACTATGCAACAACATGCGCTGGATTACCATGGAACTAAATCAAATAATTTTTTGAATGGTCAGCCAATTGAACATGCTCAAATTAAACAATACTACTTGTATTTTCATGAAAACCCGAAGAAAATAAGAGTACCTAGGTGGGTTCGAAATATGTATCAACCGTCAACACATGTTATTTTTACAATGATTCCATACGATTAAAATGGCGGTTACTCACTTGATTATGATTTGATTTCCATGAAATTTCGTAGGCATAAGAGTTTTATATCAACTTACATAACTGTAAAATTTTAAGAAACTTAAGGGCACCGGGGGGTATGTAAAATTTATAAATCATACTATTATGAACAGAGTTGAGTGAATTTTTTATTCCTACGGTATTTGTTGCCCTTCGTACATTTTGCCTCCTCCTTGACATCCTGATGCAAAAATTAGTTTCTCAGATTCCGAGCGTGCAAGACCTTTAATTTAATACCCTACTCGGCTGCATTTGATAAAAAAATTTGCTAAAGGCCACTTCGTTGTGAGGGGGGGAGTCCCCTTAAAAAATTTAGAAATATTCGATAAGACCTAAACTTTTGAGAGACCACCACTTCTGACCTTTTCACAATGTTTCAGCTTCTGAAGAAACTTTCTGTAACGCACGGATAGATAGACAGATGAACGGACAGACAGAATGGAAAACTAGTAGGTTTTTTAAAAATTTATTTCACAAAGCCCTAAAAATCATGGCAAATAACCTAGAGGTTGAAATCCGTTGAACTTTGCTCATAATAGTAGGATTTAGCATTTTCGTCATTAAAACTGTATTAGTATCATTAAATTGGATGAAATCAGCCATTTAAGTAGTATTTAAAAGATCGTTATATTCCATAAGTTCCAATAAGCTTTACAGAAGCTATAACCGTTTGAATTTCCTCCGATTACAACAATCAAATACGATTTTTCTACTACATGGGCTTTCCATCGAACCAGACACCACACTTTTGATTGAATCCTCTCCAAATCTTCAGATGAGTTGAATAACAAAAATACATTTAAGATTCCGTTAACCAGAATGTTGGCTGGTTAAAATGGAGTTCTTTTAAAGCAAGAATATACTTTATTCGCATATCATGACTTTTACTTGAATTAAATCATTCTACATATCTGCATATTGTCGGTTAAGTTCAAAACCCTTCTGACATGAGCGTAGTTCTGTCTACCCAACTTGTTAATAACTGGATGTTTATCATGGCTGGCACTGAATACATTAACAATAGTATTAAAACACTCGAACTCAGTATATCAAGATTAAAGAACACATAATTAGTACTAAATAGAAGCAAGAATACATACTAATGAAAATCACGACAGATGAGTGAAATAATAAAATTACAATTGATATAAGCTTTAGGAAAAAAATCATATTTTTCCCAAAAGGTTATTGGAAATAGTTATATAAAATTCTTAAATTCAAAAAATAAGTTTTTAAACTCATCGATGGGATTTAAATTTATCATAATTATTTTTCTTGGAATGAAACACTTAAAAACCTTTACAACAAACCTTCATTTAACTTATAAGACATTAAACATTAGATGCAAGTAAGTTTAAACAAATAATAATAATAATTATGACGTGGAGAAGTTATGGATGAGGAAAGTCATCTTCTTCTTCGTAGCGCTACAGCCCCTCTCGGGGCTTTGCTTCCTGCAAATAGCGCCTCCAACAGGACAGGCGTTTTGGTCGTTTTTGCCGGTGAAATGAATAGGGCGAACGTTCCGTTAGTCGTTTATCAATGGAATTGATACAGATTATGTAGATTTGACGACGGCGCTCTCTGTCGGGTGCATTTTTTGTCTGCAGTGTTTCCTTTCGATATCTTGGAAATAACCAAAATTAAGTGCGTTTGGCAATATTCTTCGGTGGTGTTTAATATGGTGCGGATTTAATATCCATGAAAATTTCAATCAAAGTTCAGTACACATTAATTCAACTGTCAATTAAGATCCGTGTGTACCGTTTATATAATTAAAGCCCTAGTAAATTTCCAATTTGAGTGGTTAATTTGATTTTTGTTTTGAAGTTTTTTAATTTGTGTGAAAAAATTTGATTTAACTCTGTTCACTTCCATCATCCGCTTTGACTAGGCTAAATACATATAATAAAATTGATTAAGAAAGATAAAATATTGAAAGTGAATGAATTCATTTGGCTATCGACTTTTTTCTGTCCGAATTGCTCGTTGTTTTGTAACGTGGTTTGGTAAATTAGCGAATAAATTGAGTGGCACTGGCGCGGAAAGTGTTTATCTTCCAATCAAACCATTTTCATACCAGCATATTCGATGTTTGCCAGCTGGCGGGAAATGTCGATGGAACCATTTGTATGAAAGATTAAAAATCTGACCGGATAGATGAGATTGTGGGATTAATTAATAAACTGAACATTCAAGTCACAATTTTCACGTAAACTTTTATTCGTAAAGCCGATACTGAGAATACTGTTTTTGTTTTCCTGGAGTGCGTGGAAAATATCGGAAATCTTGCATAACTGGCTAGAAGCAATAAAAGTTATCAGAAGCATTTTATCCTATCACCCCGTATTTTAGGACTTTTAAAATCATTTTACAAAACCTTACTAAAATCGCGTCCTCTCCGTCCGTCCGTCCGTGTGTCACACCACTACATAAGCCAGAAACATAAGATCTTGTAGGTAGGTTCAAAATGACGCCCTTTTCAAAGTTTCATCAGAAAAACAAATTTATGAGGTTTTTAAGGGGGGTCTCCCCATATAGGAGAGTGGCCCTGAAAAAAAAAATTTCATCGCATGTAGGCAATGTGGGTATCAAATGAAAGGTCTTGATGAGAACTTTTCAAAATAGATCTTAAAATGACAAACTTTGCTTTCAGAGGTGTAGGGAAAGCGGAAATGTATCAAAATTTTGTGTCCCCCCTCGCGATTGGACACCTTTGACCCGAAAAAAATCACTGAGGTGAGACTTAAGGAGTACATGGGCAATAAATACCTCAGAAGTCAAAATTCGATCAACTTTGTTAATTATAGTACATTTTATAAATTTTACATTTGGCCTATATAATCAAAATGGGACCCTTAAATTTCCTTCTTCTTCTTCTTTGTAGCAATACAGCCCCTCTCGGGCTTTCGCTTCCTGCAAACAGCGCCTCCAACTGTATCGGTCCGTTGACCGCGTTCTCAAATTTTGAAATCTGAGCAAGGATTAACAGTCTTCGTCGTCCCAGTCAGACCAGCGTTTCCTCGGTTTCCCCACTGATCTCCAGCCTTCAGTTCTCCGAACGAATACCTTTTTGGGTATCAGTTGTTCGTCCATACGATTCATGTCGCCAGCCCAGTGCAGCTTCCGCAATGTTACAATCGTTGAGACCTCCGGCTCGTCAAAGATTTCATATCGAATTCGTCATTGGTTCCGTCTAGCTTCGCTCCGATTATTAGCCTCAGGACCCGTCGCTCAAATGCGTTCAATATATTTGCGAATGCTTGGGTTAGGGTCCATGTTTCACATCCATAGCATAACACAGGTCTTTTCACAGATTTTTATACTTGGAACTTTGCTTTCTTGTGTATGCAGCTGGTCTTCAAGATCGTCAAAACTGAAAAAAATATTTTATTTGCGAGCTGTATTCTTCGGCGTATTTCGTCACACATTTTCGATACTGTATTCACCAAGTGTGATATTTTGTGTGCATGAGGTAATTTTCCTCCACTGCATCATGAGCTTTGTTATATTTTCATTGATTTGTAGCCCTACTTGTTTTGCTTTGCTGTCAAGTTTCAGGAAGAGTTCTGTGGCAGTTGTTAATGACCGTGACAAAATGTTGATGTCGTCCGCATAAGCTGCTACTTGGCTCGACTTGTATAGTAATGTACCTCGTGTATTGACAGGTAGTTTACTTACGACGAACTCCAGAGCCAAATTGAATAGCAATGGGGCCAGCCCGTTTCCCTGCTTCAGTCCGATATTTCTGTCAATTGAAGGCGGCAGTGAGTTGGCTATTGATGCAGACTTGAGAGGTCGTCGACGCCATTATCATTTTGGTAAGACGAACTAATTTGGTTGAGATGCCAAAGCAAAGCATTATTTGGTACAGTACGTTACGATCAATACTGTCGTATCCATGTTTCAAATCAACGAAAATTTGGTGTACGTCTATGTTGAACTCCCAGCATTTTTCGAGTACCTGCTTGACTCTGAACAATTGGTCTATTGTCGATCGACCTGCTCTAAAACCACCTTGATACTCCCCAATAATACTGTTGGCCTATGATCCGATTTTATTTTCTAAGATTTTTGAAAATATTTTGTACTCCGTACAAAGTAGTAATATGCCTCTATAATTTTCGCACTGTAGCTTGTCACATTTTTTGTGGATAGGGAATATAATTGATTGGCTCCACTCTTTCGGCACATGTTCTTATTGCCAAATGTGCTGGATGACTTTGTGAATAGCTTTATGAACACTGCTGCAACCATATTTGATGAGCTCCACTGGAATCCCATCGATAATCGGCGCTTTATTATTCTTTTGGGGTTGTATGGTGGAACAAACTTCACCCAGAGTCGGTGGGCCCAATGGAAGGTCTCCACAGACATCTATAGGCTCCGATGTTCTGGAGTTCTGCGGAGGATTAAGGAGGTACTTTAAATATGATGCCTATCTTTCTTTAATCTTGGTTTCATCAGCGATGATATTGCCGATATCCTCACGACAGAGCGTGGTTTTGGGCTGATAACCGCGTTTCAGGCTTTTCACAACTCGCCTTCACCCTCTTACGTCCTCACAAAGGAGGTGTAAGATGGATTTAGTAACAGAGCTGTAGATATATTTACAGTTATTATCATTTCTCGGCATTTAAGGTTTCATTATTGGAGAACCAGTAAACCCATCGTGGGGTTTAGGATGAGGAATCATGGAAGCTGGTTTTGGGGAAACAAGGAGTTCCCTTCTCCTTTCTCAGACGTGTTTGGAATAATTAGATATACTCGTAAATAATAACCAGAACACATAGTAATTTAAGATATCGTTGATTATAATTAGCTAGCCTATCATAATACTAAATAATAACGATTATTAGTAGTAAGTTATAATAAAATCTTGCAACTCATAATAATGCTAGTAAATAACAACAAAATAATAAATAACAATCAAATGATCACAACAGTAGACAATAACCTACTAATATCTTAACCATATTGTGTTTATTCGTCACTGGCTTATGTCCGAATATATAGTATAACTTAAGCTTTAAATGCCACGACAATTTAATCTAGAGCGCATAGCTTAGAAAACAGAACATTAGAATATTAATTCGAATTCGAAAATTCAGCGGGGTTATCGTACAAAGGTGACGACGAAGTATCGACAAATTCATTTATGAAATGAAAGAGTAGACAATGTTTAGAAAAAGGAACAAACTGGGAAAGCGAAATCTACACAAAATATTGCAATTTTAGTATTCTGATTTAAGTTAAGTATCTAAACGTATGTCATTTTTCGCATATCCATGAGTTCCAGTCTTGTTGAAGTTAAACTGCAGGGGCCATAAACTTCGACAACGAACGCGAAAAGTCAAAAAATGTACAGTGTTGATCTTCTAGAATCACTAGGAAGCTTCAAATATACGAATGATAAATTAGAATTCTTAGGCCGGGAAGCTCGCGAAGAAGTTGCAAGCTAAGACACCAATCCAATAACTGGTAAGTTATTAGATGATCTGCTCTCTTAGAAAACTGTTTGATAGATAGGCATCGTCACAAATCAGTTTTCAATTAATGCTTACAATCGACTCAAAGCAGACACCAAAAAGCTTTCAATTTAGGAAACATATTTGATAAAGTGAACAATATATGTAAATAGGTAGATGGTTAACTAAATGCATGTCACTTTCTTTTCTTGGAAAGTCGTCGGGCCTTGCTTTGTCGATTAACGCCTTTATTTTGTCGCCATCAGTAGCGGTATGTGGTTCATCTTGCACAATAAAATTTCCAGAACGAAAGCGAGTAAACCAACGCTCACTGGCGTTCTCACCATAAACTTCACACAGTTTCTTTCAAGCTTGCACCGCATTTTTGCCCTTTCGGAAGTAAAACAATAAAATATGCCGATAATGTTCCGTTGATTGTCCATTTTCTAGTTTATTTTTAACCAGCTTGTCGTTTGCTAATGACGGTCAGTTTTTGACTGAAGTTAATCTAAAGTTTACCGCTGTGCTACAATCAACATAACACAAAATAAGGAACGTCAAGTTACGTAGCGCGCACATACATAGTTCGCCTACATGCGATTCGCGCTTATGTGATGTTTGACATTGTGGCAAAAGTTATTGAAGAAAATGGTTGATTTCGAATTGATTTTGATGTTTATGTTTTTGATAATGTGTTATAATTTTGTTGATGAAAGTCTTCAACGGCGTAGAAGAAATATTAAATTAAATATTTCAATACCAGAGTGGGATTGTGCTTAAAAGATGAGAACTCCTGTTTTCTGTATAATTCCTCACAGCTTGATAAAATTTTACTCACCCTTTCAAATGGCAAACAGCAATGTATCATTGTCAATTAAACTAAACAATATATTTGACCAACTGACATAAAAAGTTGGTTCGATTTCAACTTTTCATGTTGCATATGTCATCCTTATGTCAAATGTACTCAATGCCTTATAAAATATTCGGGTTCGACTTTTTTCACATTTGTTTTATGTTTGCTTATGTTCATTGTAGCTCAGCCTTTAATCTTTAAAATAGTATATAATATTGTACTATAAGCCACGCAATCACTACTGCATGAAATATTGTATGTAGTTCCCTTCATCTATGACATAACATTATGACATGAATTATCGGACAGGAAAAAAGGAAAAAAAGCCGGGCGCAAGCGGTGCGCCACAGCCGGGGCACTGTCTGCCTGGCTATGAATACTGTTGAGACTAGAAGATCGTATTAAATATGAGTACTAAACTTATTTTCCAGGATTAGTTCATATTTAAACTCGATTTGCTCGAATATCCTTGAGAGATGTGATGAATGTCTTCAGTGAACTACATTTCCCGAAATATTCATCAATATCGATGACCCCCAAACCGTAAGGTCCCCTTATCAGCCTAAGACTTGCGGACCTTCTACTTATTTATCCATGAGAATATTTCTTGATGACTTATTTACTTACCTTTGCTAATATCGCTGCAGGATCTTACCCATTCAAGGTTATAGGTGGAGTGCGTTCTTTCCACTTTTTGTATGTCAAATATGAAACCACTGCAAATTGAATGCTTAATAGTACAGCTGAATACATACTAGCAAGTATGCATTCAGTTTTTTTCACCTGCAATTAAGAAACTAGCG
The DNA here is from genome assembly GCA_963969285.1 of Odontomyia ornata. Taxonomy (NCBI): domain Eukaryota; kingdom Metazoa; phylum Arthropoda; class Insecta; order Diptera; family Stratiomyidae; genus Odontomyia; species Odontomyia ornata. The sequence goes on from OZ017739.1 coordinate 265,124,887, forward strand.
TTTTGGAATTCGAACCCAAAATAAAAGAATGAAATTAGTTTAGATTATGTTATTATTCCTATTAGATTAAATGATACCAAAATGTTAACAATACCACTCATATTAATTATTTGAAAATGTTACGACAATATTTTCAGTTTCATTTTACAATACACGGCATATTGTAAAAGTACTCAATGTGTTTTTAGAGTACTATTTATTTCTGTTTTATAACTTTTCAGATATACTCTTTTGCGTGGCGAAAGCGCTTCTTAATTAATAATTAATTTAGCACCACAGAAATTAGCAAACGGTAGTTGAAATTAGTTGATTATTAATTTAGCAAATTTTTATCAATTTTCAAATTAGCTGAAAATTCGTGGAAAAAAAATAATTAAGTTATTTAAATAATTAAAAGACTGATTTCATTGCGGACACTATTATCTTATTGCTAACTTATCAACAATTTTCGAACGAAAAAAATATATAAACCATAGGCGCATCAAAACTTCAATACTGGCATAGAAAATATTCTAACAAAATAAATGTTCTCTGGTTAATGTCTTCAGCAATCTTTCTGTATTTTTAACAAATTGAATTGTAACAAAATGTTTAACTTTTAGTATCGAGGACAATCTTCTTATAAAAGCTCATCATACTCAAATAACATTTAGTTGGTCAATCGTTTCAAAGATAAATGTTCCAATGACATAACACACTTCTTCTAACAATGATAATTTGAACGATTTATACAGCATAATGAAATAACATTTAAAGAGGATATTTATATTTTACTTCACTAAATATCAATAAGAGGTTTCGTTGATATTTCTTTCCTTCGTCGGCGTTCATCTTGATCTGCCAGAAACTGCTTTTTAAACTCCTCATGCACCGTCCGAAATGAAAATGACGAGTGAATCCCTCCATCATCACTATTTTGTTGTTGTTGATAAGGAAAACTTTGATAAGATGTACTACATGTATTATTAAGAACGGTGAAGTCACTAAGGTCGGCATCGAGCAGGCTTGATGATGAGCTCATACTGTGAACTGTTTGATATGAAGAATAGTGACAGTAAAGCAAATAGAAGCAGCAAACATACGCACGACGGAAACATTGGCGTTTAGTTACAATGAAATAAATGAAAACAAACAAACCCATAATGAGTATCAATATAAAAATGTACAAAATTAGTATCGAATTGCTGAAGCTTGCAATAGTTTTTTTCATTATTGTAATGCATTAAATATTTTAGATTATGACAAACCGCAATGAACGAACCCTTATGTACATTACATTCCAACGAAAAAAATATTTTGTAATTTGAGGAACAGGTTTATGACACACTGTGTGAAATGACTTAGTGTAGCAAATAAACAAATATATAACCCAGTTCCAGTTAGTGGTATTTAAAGAATATTGTATTACTGTATTAACACTAACGTTCAGCTAATTGGTGTCCTAACGAAGACTAGCGTTTTCGATCGGCATCGTAAATTGATGAAATGTAATGAAATAATTATAACGCAATTATGTAGGAATATGTTCGTAATTATTCCGTATAAAACGGTGGTAGGCGGTGGCGGACGATATCGAAGTAAATTGAATTTTTCAAAACTGCAATCGAAAAGTAGGAAATGGTACCGTTCAAGTCCATTAATAAGTGCACTAATTGAATTTGTCTTTGCTAATTTTGTTTTTGTAGGATTGTAATAACAAATGTACTGCTTATTAAATTTATTTTAAAATTCTGAATATTTACGCCAAATGAAAATTCTATGATAGGAGTTCATTTTGAAATTGCTTTTATTGTTTTAAAGTTTTATTTCAGTTGTAAATAGCAATGTTTCAAAATGGAGTTTTGCATTTGAAAAATATTTAGTTTTTCATTTATCTTTTTTGCGTATGTGTGTATACATGAAGGTGGCCCAGCACGGGCGGAGGTTCTCTCCCAAAAAACGCTATACATGGTGCGGCTAGACTCCCCAGAACGCCACCAGATGATGAGCACTTTATGGACCGGGAGTACCACTCACAGTCCTAACCGGAAGTAACGCATTGACTGGCAACGCCAATAGGCACTCTAACCGAAACTAGCGGTATCAATTGGCATCATATACGTAATAATTTCTTAGATATTTCTGCATAATTACGTCATATGCAAAATTATCACATCTTCTACTTCTTCTTCTTCTTAGCACTACAGCCCCTTTCGGGCCTTCGCTTCCTGCAAACAGCGCCTCCAACTGTCTCGGTCCGTTGACCGCGTCATCCAATTCCGAAATCAGAGCAGCGATGAACTGTCTTCGTTGACCGAGTCAGACCAGCGTTTCCTCGGTTTCCCCACTGGCCGCCGGCCTTCAGTTCTTCCTACGAATACCTTCTTGGGTATCCGTTGTTCGTCCATACGATTCGGACATGTGTCCAGCCCATTGCAGCTTCCGTAGTCTTACAATCCTTGAGACCTCCGGTTCGTCAAAAATTTCATATAGCTCATGATTGTATCGAATTCGCCATTGGTCCCCGTCTAGCTTCGCTCCGATTATTCGCCTCAGGACCCGTCGCTCAAAGGCGTTCAATATATTTGCGGATGCTTGGGTTAGGGTCCATGTTTCACATCCATAGCATAACACAGGTCTTATCACAGATTTGTATACTTGGAGCTTTGTTTTTCTGTGTATGCAGCTGGTCTTCAAGATTGTCAATGCTGAATAAAATATTTTATTTGCGAGCTGTATTTTTCGGCGTATTTCGTCTCTTTCATTGCCCGTTTTCGTTATTTTGGCGCCTAAATACACGAATTCGCTAACATTTTCGATACTGTGTTCGCCAAGTGCGATATTTTGTGTATTTGGGGTATTTTTCCTCGACTGCGTCATGAGCTTTGTTTTATTTTCGTTGATTTGTAGCCCTACTAGTATTGCTTCGCTGTCGAGTTTCAGGAAGAGTTCTTTGGCAGTTGTTAGTGACCGTGACAGAATGTTGATGTCGTCCGCATGGGCCACTACCTGGCTCGACTTGTATAGTAATGTAACTCGTGTATCGACAGGTAGCTTCCTTATGACGTACTCCAGAGCCAAATTGAATAGCAATGGGGCCAGCCTATCTCCCTGCTTTAGTCCGATATTTGTGTCAAAGGCATCGGTGATTTGGTTATTGATGCGGACTTGGGAGGTCGTCGACGTCATTGTCATTTTGGTAAGACGGACTAATTTGGCTGGGATGCCAAAACCAAGCATTATTTGGTACAGTACGTTACGATCAATACTGTCGTATCCTTGTTTAAAATCAACGAAAATTTGGTGTACGTCTCTGTTGAATTCCCAGCGTTTTTCAAGTACCTGCTTGACCGTGAACAATTGGTCTGTTGTTGATCTACCTGCCCTAAAACCACCGTGATACTCCCCAATAATACTGTTGGCCTATGATCCGATTTTATTTTCGTAGATTTTAGAAAATATTTTATACGCCGTACAAAGTAGTGATATGCCTCTATAATTTTCGCACTGTAGCTTGTCACATTTTTTGTGGATAGGGAATATAATTGATTGGCTCCACTCTTTCGGCATATGTTCTTGTTGCCAAATGTACTGGATGACTTTGTGAATAGCTTGATGAACACTACTGCCACCATATTTGATGAGCTCCACTGGAATCTCATCAATGCCCGGCGCTTTATTATTCTTTTGGGCTTTGATGATGGAACAAACTTCATCCAGAGTTGGTGGGGCCAATGGAAGCTCTCCGCAGACATCTATAGGCTCCGATGTTCTGGAGCTGTGCGGAGGATTAAGGAGATTCTTGAAATATGTTGCCCATCTTTCCTTAATCTTGATTTCATCAGCGATTAGATTGCCGCTGTCATCACGACAGAGCGTGGTTTTGGGCTAATTACCACGTTTCAGGCTTTTCACTACTTTTTATGCTTGTCCTGTGTTGTTGCTCGCTAAACTTACATCTATACTTCTCAATTGGTCGTCATAGTATTTTCTTTTCTTAATCCTAATTATCTTATTCGCTGGTCTTCTGAGATTTTCATAGTGTTCTCTTTTCGTCCTGGTTTTCCTACCTACGTATTCTTTGTTCGCCTGATTCTTTTATCTAACGCATTCTGGCACTCATCATCGAACCAATCATTCCTCTTGCGCCGGGCTTGATGTCCGATCGTCTGTTCTGCCACGGTTCTGATAGCCGCTTTCACTTCCATCCAGAGCTCGTTGCTCGTCTTTAACGATGCGTCTGATAAGATGGGAGCCAGCTGGTTGTCTAGGGTCTCCGTGAAATTTTCGACCACAGACGTCGTTTGGAGCCTTTCGATGTCAAATTTTTATAGCGAGCTGGTCTTCGCTGAATATGCCTTTGACATACGACATCGATAGTTTAATTTGATCAAGTAATGATCTGAGATACAATTGGCTACTCGGTATGTACGGACGTCAAGTATGCTCGAGGCCCAACGTTGTTGGATCAAAACATGATCGATCTGGTTTTGTGTGTTGTCATCCGGTGATACCCAGGTCATTTTATGAATGCGTCGATGTGGGAAGCAAGTCGAACATATGACGAGATTTCTGCTACATGCAAAATCAATCAGGCGCTGGCCGTTGTCATTTGTTTCATCGTGGAGGCTATATCCTCCAGTCGTTCCCCGATGAGATAGCTCATTGCCAACCTTAGCGCTAAAATCACCCAGAATAATTTTGGTGTCGTTTGTGGGCAATGAGTCGACCAGTCTTTCCAGGTGATTGTAGAACGATTCCTTCGTTTCTTCGTCCTTTTCTTCGGTCGGGGCGTGAACATTAATCAGCCAGATTTTGAAGAATTTCGCTTTTATACGGATCGCACAACCGTTCATTGACTGCCTTAAAATCAATAACGTGCGATTTGAACTCCCTATCCACAATGAAGGCCACTCCAAATTCTCGTTTTCCAGTAGGCTTCCCACTTTTAAATATTGTGTGCGATCTCATGTCTCGAATGTCGTTTCCAGTCCAATTTGTTTCCTGGACTGCCAGTATTTTTAATTGATATTGACTGGCCTGTTGTAAAAGGTCCTTAACAGCGCCAGGGTAATTGAGTGATCTGACATTCCAGGATCCAATGCCATAGTCCTTTTTTCGTTTGTGAGGTCGTTGCCGTGAGTCCAATCCATTCCGAGGCCTATCTGCAGGTTTCGAAACAATGTTTGTGTTTGTGGAGAGATTTTTTTTATTAGAAAAGTAAAAAATTTTCACAATTCATTATTAGAAATTTATTTTTGGAAATTGCAATTAGAGTATACGAGTATGATTCTATAATTTTATGAATTTGATAGATATTAAGAATTAACGAACAAATGTTGTAACTATATTGCAAACTATTCGGGAACATTGTCAACTATTGAAGAACATTATTTTTTGGAGAGGAAATGATGCCCATATTTTGATTGTGTAACTCGATTTGTTAATAACAATAACCCAGATTCGTAACAGCTAAAACAAGCTGATGCAAAACGTAATCCACTTTCTTCGATTTTTGCAAACGATCAAGACACCTTTATTGTCGATAAAGATCTAAATAGTAATGTATCATCTCTAAACTGGTGTCCATTCTGCTTAAATTATGTGAAGGCCGCATGCACCTTGAGTGTGAGACTCCCACTACCTGGACTACCCACCAAGTAAGGGACGTGAGTATTCTAGCTGAGAAACTAACCTAGAACCGTTCGACACATTACTTCGGGCTAGGACTTGTTTTTATATGCGTTAAGGGCGCCATCGGGTTGCAGGGATCCTTCATCTAGCGGCTTGGGAGAGGAGTAAGGGAGAAGGAACCCTAGGAGAGAGACCGAACTGCCCGAATTTAATATGCCACATGGTTCTATTGATTATCTGATCTGAGCATCTCCCCAATGAGACTATTTAGAGAGAGCTCTCCAATATCTGTGATGAGGTAATGCAACCAATATGTAGCAGGTGTCATTCACCTCTGCAGTACAGAACACGCAATCGAGAGAGAGTCGCTTACCAATATTGTGTAAGTAGGACTGAAAACATCCTTGCCTACTCAAGAGCTGGGTCTATTAGAAGTCAGCCTCGCCATGCCTTCGATTGAGCCACGTCCTCCAATCATGAATTAGCCATGCCGTCCATTTCCCTTTCGTACCGTTCAACCAGGATTGTTGCCAATCGCTGAGTGGGCATTGCCTTTCTTCAAGAGCCACTGGCATTCTATTGCTCTCGTGTATTTAGATTTTACGGCGCTCTCCAGCAAGGAGGGCGAAAACTGGCCTATAAGCAGATGCACTCCTCCGAGCTCTTCATTGCTGCAATTGTGCTAGGCGTATTTTGTACAACTTCTTGCTGAAAACGCCGCTTCATATTTGGTGTAACCATGCCAGCGCTTCACGCGGCACGCGAAGCGTGAACATGGCATTAGAGAGATTTCATTTTGAAATTTGAATTATAAATTTCAAAATGGAATTTCTCTCACATATTCTTTATTTCCCGTACGAAATGCAAGATGGCGACTCTTTTACAGCTCACTTCCAGGATTATAAGTAAGTTCAGACCAGACCCATTCTTATGGGCGGAAGTGAGACCAGTCTGTCCTCTAATAATCGGTTCGTTTCTTTCGACGCCAATTATTAAAAACCCAAACGCAACCTCGAAACGTATATGCAACCGTTGCAAAGATAGAACGGAACGCAACCGCACAAATTGCACAAAACGTAACCAAGTTTCACATTGGAGAGCCGTCCAGATGTCAGAGGTGACCACTCGAATTATCATTTCGGTCATTCCATGCGGGAGTTGTTTGTGAAAGCGCCTCTTCATTCAATCCGCCGCAGATTACCATTTTCTTTGGAAATAGGTGGGAGTCATTGGTAATTATTGACCTTCTTGGACATTTACGACAATTTCCGTTCAGTTAAAACATTTTTTTCGTTTTTAAAGTGAACATAGGAAAAGACAAAGGCACAAACTAATGCAAAGGATACGGGTTCGTTTCGATGACAAATTATGATGAAGCCGCAGTTTTAAAACGACTAAATCCGGGTAAGGAGCGCAGTTGATCGGCTTATGCAATATCTCGATTTTAATGAAAAAGGTAAAATACACATAATTATTACTACAATATAAAGACACAGAAATTGCTAGTATCTAGTATTGATTGGATGCGTCGTTTTTCCACGTGAATATATAGCATTTCAAATGTTTAAGATTAACAATCTAAGATTAAAATCAAGAACAGACAAACAGTCTAATATACGGATCTTAAAAAAATCTGAGTAGAAATCATTATTATTAAGAGAAATATTCAAACCAGATCCTCGAACAAAACCTAATCATGTTTACTACGAAGGGGAGTGGCCTAAATAGATGTGTGCCCTTAAAATAAACTAAGACACAAAAGCAACGAGTGGCTGAAAAAGCGAGTTTGTGTGTCATACTAATGAACCTTGGAGTAAAATACAAGAATCGCCATGCCTGTGAGCTTTGAATAATAAGTAGTGACAACAAGCAATCATTGCACACGTTGACAGGGAAATCATGTTTGGACTCAAATATCTTGGAGCTTAAGGACCAATGCAAGGCTTACACAAGGTTTACCGAATGTTGGATATAAGTTGGAAATAATTTCGTGGCAAAAAAATTCCAACAAGTTTTCCATATAAGAAACCTACCAAGAAAATAACATAAAGGGTGATTCATAACAAGTCTGCACAGGTGAATGGGCCTTAACTCTTATTTAAGACCAACTTCAGGTCCATATATTGACAGATTATGACAGTTCGGTCTTTTACAATTCTAACCATGGCGTCGTACACATCAGCCGAACGTTTTATTATTGTTAAAACTTTTTACAAAAATAATAAATCACCAGTGCAAACGTTTCGCGTTCTACGTGAATTCGAATAATTCACGAAATGGACCCATAAATTGGCCGGCGAGATCGTGTGAATTGACTCCTTGTGACTTCTTTCTTTGGGGATTTCTGAAGAATCGTGTTTACGCTGATGCTCCCCAGACTACTGAAGGGTTAAAAAACAATATTCGAGCCAACATACGCCTAATAACGCCGGAAATGTGCGAAAATGTCATCGAAAATTACAATCATCGTTTGAGCAGCACGAGGTGCACATATGCCTGAAGTAATGTTTCATATTTAATTGTAAGCGACCAAATTTTCATAATAAATACACATTACAGCTCAATCTTCACAAAAACTATGTTTTTTTTTCGACAAAAATGTGTACACTTGTTATGAATCACCCTATATTATGACTTAAACGATGATTCGATTTTAAACAAATATATTAACAACATCGACTATCTGTGGACTTAGTAAAACAAGATTGCTTTTTTCGAAACAACGGAAATCCAAATTTGTAACATTTTACTGAATACCTAACATATATTCGAATTTTTGTTACATATGCAACTGAATTTCATTTTTAATAATTGGATGCTTATCATGACTGGCGCTGAATACATTAACAATTGTGTTAAAACCTCCGCACTTAATATATCAAGACTAAAGAACGCATAATTAGTACTAAATAGAAGCAAGGATACTAATGAAAATCATCATAGATAAATGAAGCAAAATTAGTAAAATTACAATTGATATAAGCTTTAGGAATAAAATCATATTTTTAACAAACGTTTATTGGAAATAGTTCTATAAAATTCAAAATTCGAAAAGGAGTTTTTAAAATCTTATCGATGGGGTTTAAATTTATCATACAAGTAATTAGTTTTCTTGGAATGAAACACTTAGAAACCTTCATTTAACTTGTAAGACATTAAACATTAGATGCAAGTAAGTTTAAACAAATAATAATAATTATGACGTGGAGAAGTTATGGAAGAGGATAATTATAATTAGATATAAATAATAACCAGAACACATAGTAATTTAAGATATCGTTGATTACAATTAGCTAGCCTATCATAATTCTAAATAATAACGATTATTAGTAGTAAGTAAGTTGTAATAAAATATTACAACTCATAATAATGCTAGTAAATAACAACAAAATAATAAATAACAATCAAATGAGAACAACAGTAGACAATAACCTGCTAATATCTTAACCATATTATGTTATATTCGTCATTGGGTTATGTCCGAATATACAACTTAAGCTTTATTTAAATGCCACGACAATTTAATATAGAACACATAGCTTAGAAAACAGAACATTAATATATTAATTCGAATTCGATAATTCAGCGTACTATCTACAAATTCATTTATTTAATGAAAGAGTAGACAAAGTATAGACAAAGGAACAAACTGGGAAAGCGAAATCTACACAAAATAATGCAATTTTAGTATTCTGATTTAAGTTAAGTATCTAAAAATATGTCATTTTTTCGCATATCCATACGGTTACTACCAACATACGCTAAGTGCATTTACAAATGAGTTCATGTCTCGTTGAGGTTACACTGCAGGGGTCATAAACTTCGACAACAAACGCGAATAGTCAAAAAATGTACAGTGTTAATCTTCTAGAATCACTAAGAAGGTTTAAATATGCGAATGATAAATTAGAATTCTTAGGCCGGAAAGCTCGCGAAGAAGTTGCAAGCTTAGACGCCAATCCAATAACTGGTAAGTTATTAGATGATCTGCTCTCTTAGAAAACTGTTTGATAGATAGGCATCGTCACAAATCAGTTTTCAATTAATGCTTACAATCGACTCAAAGCAGACACCAAAAAGCTTTCAATTGAGGAAACATATTTGATAAAGTGAACAATATAAATAGATAGATGGTTAACTAAATGCATGTGACTTTTTTTCTTGGAAAGCCGTCGGGCCTTGCTTTGTTTTGCAACCAGACGCATTTCAACCCCTTTGAGCTATCTTCAGTGGCCTAATTTAGTAACTACCTGCTTAACCCAATCGTACGACTATATAAAGTCATTTCCTTCCACACAACCTTTAGACACTGAAGATGACTCAAAAGAGTCGAAACGCGTCTGCTCACACAACGAAGCAAGGCCCAACGGCTTTTCAAGAAATAAGAAAATTCGCCTGCGGATATCAAATAAACAAAATAATTGATTACCTTTCTTATTTATATAAAATCAATTACAAAAAGTTGTAATTATTTTTCTTTGAAAACTGCTGGGCAGATTCTTTAACATTAACTCGGTTTGATTTATCTTATGCTAATAACAGTTAATTTGATATTATATTTAAATGGGCTCCTAGTTTTATTTAGGTATATGAAGCACGTTCTTATGAAAATTTTAGCTAGTTAGGGTAATATACTTCAATTAATTCATTTAGTTTTCTCTTAAAATATTTTAAACGAAAGAATCGAAATAAAATATAATAAAAATAAAATAACTTTGGAGTGCTAAAAATAAACAAATATTTCAGCGGAAACAGAAGCGGCACGTGAGTATGTTGCCGAGTGGGCGGGGTTATATGTAATCCACGACTAAATGGTTTAGTGCCTTATTGAGCATAGTGTTTCGGTTAGGATTACCGTAGAGAATATTTGATACCGCGTCAGTACGTAAATCGGGAACGCGTGAGTCGGAAGTTGTTCTTCTCGAGATGTTGAAAGCCTTGGAAAGGCTAATAGGTATGAGCGGGCAACCACGCCGCTTTCCGCTTTGTGTTTATTAGCATGATAAGAGTTATCAAGGTGCTATCAAGCCGTGTTGCTTGATATAGTAGGTATGCGGTGGACGTGAAGAGACGGCAGCGATATGTATCTCGTGAACAAGTATGATTCAGCCTGCAGAAAGCAGCAACGAGCGCAGAAAGTTTGCGGGAAAGATGGAAAAAACAACAGCAAAGCAAATCTCGCTAGCGAGCTTAAGTCAGCCAGACGAAAGCTCCAGCCACTCCGATCCAATAGCTTGATTAGTAGTGTTCCAGAAGTGTGTGAACGTACCAGGTTATCAAAGTGCGCAGTAGTGTTCCAGCAGTGCACGAACGGAGCCGGCTCGTTAAAACTCTAGAATTGTTGATTGTTGGTGGCGTGGTTTACCATACAGCCGAAAGAGGTTCACAGCTTAAGCCAACACCTCACTATTTTGAAATATTAACGAGCCTGCTCCGTTCGCGCGCAGCTAGAACACTACTGCCATAGCACTAGCACCGGTTGTACCAGATCTGACATCCATATGTCAAAACTGGTCTAACCAGGGTCTTGTAACAGATAACTTTGACTCTTTGATCAATGTATCTGGAATGAAAGAGTCGTCGAAGGGACATGAATACTTTTTGTTCTTTACTGAGCATGATTTTAACATGTTCAGTATAGTTCATGTACTGATCGGGATGAACACCAATGTACCGAACACAAGATTTATGTGGAACTCGTTCTGAACTACCCTTGCCAGCCATAATGACTGACCCCCTGCAGCGTTATGCGAAACAAGGTTGTTTCGCACTTCTGCGCATTGATTTTCATTCGCCAAACGTCGGTGTAGAGCTGCACATCATTGAAGATTTTTTGAAGATTGCTCTGAACTATTGTAGCTTTTCAGTCGGCTGTATATATGATCAGACCATCAGCAAACGCTACCAATGATCGCGTTGGAGAGACGTTAAAATCAAAGCCGTTCAATAGAGACGCGCACTAATTATTCCCCGGTGTAGACCATTCAAGAACTTTAAGTCGCGCATTGTCGTCAGATTTCCATCAGTTCCAACAAACGATTTCCCGTATAACATATTGCCCATCATCAACATGTTGTTGAACAATATACAATAATTCCTAATAGCAATCTCAGGCAAATGCCGGAGAACTACATTTGGAATAACATCAGTACTACATGATTTCTTGTTGTTTATCTTGCGAAATATGAAACACAAGTATTCGTAGCTGTCAAAATAATCAATAAGATTCAAGCTCGGTTTAAGGTCAGATTTTAATGTTTCATTGAAATGAAGAATTGATTGGCCGTTCAGGCTTGATTTGAAGTCGGAAACTTTTGCTTCAACGACCTCTGAAAATATTTCATTCCCTCTCTCAGGGTTTGGCAGATGAACCAATTCAAAATGTGTTCCAATCATGGCAATTTTATGCAATCCCTCACATATAATCCTGTTTCCATTTCTATCCGGAGTCGTACTATCAATTTCGATACCAGCCCTATCGAGAAAATTTATCTCATCACTAGTGACTTCAAAATTCGACTCCTTCACTCGAGATTTCTTACGGAATATGCTATTCACTTTCGCGAAAACGCCATCTGGGTCCTGTGGGCTAATACCTCTCAATTTTTCCGCCCATTGATTGCTGACCTCACTCCTGATGTATGAACGGATTAAGTTCCGGACATTCTTCAAGTGTAATTTCAACAAATCCATATTATTACATATTTTATGATACCTACCCTAAATATTGAGACCTATCCCTAATTTTTAACATAAACAAGCAACAACACTAGATTTAGCTATAAGAGCTGAAACTTAAAGCTAAATAACGAAAAACAAAAAATAACTACGAATAATTTAGACATTGCCATTCAGCCACTAATACCCAGACTGCTCCGTCCCAGCTGGACCAGCCTCAACGAAATGAGTATATTCATTGGAATTGTTGGTCTTGTGAACTCAATTTCGGTCCATCTATATATGTGATATATAATTGGGACACCGTCAGAATCAAAAACATGTGAATTCATGTCCAAATACACGAATACCTCTGGAGGAACGAAGCCAGTAGCGAGACAAATCTCAATATACCCGTCTGTAGGGTGGAACAGCCATGAAATCCAGACGTTTTCACTCACAGTTACAGATTTTGCGATATGATTCCGAAGAAGTCTCAATATGAAGATATTGACTCTCGTCACTTTAGCATTTCGATAAATCCTTCTATTTGGTGTAGTATAGTGTTTCCTGTCCGTCGCAGGCTTTCGGTACAAACTAGTACATGCACGAAGACATTTCCTTTCGAAAACTCATCTTTCCATAGTATATACGAGTACTAGCACTCTGGACCAGATCTGACATCCATATGTCAATACTGGTCTTGTAACAGATAACTTTGACCTTTTGATCAACTTATCTGGAGTGAAAGAGTAGTTGAAGGGCCAAGACTACTTTTTGTGTTTTATTGAGCATGATTTTGACCTGTCCAGTAAAGTACACATACTGACCGAGTGAACACCGAGGTATCGAACATTGAATGTATGTGGAACTCGTGCTTCTAGTTAAGTTTCAGGTTTTGACTGGCCAACCACAGCGTTGTCGGAAACAAAATTGTTTCGCACTTCTGCGGATCTGCCTGTAAATATCCATGGCGAGAGCACGGGTTCGTCTGTCCGAAATCAGAAAAGCTGAGTACACCAGACGACAGCTCATCACAAGAAACAGTGGAGCAAATTAATCCTCAAGGATTAGAAAAATTGGAGGGAGAGCTACCTAAGTTCTATTACGAACGGCGGCTGTGCACCCAAGTACTTCTTAGTAATTATCACCTGTTAGTCATCATCAGATGGCAAATGGGCAAAATCCTAACATTAATCAGAGTAAAACTATGAAAATTTTTTTTTTGAAGATAACCCTCTCGATGCAAATGCAAGTAACTATTCAAGAATGGGTGATATTAACGGCCGCATAAGACATCGTCTGTCGTTTTTCGAAAAAAAGTCTAAACGAATTCTAATATCAAACACATTTTCATGTGGGCCATTAGGAAGGATATATCCGATCAATTTGTGTGACGCTCTCTGATCAAATGATCTCGAAAGTTAGCAAATGGGAAATCAAACAAACAAAAATTTCATTTATTAGCACATATTCAATGAATTGGCCGTATTCAAGGTCAACAGATCAGGCTCCTGAAAGGTACACTCCGGCTCGATGGAGCCTGGACTTTAAAAGGTGTGGCAATCGTATAAATTATCGTAACGCTCATTTAATAGTAATAAAGTATTTTGGAAATGCCAATTAAATAACCGCGGAATTCTTAACGCAATTTGTATTCCGGTTGATTGTTGCTAGTATCATAGTCGGCATAATTTTTCTCGTCTGCGAACAATAAATATGGGGTTGAGTGACTTGTTGACTATATTTGCAATTGCTAAAACACTCGCCGATGTCATTTAGGCTATAGATGTATTGCATTAACTTGAAGCAGCTGAATTATGGTAGCAAGCTTATCGGTCTAAGACTGAATAACGCCTTAATGCAAGTGAGAAGCGAGGTCACTACAATGAGGTGTCAATATCGTACGGTTTAATTAAATCTGGCACCGTTGATGCGGAAAATGCAAATTTTATAGACTATTTGCGGACATAAATGAACAATCCGTATTACCAACAAATGTACCGTACAAGCAATACTCGTAAATTCCTGCCTTCTTACCCTTCGCATAGCCATAATTACAGCAATGCGAAGAATCGGTCTCTCTACTCTGGAATTGATACAGATTGTGTAGATTTGACGACGGCGCTCTCTGTCGGGTGCATTTTTTGTGTGCAGTGTTTCCTTTCGATATCTTGGAAATAACCGAAATTAAGTGCGTTTGACAATATTCTTCGGTGGTGTTTAATATGGTGCGGATTTAATATCCATGAAAATTTCAATCAAAGTTCAGTACACATTAATTCAACTGTCAATTAAGATCCGTGTGTACCGTTTATATAATTAAAACCCTAGTAAATTTCCTTTTTGAGTGAATAACTTGATTTGTGTTTTGAAGTTTTGTAATTTGTGTGAAAAAATTTGATATTACTCTGTTCACTACCATCATCCGCTTTGACTAGGCTAAATACATATAATAAAATTGATTAAGAAAGATAAAATATTGAAAGTGAATGAATTCATTTGGCTATCGACTTTTTTCTGTCCGAATTGCTCGTTGTTTTGTAACGTGGTTTGGTAAATTAGCGAATAAATTGAGTGGCACTGGCGCGGAAAGCGCTTATCTTCCAATCAAACCATTTTCATACCAGCATATTCGAAAAGAGACTCGATGTTTGCCAGCTGGCGGGAAATGTCGATGGAACCATTTGTATGAAAGATTAAAAATCTGACCGGATAGATGAGATTGTGGGATTAATTAATAAACTCAACATTCGAGTCACAATTTTCACGCGTAAACTTTTATCCGTAACGCCGATACTGAGCATACTGTTTTTGTTTTCCTGGAGTGCGTGGAAAATATCGGATATCTTGCATAACAGGCTAGAAGCAATAAAAGTTTTCAGAAGCATTTTATGCTATCACCCCGTATTTTAGGATTTTTTAAAATCATTTTACAAAACCTTACTAAAATCGCGTCCTCTCCGTGCGTCCGTCCGTGTGTAACACCACTACATAAGCTAGAAACATAAGATTTTGTAGGTATGTTCAAAATGACGCCCTTTTCAAAGTTTCATCAGAAAAACAAATTTATGAGGTTTTTAAGGGGGGTCTCCCCATATAGGAGAGTGGCCCTGAAAAAAAAAATTTCATCGCAAGTAGGCGATGTGGGTATCAAATGAAAAAGGTCTTGATGAGAACTTTTCAAAATAGATCTTAAAATGACAAACTTTGCTTTCAGAGGTGTAGGGAAAGCGGAAATGTACCAAAATTTTGTGTCCCCCCTCGCGATTGGACACCTTTGACCCGAAAAAAATCACTGAGGTGAGACTTGAAGAGTAGAAGGGCAATAAATACCTCAGAAGTCAAAATTCGATCAACTTTGTTAATTATAGTACATTTTATAAATTTTACATTTGGCCTATAAAATCAAAATGGGACCCTTAAATTTCCTTCTTCTTCTTCTTTGTAGCAATACAGCCCCTCTCGGGCCTACGCTTCCTGCAAACAGCGCCTCCAACTGTCTCGGTCCATTGACCGCGTCCTCCAGTTTCGAAATCCGAGCAGCGATGAACTGTCTTCGGCCAGCCCATTGCAGTTTCCGCAGCCTTACAATCTTTGAGAAAGCATTATTTGGTACAGTACGTTACGATCAATACTGTCGTATCCTTGTTTAAAGTCAACGAAAATTTGGTGTACATCTATGTTGAACTCCCAACATTTTTCAAGTACCTGCTTGACTGTGAACAATTGGTCTATTGTCGATCTACCTGCTCTAAAACCACCTTGATACTCCCCAATAATACTGTTGGCCTATGATCCGATTTTATTTTCTAAGATTTTTGAAAATATTTTATACTCCGTACAAAGTAGTGATATGCCTCTATAATTTTCGCACTGTAGCTTGTCACATTTTTTGTGGATAGGGAATATAATTGATTGGCTCCACCCTTTCGGCATATGTTCTTGTTGCCGAATGTACTGGATGACTTTATGAACACTACTGCCACCATATTTGATGAGCTCCACTGGAATCTCATCAATGACCAGCGCTTTATTATTCTTTTGGGCTTTAATGATGGAACACACTTCATCCAGAGTTGGTGGGGAAAATCAAAGCTCTCCGCAGACATCCATAGAAACCGATTTACTGGAGCTGTGCGGAGGATTAAGGAGGTTCTTGAAATATGATGCCCATCTTTTCTTAATCTTGGTTTCATCAGCGTTGATATTGCAGATGTTATCACGGCAGAGCGATGTTTTGGGCTGATAACCACGTTTCAGGCTTTTCACTACTTTGTATGCTTGTCTTGTGTTGTGGCTCGCTAAACTTACATAGATACATCTCAGTTGGTCGTCATAGTACAATATTTTATTTTCTTAATCCTAATTATCTTATCTTCTCTCTCTGTCCTGGTTTTTCCACCTACGTATTCTTTGTACGCCTGATTCTTTTTATCCAACGCATTCTGGCACTCATCATCACACCAATCATTCCTCTTGCGCCGAGCTTGATGTCCGATCATCTGTTCTGCCACGGTCCTAATAGTCGCTTTCACTTCCATCCAGAGCTCGTTGCTCGTCTTTAAGGATGCGATGGGAGCCAGCTGGTTGTCGAGGGTCTCCGTGAAATTTTTGGCCACAGACGCCGTTTGGAGCTTTTTGATGTCAAATTTTTGTAGCGGGTTGGTCTTCGCCGAATGCTTTTGACATACGACATCGATACGTTAATATGGTCAAGTAATGATTTGAGTTACAATTGGCTCCTCGGTATGTATGGACGTCAAGTATGCTCGGTGCCCAACATTGTTGGATCAGAACATGATCGATCTGGTTGCCATCCGGTGATACATAGGTCATTTTATGAATGCATCGATGTGGGAAGCAAGTCGAACGCATGTCTAGATTTCTGCTACATACGAAGTCAATCAGGCGCTGGCCGTTATCATTTGTTTCATCGTGGAGGCTATATCCTCCAGTCGTTCCCCGATGAGATAGCTGATTGCCAACCTTAGCGTTGAAATCACCCAGAATTATTTTTGTGTCGTTTGTGGGCAAAGAGTCGATGAGTTTTTCCAGGTTATTGTAGAACGTTTCTTTCGTTTCTTCGTCCTTTTCTTCGGTCGGGGCGTGAGCATTAATCAGCCAGATTTTGAAGAATTTCGCTTTTATACGGATCGCACACATCCGTTCAATGACTGCCTTAAAATCAATAATGTGCGATTTGAACTCCCTATCCACAATGGAGGCCATTCCGAATTCTCGTTTTCCAGTAGGCTTCCCACTTTTGAATATTGTGTGCAATCTCATGTCTTGAATGTCGTTTCCAGTCCAAGTCGTTATCTGGATTGCCAGTATTTTTAATTGATATTGACTGGCTTGTTGTAAAAGGTCCTTAACAGCCTACCTTCAGGTTTCGAAGCATTTTAAGGTTTTCCAGGAACGGGGAGTTAGTCCGTCGCCCAACCTCCATTCTGGTGGCATGGTTATTACGTCGATTCCGTTATCAGGCGCGGATGATTCGCCTTCACCCTCTAACGTCCTCACAAAGGAGGTTTAAGTAGGATTTAGTAGCAGAGCTGTAGATGTATTTACAGTTATTAGCATTTCTTGGCATTTAATGTCAAAGTCAAAGTCAAAAAGCGCTTTATTCAATACTAATTGGTATAAATTTTCAAAGAATATAAAGCAAATTCCAAACAATAAACATACAAAAACTTAATGGCCCAAATGGCTCTCTAAATTTATACGTTATCATTAAACATATTTCTTCAAAAAAGTCTAGCAAATTCAATTAATTAAGATTATTACATATTTTGAAAATCAACTGGAAAAAGGAGAAAAAACTAACCAACACTATCCTAAAATTATTTATAATTTAAATACAACAGTGAACTTTGATCCTACACCTAATATGTTTTAACTTAATTCTAATAAAATTCAATAAAAAACTTTATCTTAGACTAAAAAATTCTATAACAATTTCCTTACCTAAGCGTTTAACCTTATCTCTAACCTAATATAATAAACATGACATATACCTAACCTGTACCTAATTTCTAACAAAAATAAACAACAATACTAAATGTAGCAATAGTGAGCTGAAACTCAAAAACTAAATAACGAAAAACACAAAAACTGGAAATAAACACGAATAATTTAGGCATTGTCATTCAGCCACCAATACCTGGATTGCGCCGCCTCAATTCGATCAGCTTCAACGAATCTAGCAAATGAGTATCTCCATTGGAATTGCTGGTCTCGTGAGCTCAAACTCGGAGGATATTTTTTCTTCTTATCGGTGGCCCGTCGATATATGTGATATATGACTGGGACACCGTCAGAATTAAAAGCATATCGACTCATGTCCAAATACACGAATGCTTCTGGAGGAATGAAGCCAGTAGCGAGGCAAGTCGCAATATACCCGTCTGTAGGGTGGAACGGCTGTGAAATCCAAGGGTTTTCACTCACAGTCACAGATCTTGCGATATGATTCCGAAGAAGTTTCAAGATATCGACTCTTGTAACTTGAGCAATTTGATAAATCCTTCTATTCGTATAATGTTTCCAATCCGTCTCAGGCATTCTTTACAAACCAGTACATGCACGAAGACATTTCCTTTCGAAAACTCTTAATTTTTCCATAGTACTAGCACTCTGGTTGTACCAGATCTGACATCCATATGTCAAAACTGGCCTAACCAGGGTCTTGTAACAGATAATTTTGACCTTTTGATCAATGAATTTGGAATGAAAGAGTTTTCGTAGGGTCATGACTACTTTTAGTGCCTTACTAAGCATGATTTTCACATGTTCAGTATAGTACAGATACTGATCGAGATAAACACCGAGGTATCGAACACAGGATTTATGTGGAACTCGTTCTGAACTACCTTCGCCAGCCATGATGTGGAAATCTTTCCAATAACGTTTCAGGTCTTGACTGACTGCCTGCAGCGTTGTTCGAAACATGATTGTTTCATACTTCTGAGCATTGATTTTCATTCGCCAATTGTCAGTGTACAGCTGTACATCATTGAGATTTCTCTGAACTATTGTAGCTTTTCGGTCTGCCGTATAGATGATCAGATCACCAGCAAACGCTACCAATTATCGCGTTGGCAAGCTATTGAATGGCATTTAATGTCCCATTGTTGGGGAACCAGTAAACCAATGTGCGACCCCGAGAGCATTTACTGTTATTTAGTTGGGAGGTTTGGGATGAGGAATCATGGAAGCTATGGGTTGGGGAGACAAGGGGTTCCCTCCTTAAATTTCCTAAAAGCTACAATTTAAGTTTTTTGAAAGCAATTGTATGTATTATGAAAATTTCACAATAATTGAACAATAAACAGGTAAGTTCCTGCCTATTGAATATTTAACAATTACAACGACATTAACACGTGATACTAAGGAGAAACACTTTTGCAACATACCTAGACACAACAAATATGTAGGAATTTTGATAAAAAATTTAGAAATGGTTCGTAATATTGATGTGTTATCATCGGGTTCAAGAAACTTGAAACAAAATGGCGGCGAATTTAAAAACATAAGTGTTCGAACTCATGGAATCTGTATATTAATCAAGTTTTGATATGCAGAATATATTGTTTGATTTACTAATTTTTTGACAAAACCATTCTGGCGGAAGCACTCTCCTGCTACTTCCAATTGCTTTAATCTGTTCAAGCTTTCAGAAGCCGCTAAGATTTGATTGCAAATAAAAATATCAACTATTTGAAGGAAAGCACGAAAAGTTATAATATTACAACAACAAAAAGAAAATTTTTTTGCGGTTAGAAATCATCTGTGACATTCCTGGAATTAAGAAAATAGAAGAAAAAAAAAAAAGAAAACTGAATGAAATCGACACGAAGATATTTTATTTTTACCCGGAAACTATGATTCAAACAGTAGAAGTCATAGAAGTCCACTTTCAGCATTAGGGAAATTGTAAACTCAGAAGTAAAGTAATGAAATTTAATCGAATCCTGTGAAGTTTTCAATATAAACATATTGTAGCAGCGACGCTATCTGTTGTTTCAGGATTAACAAAAAAATATAAGTATTTCTTTTCAGGCCCACCTACCCCCCGAGCGCTCGTGGGGTTAGCTAAGTGATTGGCTTCTATCTACATTTTATATATTCAAATTTACATTTAAATATCTTAAGAGATCAATTTTCTTTCAACATTTTTCCTTGATAATTACAAAATATTTAAAATTTTGTTGATCATAAAATAATTTAAAACAAAATGAAATAAAAGACGAGAAGGGAAAACATATGCCACGAGATACTAATTAAAAACATTCTTTAATGTAAATATTCTATTTAAATAATAAAATAAACAAAATAATTGATTTAAATAGTAAAATAAACAAAATAGTTGATTTAAATAATAATTATAAATAGGTAAATATTTCGTTTGAAAAAAAGTAAAATATATATATGTATGCACAATACTTTTTCAGCAGTAGTAAAACTTCATAAAATATATATAAAACAAGTTGGGTAGTCAGACCTACGCTCATGTCAGAAGGGTTTTGTATCCCACTTCTGCGAAATGCAGTCGCCAGCAACAAATAAAGTCAAGAAACACGTCAACGAGATGTAAACGTTTAAAAGAAAATCTATTGTT
Organism: Odontomyia ornata; assembly: GCA_963969285.1. Taxonomy (NCBI): domain Eukaryota; kingdom Metazoa; phylum Arthropoda; class Insecta; order Diptera; family Stratiomyidae; genus Odontomyia; species Odontomyia ornata. The sequence continues at coordinate 265,145,780 of OZ017739.1, forward strand.
TTTCTATTTTCAATGGTCGCCATTTTGTTGCACACCAACAATAATCACTCAAACCATGAATTCCCAAAAATATTTATGTTATTGACCTTATTTGAAAATTTCAAGAAGATCAAATCAAAACTGGAGTGACTGATTCGATGGAAAGTACATAAAATACCAAAATCATGTGTTATTGTTGTTGTAATTGGAGAAATTTCAAATGGCTATAACTTCCGTGTATATCATTCGATTTTCATCAAACTTGCGGAGTATAAGTACTTTTTTCAAGAATACTTAAATATCGAATTTCGTTTGGTTTAAGGGTATTATTGGGGAAAATGTGAAATTTGAAGATCATACTATTATTAACAAAGTTGAGCGAATTTTGACTTCTAAGGTATTTGCTGTTGTTGTTGTACTCATAAACACCTATCTCTATAATTTTTTCAGATGTTTCAGATCACATGTGTCCAATCGTTAGGGGGGACAGACAATTTTTTTATGTATTTCCCCTTCCTGTGAACCCCTCAAAGCAAAAAATGACAGATTAAGACCTGTTTTGAATACCCATATCGGCTACCTTTGACTAATTTTTTTTTTTTCGGCGGCCGCTCCTCTACACGGGGAGACCCCCTTACATACTTTATAAAATTTTTGTGGTTGAACTTTGAAGAGAGCACCACTTTACACCTACGTACAAAATTTGATGTTTCTAGCTTAAGTAGTTTACGAGAAAAAATGCGGTGACACACGGACGGACGGATGGATGGACAGACGGACAACCAGGACGCGATTTTAGTAGGGTTTTGTAAAATTATTTTACAAAACCCTAAAAAACAATGAAAACGACACAAATCTACATTTTAAGTTTGTTATTTTCTTACATCAATATTTACATAAAAAGTTAATTTTTATATTCAGATTCAACTTTTCAACACAATCGTTCTTGGAAAGAAACAACATAAAATAAAATGATTTACTAAGACATTAAATGGGGATGGGAGCCGCCACGTTGGCTGGCTCTTTTACCATCGAGATAACCGGGGGATGCAGCTTCTCCTCTTTCGGTTTCAGACGCTCATGCCGAGGGATGGTAGTTCTCGCATGTGAAACAAGTGATCGGGATTTAATATCCGGTTGAGAAGATGCATGGGGGCACCATCACCAGCAGGTTGTGCTACTTTTGTTGTGGGCCGCGAATATTGACGTCAATGTCAAGGCCCCTTTTCGTAATCGAGCGTGATATTGCGGAAAATAGGTAGGTTCGATGTCGAACTGCCGCGATATCTTTAATTTATTTCCTCAGGCCTAGAGCTGTTCAATCTTTACGGATTTTTGAGACTCCCTAATTCGTACGCGTGATAAATGTTTTGCAGTGCGAGTTTTGCGCTGATGGAAAGAACCTGCCACCACTTGTGCGCGTGCCAGGCAAAACCACCTCAGCTGAGCTCGGTCTTTTTATAGCTTGTTGACCCTTGCGCCAGACCATCTGCACCCGTGCCTTTTTATTAAACACTAGATGCCGTATAAATGATCAGACCATCAGAAAACGCTACCAATGATCGCGTTGACGAGTCGGTAAAAGCAAAGCCGTTCAATTGCTTGCGAATGCTGTAAACCATTCAAGACCTTTAAGTGGCGCATTGTCGTCAAATTTCCATCGGTTACAATAAATGATTTCCCGTACAACATACTATATTACATATCATGGTGACAAGGTGTCTGGAGAACATGTCCTGAAGGAGTTTAAAAGTTAGTCCATCTAACCACACGGTATCGAAAGCTTTCTCCATATCAATGAGACACGCTCCAACAAATTCTCTATTGTTCAGTTTCCAACAGATGTCTGAGGTTACTTTCTTTATCGCGTGTATGGTGGGATACCTATCAGGAAAATAACCATGTTCATGTTTCAGATTTATAAATCATCATATAAAAATAAGTTTCCTAGCGACATCATTGCAATTAGATCCCTTAAAATTTCTGTTCTTCTATATAATGAGCGGTTATAAAAGTGGAATGAGTTTTTCTTAATTGCTGAAAAATATTCCCTGATATTCGGCGTGCTTTTGTGTGTAAGATTGATGTTGCTACATCGAAAACTGCAATTCTAGTATATAGTAAATATGTAATTTTTTACTTTCATAGATTGTGGTGTATTTCCCTAGATTTTGCGGTGTATTTCCCTCAATGGCCATTCTCAAAGCCAATCGGTAATTTCACCAAATAATTGTCGACAACTTCATTGGCTTTCAAGTAAATAAGATGTTCTAATAAACCTTAACACACAGGATTGTGACAAACAGAAGGGCTTTTACATAATTATGCTGGAACGGCTCATGCAATCAGTGTGTTTGGTATATGAGTTCTGCATGCCAAACATATTCAAAGTGTACGCGCAACCTTATTCAACTTATTTATTATGGTGTGTGTGTTTTATTTAATCAGAGAGACTAATAAATATATCTTACTAAGATTCAATTATTGAATCATCAAAATGAATATAAGTTATAAATTGATCGTTATTTCTATTCTCTTAAACTGGTAACATACATTCTATTATACGCATATTTATTTTTCGATTCAAAAGTTTAATTCCCAAAAGTCAAGTGCTTAACAAATAAACTTTGAAATACAAGTATGTATGCAAAACAATCACTAGTATCAATTTATTCTATGTTAAGCTAAACGATAAATATAAACTAGTATTTCCAATTGATTGCTGCAGGGGTTTGCGGGTAATCACCAACATATTTTTAATGAACTTTTTAGTTTGAACTGATTATTTTTCCAATACTATTTAAATTATCTACTCGTTCTTTGTTGACCTTCTTGAAACCGACTTTATCGAGGCTTGTGCATCAGCTTATAAGCGCTGGAAACGTCTCACCACAGCATTCCGTAGAGGACTTGTTTGTGACAGACTGAAATAAAAAAGAAATTCATCAGAACTGTAACTTCCTCCTTCCTTATAAACTTACGCCTCTTTCTGAGTTTCATAGAGTAGTAACTTAATTTTTAAATAGAACAAGCCTTGTTCTGCTGGAAAAATCTTGTTTAATATAGTAGAAAAAAAAATTGGCCTGCGGGTGTCAAATATATAAAATAATTAACTATAATTTAGTAATTCAGTATATTGGAATGTGCAAGGGAATACGAGTATGTTTCAAGACCAATGTTCAAATTAGACCGCACACTACTTTTCCTAGGAGTTTAGTTCCATTTCATGCAACAAATAATTCCGATTCACTTCATAGTCACCCAGTGCTTTCCTTTTTTGCGACGATAACCGCTTTCCATGTGCTATGATTATGATTTTGATTGGGAAAACCAATGGTTCGTTTTGTACTAGGTCATCAATATTCACAAATTCTTTTTTTTTTGCGATTCCTTAGTATAACTTTTTGTCTTATTTGCTGCACTTTTTGACAACTAACTGACAGAGTTTAGGAGAGCTACAAATTATATATGGTTCGACGGTGATTGTCCGTAACGTAAAACATTTATTCAATACAAATGAATGATCAATCATCAGTTCCACATAGAAGTCAATACATACTGTTTCGTCATCAAAAAGCTGATGTGAGATTATGTACGGTCTGCAATCAAATAAAGTTACGATTTGTTACTCAATGAAATTTGTTTACATTTACCTTGAATACTACTGGACAATTGCCTGATATAGGTCTTCATTACTTTGGAAACCACTTTCCCCTTCATACAAATTTTTGATTCTGGCGATCTCATAACTTTCCATTGAGCCAGAATCTATTGACCCTGCGCAGGATATCAGAATAAAATCTTTTCACTTCCTCTAACGAATATTTCAAGATATACTATATGAGCTGGAATTTCTTCGCAAACACAAATATAAATAAATAGTATCTACTACTCTGAACTGAGTGAAATGTCAGATGTTCACAAGGTGGCGTTGATTTCATCCTACTCGAGGGGGCTAATTACCGATTTGGCGTGGTGTTTCGGCTTTAAGGCCTGAGTAAGAAGGCAAAAGTATGTACTTGGTATGTTTCCTTTGTTTTTCATGCACACACACTCTGAATGAATAAGATGTCAAATCTATTCTATCCACGGTAAATTAAAGCACAGTATCTCTGGGCGTTTTTGACACTATTATCGCAATGCTGGAGGATACAGGTATTCTTAAAAACAAGTTTTTTTTACCGCGTCGAATTATATAATTTTTTAGGGTTTTGTAAAATAATTTTACAAAACCCTACTAAAATCGCGTCCAGTCTGTCCATCTGTCCGTCCGTCCGTGTGTCACAGCACTTTTTCTTGCAAACTACTTAAGCCAATAACATCAAATTTTGAATGCAAGTATAAAGTGGTGCTCTCTTCAAAGTTCAATTACAAAAAATTTTTATAAGGTCCTTAATGGGGGTCTCCCCAAATAGGGGAGTGCCACCCCCCCAAAATTTAATCAAGGGTAGCCGATATGGATATCAAATGAAAGTTCTTGACGAGAACTTTTCAAAATAGGTCTTAATTTGACAGTTTTTACTTCGAGGGGCGCACAGGGAGGGGAAATACACGAAAAATGTATGTCCCCCGCCCCGCGCAATTGGGCACCTGTGATTTGAAAAATCTGAAAAAAAAATTACGGAGGTAGATGTTTATGAGTACAACAACAACAATTACCTTAGAAGTCGAAATTCGCTCAACTTTGTTAATAGTATGACATTCGAATTTCACATTTTCCCCAATAAAATCATATGGGTACCATTAAACTCAACGAAATTAAATATTTAAGTAGTCCTGTAAAAGGTCCTTAAACTTTGTAAGTTTGATGAAAATCTAATGACATACACGGAAGTTATAGCCATTTGAAATTTCTCCAATTATAACAACAATAACACATGATTTTGGTATTTTATGGACTTTCCGTCGAATCAGTCACTGCAGTTTTGATTCGATCTTCTTGAAATTTTCAGATAAGGTCAGCAACATTAATATTTTTGGGAATTCATAATTTGAGTGATTTTTGTTGGTTTGCAACAAAATGGCGATCGTTGAAAATAGAAAAACAATAGATTTTCTTTTAAACATGCACATCTCTTTGACATATTTCTTGACTTTATTCGATGTTGGAGACTGCATTTCTGAGAAGTTGAGTACAAAATCCTTCTGACATAAGCGTTGGTTTGTCTACCTAACTTGTTTATATCTGAGATGAGAGCTGATAAGTGGACAAGATTAGATTAATCAGATGGCGAATAATTTTGTGTGCTCCTTTATACCGATGTGCTAAATATTGTCTGGTTGGCACACCTGTTGAAACGAATGAAGGGTGAAGTATAGATCGCATGAGCGTTGTGCGATGAAGAAGTGTTAATTTATATTAAATGGAACAGTTTAACAGAATCACTTGCAAAGAGATTAGGTTCAATGTAAATAAAGTAGAATTATGGTTTTATGCAATACTATTCCCATGATTTGTTTGTTTCACAGAAGCTAAGTTATAGTTTATTTTTCAGACAATACTAATGAAGCAATATAAAATGAGCTGCTGGATGAAAATTTGTCGTTCCTTTTGGTAGTGTAGGAATTTTCTGTAAGGAAAACAAGTGGAAGGTGAGTGTTTCCCAGATAAATGACTGATTTTCCCTGAGAGGATTATTAAACGTACATGGGACACCGCTACGCTATAACGCTGTTTTTGAAATATTTGCGATTCCCTGAAATTACGAACAAGTTTATCGCATATTATTATATTCTCAATGTCTCTTCGCGTCTGTGAAGTGACTATGGGAATAAACGTATGTTAGGTGTATGATTAAATAATTTATTTTCGTGGGTATCGACGCTATTCAGCGTATATTCAAAGTTATAAATATAACACATAATTTCGAATAATACGGTAATTTTAAGTTTTTAATATGCCACTAAGTCCGGCAATAATAATGGAAAAAGCTAAAACAAACAATTTTTGTAGTTAGTCGAGGCTGGGAACAGCTGCTATGTTTCCGGAGACATTAAAGACAATTATTGAATAAAGAAATTATCCTCCTCCTTTTCAATGTTGATGAGGAACGAGCCTATTTTGGAAGAGAATGCCAAAACGTACATTCCTATCCCGTGAACAAAAGCGAGCACCAGGATTTAAATCAGCGAAGGATGTTTAACATTCCTCCTGGGTAGCACTGTTTGTTTATCATTCAGAAAAGAGCAATGAAGGGGATTTCAAAATCATCTTTACCAGTGATGTGGAAGTCCAATAAAAAATCATCGGTCACTATATTTTCCAGAACTGGTTTACTGATTATTCTTGTCTGTCTGTTAAACGCTACTACGAGCTTAAAGATCTTGATCCAAAAGTATTGTTTTTAATTGATAATGCTCCGAGCCATCTAACAAATTTGGCAAACTTAGCAATATGTATCCCAGTAGAATTAATTTTCCCACCGCCCAATACAACGTCGTTACTGCATCTGATGGATTAAGGTGGAAGAGAAAATTTTAAAGCTGGAAATATTGATGAAATTGTCAGCCTAGATAAAGAAACAGGGTTTGATACCCATGCTATTTCGCGGTGCTCCTTCAAAACCTCCGTCTGAGGCCCTTGGACCTGGTAAGCCTACCGAAGAGGGGTCGTGCGCCACTCGCTTTGCCCGTGCGCCCCAAATGAGGTCGTCAAGCGAGAACGCGACCGAGTCGGGAGGTTCGCACCGGCCTAACCTCTAATTTAATTGCGCGGAGAACCAAGTCCTACCTAACTCCGAATAACGCCACTAACTTCGTGCCGTACTCACGGACACTTTCACACAGCGGTCGAGAACCACCCCAAAACCTCGTCACTGTCGCAACAGCATCTCAAGAAACTCGCGAGCCAGACCTCACACTGTTCACTAAACACCTTTTTTTTTACTTATTTTAACAAATTTATTTACGGTCACTCTATATGTAAATTTTCAAATATAAAATTCAAAAACATTAATTACCTACTACCTTTCAATTTCCACGTGGTCGGGGCCCCCCAATTTCCCTCGATGGTTGGTTGTGATCGCTATTGATTTGATCGGCGGGTTGATAATCGTGGCAAAAACTGCTCGTCGTCCTCCTGGCCAGGTCGTATCGTGCCTTTCCTCCCTTTCAAGATTCGCGTTCCTGCCAATTCTTAATCGCCGCTTGCTGACTTTGTCGCCGTTTCTTTTTGCGTCTAGCTCCTTCAACTTAATGCGAGAAAAGGGAGCTTTTCCTCGTTCTCCGGGGTTTTTTATATTATCGGGGAGGAACGGCCCCCTATCGTGCAACACGCTTTCCAATGTTTGTTAAGCTTTGCATCCGACAATGTGGCAATGCTTCACTGCATTACCGCCCTGTAGCTTCCACATCTATCAGCGGGCAACTCGTGTCATCATTTACTTGCTTTGCTGCTGCACACATACATTGGGAGTGGAACTATGCACACATTGAGACAAAATCGGATTGGTACAAGAAATATTGTTCAAATCCACAACGCATTCCACTCAATGCACTTATTCTATGCAATAGGATGATTTTGAGGGCTAATAAAGCCTCGATCGTAGTTTCGCTTAACATAGTTGTGCACTGTATTTAGATTTAAAGCATTAATTCCCAATACTACACTGAGCTCACAGACAGCTTTTATGGGAGTTGCTTCGTGTGAAAGTGTCCCGTGACAGGTTGGTTAATATACCGATGTGCTAAATATTGTCTGGTTGGCACACCTGTTGAAACGAATGAAGGGTGAAGTATAGATCGCATGAGCGTTGTGCGATGAAGAAGTGTTAATTTATATTAAATGGAACAGTTTAACAGAATCACTTGCAAAGAGATTAGGTTCAATGTAAATAAAGTAGAATTATGGTTTTATGCAATACTATTCCCATGATTTGTTTGTTTCACAGAAGCTAAGTTATAGTTTATTTTTCAGACAATACTAATGAAGCAATATAAAATGAGCTGCTGGATGAAAATTTGTCGTTCCTTTTGGTAGTGTAGGAATTTTCTGTAAGGAAAACAAGTGGAAGGTGAGTGTTTCCCAGATAAATGACTGATTTTCCCTGAGAGGATTATTAAACGTACATGGGACACCGCTACGCTATAACGCTGTTTTTGAAATATTTGCGATTCCCTGAAATTACGAACAAGTTTATCGCATATTATTATATTCTCAATGTCTCTTCGCGTCTGTGAAGTGACTATGGGAATAAACGTATGTTAGGTGTATGATTAAATAATTTATTTTCGTGGGTATCGACGCTATTCAGCGTATATTCAAAGTTATAAATATAACACATAATTTCGAATAATACGGTAATTTTAAGTTTTTAATATGCCACTAAGTCCGGCAATAATAATGGAAAAAGCTAAAACAAACAATTTTTGTAGTTAGTCGAGGCTGGGAACAGCTGCTATGTTTCCGGAGACATTAAAGACAATTATTGAATAAAGAAATTATCCTCCTCCTTTTCAATGTTGATGAGGAACGAGCCTATTTTGGAAGAGAATGCCAAAACGTACATTCCTATCCCGTGAACAAAAGCGAGCACCAGGATTTAAATCAGCGAAGGATGTTTAACATTCCTCCTGGGTAGCACTGTTTGTTTATCATTCAGAAAAGAGCAATGAAGGGGATTTCAAAATCATCTTTACCAGTGATGTGGAAGTCCAATAAAAAATCATCGGTCACTATATTTTCCAGAACTGGTTTACTGATTATTCTTGTCTGTCTGTTAAACGCTACTACGAGCTTAAAGATCTTGATCCAAAAGTATTGTTTTTAATTGATAATGCTCCGAGCCATCTAACAAATTTGGCAAACTTAGCAATATGTATCCCAGTAGAATTAATTTTCCCACCGCCCAATACAACGTCGTTACTGCATCTGATGGATTAAGGTGGAAGAGAAAATTTTAAAGCTGGAAATATTGATGAAATTGTCAGCCTAGATAAAGAAACAGGGTTTGATACCCATGCTATTTCGCGGTGCTCCTTCAAAACCTCCGTCTGAGGCCCTTGGACCTGGTAAGCCTACCGAAGAGGGGTCGTGCGCCACTCGCTTTGCCCGTGCGCCCCAAATGAGGTCGTCAAGCGAGAACGCGACCGAGTCGGGAGGTTCGCACCGGCCTAACCTCTAATTTAATTGCGCGGAGAACCAAGTCCTACCTAACTCCGAATAACGCCACTAACTTCGTGCCGTACTCACGGACACTTTCACACAGCGGTCGAGAACCACCCCAAAACCTCGTCACTGTCGCAACAGCATCTCAAGAAACTCGCGAGCCAGACCTCACACTGTTCACTAAACACCTTTTTTTTACTTATTTTAACAAATTTATTTACGGTCACTCTATATGTAAATTTTCAAATATAAAATTCAAAAACATTAATTACCTACTACCTTTCAATTTCCACGTGGTCGGGGCCCCCCAATTTCCCTCGATGGTTGGTTGTGATCGCTATTGATTTGATCGGCGGGTTGATAATCGTGGCAAAAACTGCTCGTCGTCCTCCTGGCCAGGTCGTATCGTGCCTTTCCTCCCTTTCAAGATTCGCGTTCCTGCCAATTCTTAATCGCCGCTTGCTGACTTTGTCACCGTTTCTTTTTGCGTCTAGCTCCTTCAACTTAATGCGAGAAAAGGGAGCTTTTCCTCGTTCTCCGGGGTTTTTTATATTATCGGGGAGGAACGGCCCCCTATCGTGCAACACGCTTTCCAATGTTTGTTAAGCTTTGCATCCGACAATGTGGCAATGCTTCACTGCATTACCGCCCTGTAGCTTCCACATCTATCAGCGGGCAACTCGTGTCATCATTTACTTGCTTTGCTGCTGCACACATACATTGGGAGTGGAACTATGCACACATTGAGACAAAATCGGATTGGTACAAGAAATATTGTTCAAATCCACAACGCATTCCACTCAATGCACTTATTCTATGCAATAGGATGATTTTGAGGGCTAATAAAGCCTCGATCGTAGTTTCGCTTAACATAGTTGTGCACTGTATTTAGATTTAAAGCATTAATTCCCAATACTACACTGAGCTCACAGACAGCTTTTATGGGAGTTGCTTCGTGTGAAAGTGTCCCGTGACAGGTTGGTTAATATAAATAAGTAGGATATTGAAGAACTTTTGCACGTTTCAATCAGCGAATGTCTCTTCAATGATAATCTTAAAGAATATTAGGACAATAATTGCATAGAGATAACGAAATTAACGTTTCTGAAGATGAGGAATATAAAGAACTTCCAACAGATTTCCTAAAAAAGGGTTAGCCAGCCACTATTACGGATATTATGGATCAGCTTATTGAAAATGATTTTAATTTTAATATAAGTTCAAAGGCAAGACGAGGTGATATTGATGCAATGTCTTCTTATAGACAGTTACTGGCTGAATGAATGAGAAAAGGCAAATGACAATGGATGACTTCTTCATAAAGCAGCAAAAAATGTCAAATGTGAATGAACCTTCTTCATCCCAAATGTAATTTCATTGAACATGTGTATCTTGAATATCTTCGGTTTTTGGAATATACATTGTTTTTGTTATTTTTTTTTTTGTATCAGCATTTAATTCCTGAACAAATAACTGAATATTTGTTGTGCAACGTAATAATACACACAATAAAACTAAGAAAAACAGTTTTATTCTTTTCTTTTGATCCTCCTTATTATGTACATTTTTCTACCTGTACAAAATATTTCATTTAACGCTGTTTCACTTGCGCTCGGATTCGCTAGAACATAATCCTCGCGTTAAGAGGGGTCTTACTGTATTTGATTGGCGCGGTTCGGGCTCGCGGTGCTGCCGCTTGAGTTTTGTAGTTTAATTAGCGTAGTTAATTTGAATATGGCTATGATGTAGGTTATTTTGGGTTATTTGGGACTTTTTCGGTAATTAGTGGCGCGATTTTTTTTTAGTTTCGATGTATTTGCTTGGTGAAGATGAATTTAAGAGTAAATTAACGTAGTGTTTGTATAGCAACGCGTTATAAAAAAATTCGTGTTTCGGTAGCTTGTTTCAGTAGTGATACAGGAGCGACGTTTTGCTCTTAATCTGGCCTACGCCCGATATCCTCACCAAACAAAGCTAGCTTGCAAGCAGCCGCTAACCGCAATGGCCCATCGATTGGTCGAATATTGGACTCTGCTCGGTATAGTTCGTTGCCATTTGTATTTGAATGTAACAAAATAATATAAATTCTACTGTAAGCACCATCTAGTTTATGATTGCCTACCTAAACAAAATGAAATAAATTCAGTCTGTTGGACAGTATTGTCCGTGTTTCATTAGGTTATAGGCCCAAATTTATATTCCGCGTAAAATTAAAAGTTTAATTTAATTCGAATTACTACAGTTTTATAATAAAACATACAATAACAGCGGAAATCCTTCCTTTGTAGACATTTTGTTTATTGCCTATTAATTGCTCCATGTATAGCTAGAAGCTACATAGCGAATGTGCCAAAGCTGGCAACGATTGGGCGTTTGCAGCTGAACATTTTTTGACATTGGGTGGTGCAGATATCATCATCATCTGACTATGTTTAAATGTTTTGTGTCATGTTATTTGTTGGTTGTTACAAATATTGCAGTTGCAAATGTCGCTACAGTCTGAGCTCGGTTAACACAAAAATGGCCAAATCTAAGCTCATTATGACAATTGATTCATCAATCTTCGTTCATATAAAAAACGAGCAAACAGTCTAAAGTGGATGGAAACGTTTGAAGTCCCGGTATGATGATCCTGGCTTCTCGTATTGAATTAGCCTACTGCGTCGGTGAATATCTATTCGATTGGAAGGTTGCGAAACAATGGGAATATATTTTACGCGAAAGGTCGATACCACACAGAAACTAAAAGCTACCAATTTACAGATCAATGCGGAATAGGATCAATGGAAAAGGGTTAGAAAATTGGTGGTTTCTCATTGCGATCATTGAAGTTATAGATCTGATAACCCAGCCATACTCTAAGTGTGTTCCGCGGAACCCTAGGGTTCCGCGATACCCCTGTCGGGGTTCCGCAAGAAGTTAGAAAAAAAAATCAAAACACCTCTCTCTGGTCGAGATTCCTTACACCACATTTTTTGAATTTCTATTTTTATATCGGCTTTTTATTTATCAAAGACGCCGACTTGAGTATTTTTGAGAATGTTCGAGATTGAGGCTAGGACTATAAAAGCGATGATCAAGCCTTGACACTAGTCAGTCGACGATTAGCATTCGGAGCGATAAGTACCTACCTGCTAGAAAAAAATTGTGTATTGTTCTACTGCTGTTTTCTGATTGTATCAGTTTTGTACATTTCTTCTTTGGACTAAAGTGCTAAACTCTTCTACGCAGTAACGACCGTGCATTATTTTAACTTCACCATCCTGAAAGAATGGAACGTTGGCTTAAAGGCGTTAAACGTGTCGCAACAACATCTTCCAACGAAGCCGAATGTTCAAAAGCAGTCCGCGTGGAGTATACAGCAATTACCGATCCAGACGATGATGCAACGACGTCAAGTTCCACGGTTTCAAAGGCGAAAAAAAGGAAGTATGATGAATCATATATCAGTTTTGGATTTGTTGATTCCAAAGGCTCATCTCTCTGCATGTTATGTAGTAAACTGCTTCCTAATAGTTCCATGGCACCTGCCAAGTTGCGCCGACATTTAGAAACTGTACACCCCGAGTCTAAAGACAAGAATAAAGAATTTTTTGTACGTAAAAAAGAACAGTTATTGGAAAGTCAAAAAACAATGATGCATGTAACCCAAACTATCAATGAAAAGGCCACGGAGGCATCATATTTAGTTAGCTATCGCATTGCACAAGCAGGAGAAGCGCACACTATCGCTGAGAATTTAATAAAACCATGTGTATTAGACATAACAAAATGCATGCTCGATGAAAAATCTGCAAAGCATCTTTCTACTGTGCCGCTATCTAACGATACTGTTTCACGGCGAATTCATGATCTAGCAAGCTACGTCAAACAAGAACTAGTTACACGTCTACAAAAAACACAATTCGTCCTGCAAATGGATGAGTCGACTGATGTCGCTGGTCTGGCTATCTTGCTGGTTATCGTGAGATATCCATGTGAAAGTTCTTTTGAAGAAGACATGCTTATGTGTTCACCTCTACCCACAAACACTACCGGAGAGGAAATTTTTAATAAAATAAATATATTTTTTGAGGAAAATAATCTCAGTTGGAACGATTGCATTGACATTTGTACAGATGGGGCCAAGGCGATGACGGGTAAAACAGCAGGAGTAGTGTCACGAATAAAAAATAAAGCGCCTAATTGTAGTTCCAGCCATTGTATCCTGCATAGACAAGCACTTGCGATGAAGCAAATGCCGTCCAATCTAAAATTAGTTATGGATGAAGCGGTAAAAATAATTAATTTTATCAAATCACGACCACTACAATCCCGATTATTCTCATTATTGTGTGAAGATTATGGCAGCACACATAAAACACTGCTGCTCCATACAGAAGTGCGATGGCTGTCTCGGGGTAAAACTTTAACAAGGCTATTTGAACTTAGAGCCGAGTTACAAATGTTTCTTTCAGATACTTCTTTTAATTTGAAAGACCGTTTATATGATAAAATTTGGTTGTTCCGACTGTCTTTTATGGCGGATATCTTTCAGAAACTGAACGAATTAAATTTATCATTGCAAGGTAAACAGACAACAGTGTTCCAGGCCTGTAACAAAATGACTGCCTTCAAAAGAAAATTAGATTTTTGGATTATTTGCGTTGGAAATAGAGAAATAGAAAGCTTTACGTCACTCAGTGAGTTTGTTGGCGATAACAACTCAGAAATATTTCAAGATGATGTATTTGAAGAATTGGTCCAATATCTCACTTCGATGCGCGTATCTTTTGAGAAGTATTTTCCTGAAGAACAGAATACAAAAATGAAACTGAATTCATGGATTCATAATCCTTTTTTACCCAACTTACAAAAGCCCGAAAGTATGTCAAACGAGATATATGAATCTCTTTTAGAAATGTCATCTGACACAAGTATGGAGTCACTATTTACGACGCCTCTTAACGATTTTTGGTGCAGAATCCGAAATGAATATCCAATGCTTGCCAAAATGGCTTTGAATATTCTTCTCCCGTTTCCAACAACATATTTGTGCGAAACAGGATTCTCAACCTATGCAGCCACGAAAACAAAATACTGCAATAGACTGGACACCGAACCTGATATGAGACTTCAACTGTCCTCTATGAAACCTGATATCAACCAATTGATGAAAAATAAAAAACAGTTTCATACATCCCATTAGTTAGATTTTTTTTCTTTTTCAATGTTATATTTATTATTATACTTGTTATGTAAGTAAGTAATAAGTAACTGTTACATGGTACTCTAATTATGCTTATTAATAAAAAATACACTTAAAAACCATTGTTTTATTGTAGGGTTCCATCAAGTATTTTGCTATCCAAAAGGGTTCCGTCACCAAAAAAGATTGAGAACCGCTGTGATAACCAGTTCCATTTAATCGATGAAAAACAACTTCTTTGACGTTGCATGTACTGTGTCCAAAAAAATAAGGAGACATTTGAATTTAAACTGCGCGCGTCGAAGGATTTGGAGAATTATTATTTTTTAGGTTGGTAGTACTGTCAGTGACATCTTTGTCAAATTTACATGTCAAAATATTCATTAGTGTTTGAGATACGCGTCGTTTTGTGAGCTGCTAAAAGTGAGTTTTTTGTTTTTTGCGATGCCGAAATTTGTTGAATTTGCATTAAATTTTGTTTGCGGAATCAATTTTCTGCTGCGGATACGTTGAGGATGGTGCAGAAAGCCTTTGGTGATGAGACTATGCCTAAAAAAATGTTTACAAGTGGTATAGATAGTTCCAAGCCGGCCGTGAACGTGTCGATGACGAAGAGCGTCCTGAGCGACCATCAAGCTCTTCTTTTCCTCGATTATACAAACTTTGCGCGTAGGCATAAAGGTCTTATATCAACCTTCATAAATGTAAATAAGTTTAAGGGCACCGTTTCGATTTTTTGGGGAAAATGAAAAATTTACAAATCATACCATTATTAACAGAGTTGAGTGAATTTTGATTTCTGAGATGTTTGTTGCCCTTGGACTCATAAAGACCTACTTTCGTGATTTTTCCAGATTTTCGGCTCTAAGCTGTCCAATCGTGTCGGGAGGAGACACAATGATTGTTGATACATTTTTAGGGAAATTATGGAGTTGGATCCAATAAAAAATAACTTAGAGGCTGAAATTCGTTGAACTTTGCTAATAGTAGTAGGATTTAACATTTTTGTCAGTAAAAGTGTATCAGTAGATATCATTAAATTATATGAAATCAGCCATGTAAGTAGTTCTTCAAAATATAATTTTGTTCCATAAGTTTCAATAAAATTTACCGCTGTTATAGCCATTTGAATTCCCTCCGTTTACAATAATCATAAACGATTTTTCCACTACATGGGCTTTCCATCGAACCAGACACTACACTTTTGATTGAATCTTCTCTAAATTTTCAGATAAGATGAACAACAGAAAGAAAAACATTAAAGATTCAGATCGGTCAATGATTTTAGTAATATTGGAACAAAATGTTGTCTGCTTAAAATTGAGTTCATTTAAAGCAAGAATAAATTTGGTGTGCATGTCATAAAAGTTTTTCTTGAATTAAATCATTCTATTCATCAACATATTGTAGGTTAAGTACAAAACCCTTTAGACATGAGCGTAGTTCTGTCTACCCAACTTGTTTTATTTAGATATCGTATACGTTATGGAAAGACTGCCTCAATTGTTTTCGTAATATTTTAATTAAGCTCTGCACACTATTGATTCATAGATTTATATCATTATAAACGTCATTTTTATTCATAAATGTACATTTTGTAATTTATCAAAATTTTTAATACATATAATTGCCAGTGAATTAAAAAGATGTTATAATTTACCAAAAAATGTTCGATATCAAGTTATGAAGTGAGCGAAATGTACTGTAAAAAAATTAATAGAAACATTTGTTTTTAAAGACAACCTTCTTTTTAGGACCAGTACCATGTAAATTCTGCTCTGAGCCTTCAGGGCATAATATAGTTAACAGCTGATTACAGGAGCTTTTCTCGTTTTATCCTTTTTTTCGTACGCGCTGTAATACGAGTACATATGTTACATGCAAGCAAATTGTTTGAGTCTTTATACCCTGCAATAATTAACGCCGCCAAACACTCTCAGTAAATTAGCAAACCTTGAAGAATAATATTTTTCTCGAGACTGTTCACATTTTTTGTTTCGCCCTGGCTCATTGTCGGTGCTAGAATTCAATTAATTCACCGCGTCTAATAATTAGTAAAAATAAAATCAATCCGTTTAAACAAAAAAAGTGGTTCTATCCTCAAACCTTAACTTTAACTGGACCATTCGGCAATACTTCCCAATACCCACGTTACTATTATTCACAAATTTGATGGAGTTTGACTTCTGAGGTATTTGTTGCCGTTGTAATCATAAAGGTATTTGTTGCCGTTGTAATCATAAAGATTTTTCGTAGATTTTGTAGTGAAAAAGGTAAATCCAAAGTCCGTTAAGGACTGCAGCGATGGTGTGCTGCCTCGGCAGAAGAAGGTGTCAGTATCTGCCGAGAATGCCCTTGTCTGGGGACGCGTGAATGCGCTGGCAGGCTAGCGTTGCGGTGTCGTGGGGCAGGTTCATTCCCCCCAGCACAAGGACCCACTACAAAGAATTTCGCATTCACGAATTTCTGGGGTCGAACAAAAGAAAGGCGACCGAAGTCACAAAAATCGTAGGCAACTACAACAAGGGGAAATGACTTGTCAATGGAACAAGAGAAACAAGTAAAAAGGGACGGAAGTAGGGTAACTTCGTCCTTACCCGAAGAGGCTCATGGCCCACAAATGAGAGAGGGGCAACCCGGTGGTGATGGAGCCACCGCGCACCCACCCAACCGGATCGAAATCTATAATTGTTGTAGTGGCCAGGTATTCCTCTTCTGCGTGGAAAACTCATACAACTTAACTTGCATGAGGCTTCCCATCAGAGGAGAAGTACCCCGGTGACCAATTTATGCCATAGAATTATGCAATTCGATTACATAACCTTATGTCATAAAGAGGTACCTTGCTCGGACCACTCAACCCGCGCCGTCACCTGAAACAAAGAAGTTAATATATACCCGGCGGCTGGCTCATGTTTGGTGGTGTGAGCCTGCCACCCTACCGGGTCCTATACCCGGTCAAAAGAGCAGAAATTAAAAGACCGAAGTTGTACGTTTAATGCAACATTGTTTTTTTTATTTCTCTATCATTGAAACTAATATTGAAGTAACAAGAAAACGTACAATTTTTTCGGTATTTGATCCGACCTGATCTGACATTAAATTATGTGAAATATAATGTACCCGCTACTATAAACGATAAGAAAAACGTTTTTCTTACTTAATCGAATTTGTCGATACTCAACAACAACGTAAAAAAAATTTGCATTAATTTTTATTCTTCTATTCTTCTTAACGTCATAAAATTTATTAAATAATCCTTCGCTAAACTCTGCACCTGATATTTAGTTTAAATTTGGTTTCCTCATACTAGGAACGTTATGCTCTCATATTAGAGAAATTTCATCCACTTTCCTGGCATTTTGATGTTTTCAACTTGAAAATAAATCAAATGTGTCTCAACCTAGTGTGAAATTTCTTAAAAACCAGTTACAGTACCTAATAACTGCCGTAGATTGACTTTTGAGCTTTTCTAATGTTCGCAATAAATTAATCTGTACCTTTTCAACCTTGGATATTGATTTCAGCATCGCGTCAATAGATGATCTTTCGACAACTTGCAAACATGCCTTAAGTTCATTTTCACCAGCACTTCTAGCGATTCGCATAAATAGTTCCAATAATGTTGTTAATGCCTCCTTACCGATTTCGTTCCACGAATCTTCTTCACTCCATTTTTCTACCTAATTCTGATCAACACCGAGTTGACTAGTTTCAATTACATTCCACACATCAATCACTCGTTTCAAGCATTCACCATGGAATGGATGCGATGATGCGATGCAAAAAATAATGTTGAGGGATCACGAGAGGGTACTAGAATTGGAGCCATACTTTTGGAGGAATTCATCAATAACATTCTGATACGTATCTCGGGATCTTTGTTCATACTGCAACAGCATACCGTTAATATTCAAAAATATTCGAGTCCTATTTCTTGATTTTGTTTGTCAACGTTGATGTATCTTCTTGCGTAGTATCATGGGCTGGGGAAAGTGTCTGAAAGGCGTCTATTAACCCTCTCACTAAACAAACATGCGCGAATAAGTCGCGAAAATGACACTAGAATCGCGTTCACCTTCGAGAAGGGAATATTTTACACGAAATGCAATCATTGTATCAATAGCATCTGATAATTCTTTGTTCATTGAATTAGCTAACAGGAACGAAAAATGATCACTGAAATTTTCACAGTTTCGAACCAAACCAGACCGTCTACCACCGAAATCCGAAACGAGAACTCGGTTAGTCATCACATAAGTTGAACTGTTAGGCTTTTGAGCGCGGAGAATATTTCAAGCGATTGATGCTCCAATAACAACTTGACAACATAATGTTCAATAGTCATGTCCCGTAGAGTCCATAAATTGTGGAACAATTTCTTGCCGGCTCTGTTGTCATTCGGCGCACTGCGCACAATTCCAGTCAGAGCGTCTAAACAGTTATTTTCATCGTGTTGGGATTTCTTGTTTCACTTCTCGACGATTTCTCCGTTTTACTTTTCTTGTTGGCGCTATTCCTTTTCTCGCACCCTACATGCTACAAGACACGGTGCATAATTTCCACGTCCCTGCGCTCGCTCGTAGATAAATCACTTTTCTAACAGTATTCTGGCTACAACAGCACTCCGCGACGGCAAGAGTGCGCTCTTCCAAAAATTCCACTTTTTCGAACCGCGCGACACAAGAAAAGTGCGTGCGGCGCACACGAGATATTCGCGAGGAACACGCACGAAGGCGGGTCCTGCACTAGCGCTACTCCACAAGACGTGCCCAACTCCTCTGGCCGCACTCAAACTCAAAGCACTATTCCGCCAGCTGATTGTCTGCGGAAAGTCCTTTGAAATTGTTTGTTTTCGCGGGGAAAGATGTGACGACGGTGATAAACAGCTATATATATTGGACTGAAACGCGGCAGCGGCGTTTTGTTTTCAGGTGTGCAAGATAACACGGCAGAACCGGTAAAGTGCGATGGGAAGCGGAACAGACGCTTCCGAATTCAAAGAGGGATTCACGACGGGCAACACCGGAGAGAGATAAATCGCGCAAATTTGGATTGTAAATGGCACTTTCTTCGCGTAATGGCACACACGTAAAAATTTAAAGTTTATTTTCGTTGCGCCGAGTACATTCGGTTCGATTGAAATTCAATGCCTCTTCCACTGTCCGACACTCACGAATTTGTGCAGTTCAAGCTTCTAGCATCGCGACGGACTCCTTCTTCCAAAACTTCCTCACACGATCACGCTCCACCAATGACTATCATTCCAATGAGTAGAATCGAGAATCTGTAATTTCCATACTATCAAGCCATAGTAGGATTTCCTATATGGAAATGGTTTGTTGGTTGTGTAGTGATTTAACAGGTTTGGCCTATGCTATGCATTTCCTTTAACCCTTTGCCTGCGCCGAATTCAAATCGAGCAGTTTTAGTTATAATGAATATATAAAATATAAAATCTATAAATTGACATAAAAAAGATAAAATTTAAATTTTACATGAGATTATCAAATAATTTGAATTAATAAAAAAAATAATAAATTTAACAACCTGCTCGATTACTACAATTTGCCTGTACAAAGATGTCTGATCGCGAGGGGGGGCACAACCTTTTTGGACATTTCCCTTCACCCTGCACCATCCATGCAAATGCTTCTAGTTTAAGACCTGTTTTGAAATGATCTCATCCACATTTGATACCACTATTGGCTACCTATGGTACAAAAAATTTGTTCAAGGGTCAGCCCCCTATATGGGCAGACCCCCTTACACCTTAAAATATTTTTTTTGTACTGCAACTTTTGAGAGGGCACCACTTTTGACCTACCTCATTACTCTAGCTTATGTGATTTGCGAAAAAACTTGCTGTGACTCACGGGTGGTCAGACAGACGGACGGATAGACAGGTCGCGATTTTATAGGGGTATTGTAAAAAAATATTATAATACCCTAAAAAAGTGTAAATTGTGAATATTGTACACGAAATCCCATATGAAAAGCGACATTTTTAGTTTAGTCGTTATTATTACATTGAATGAATATTTAGTCCCCGCCTGGTATTTTTTATGCACGTTGTAATTTTTTTACTTTTTTCGATCCAAAAGAAACGAAAAAATGTTTAAATCCATACTTCTTCAAATCTATTGAACAATCTGTGATTGTCTTAAGACTGAAATTATATTTCTCGATAGAATTAAATTATGTTAATTATAATGAATAATATTCATAATATTACAATGTATATAAGAACTACGAATTGGCCTCAAAAATGAAAAACACATTTGTTATATGGATCATGAAAGGAAATTTTTTGGTACGAAATTTTTTCACACATTACATACTTAGCAATGAACATTTAATGCGAAGGAGAAAAAAATGAGGTGTATATATATTGAATGCATATTTTGGTTTAAGCATAGATTTGAATATAATGTGGAAAGGCCAATTAATTTATTAAATACAATATGAAATGCTAACTCAAATATTATTAAATAAATTAAATTAAATACAATATGAAATGCTAGCTCAAATAACCTTACCTTTCAGTAGTTTAGATTTTTCAACGGGAGCATAAGTGAAAGGTGAGTATGTCGTTGTGTGGGCGCGCTTCTGGTTATTCCACGACTAACTGGTTCGCTTCGGTTCGCAGTCTCGTAGTTTGTATTTTGTCGATTTCTTTTAGCGTAGGCTGTTTCGGTTCGAATTAACATTATGTCTGGCACCGCGTCGGTTAGATCGGGAGCGCGAGTTCGTTGTTTCTATACATATTGAGTTATTGACAGCCCCGACAAGGCAACAGTAGGGTAGCGTAAAGATTTTATATTTTCTTTTGGAAAATTTTTGAACGCGTTTAAAATGGGCAAGACGAACGCTGGCTGCAGAGACTTCTCTCCATCTCCATGACTCCTACTAACTACTTCAACTAACCAAACAATAATTATGGAATAGCTAGTAATAACAGATACAAATAACGTGACATTGACAAATTTATCAGACAGTACAGTACAAACAAAAACAGGAACGCCAATTGACTGAAGCGCATAAAAACGACCAACAGTGGATTTCGTTAACATACGTAGGCAAAGAGACATACAAACTACCAAACTTCCTTAGGAAATACAAACTGCATTCAAAATTAACAACAACATTGGAAACAAACTGAAAGACACACTAATATACGAGAACAACGGCATATACAAACTGGCATACAAAGACTGCGACATGGTATACATAGGAAAGACAACACGGAAACTAACGATCAGATACAAAGAGCACTTACCATCTTTCTTACACAAGGCACACTCCAATTATGCGACGCACCTACAAAACCACGCACACGAGCTTGACGCTATGACAAGCTCTATGACATTACTACACAAACCAAGGAAAGGACCGAAACTTGACATCTTAGAAAGGCTTGAAATATATAAACAGAGAAAAACAGACGGTAACATTATCAACGAACAAGTTATTATAAATTCCGACGCAATTTTCTTAGTACTAGACCACACTCTCCGGCGAAAATGAAAACGAATTGAAACAGAACTAACGGACATCCAAAAACCCAAAAAAACAAAAACGTAATATCTCTCTACCTGGCCTAATTTAGTACCTACCTGCTTAACCCATCCCACACCTATATAAAGTCATTTACTACCATACATTCTTTAGACACTGAAGATGGGTCAAAGGAGTCGAAACGCGTCTGCTCACACAACAGAGCAAGGCCCCACTGCTTTTCAAGAAAAAAGAGAATTAGCCTGCTTGATATCCGCAAACAAACAACAAAATAATTGACTCATAAAGATTGCTTATTGGAGAATCCGCCTAAAATTTCATCTGCATTGTAGTGAATTAGGGTTGTTCAAAAGGTCCGTGAAGGACTGCAGCGATGGTCTGCTGCCTCGGCAGAGAAAGATGGAGGGATCTGCCGAGAATGCCCTCGTCCGGAGACGCGTGAATGCGCTGGCAGGCTAGCATTGCGGTGTCGTGGGGCGGGTTCGTTTCCCCGGCACGAGGACTCACTACAAAACAATTTCGCATTCACGAATTTGTCGATAACTCAAGAGACGACTGAAGTCGCAAAATTGAAGATAACCTCACCGAAGGAGATGTACTTGTTACTAGAACAAGTGAAACCTGAGAAGGAAGGCGAACTTGGGGTGACCTCGTCGTTACCCAACGAAGTTCATGGCCCACAAATGAAAGAGGGGCAACCGGGTGGTGGTGGAGCCCCTTCATACCCACCCAACCGGAATAAATCCATTGATAGCTTGTTGAAGTGGCCAGGTATTCCTCTTCTGAGTGGAAAACTCATACAACTTGAATTGTATGAACCTTCCCATCAGAAGGGGAGTACCCCGGTGACCAATTTATGTCATAGAATTATACAATTGGATTGCATAAATCTATGCCATAAAAAGGCACTCTGCTTGGGCCACTCAACCCATTACGTCACCTGAAACAAAAGAAGGAATTAGATTGTACCCGGCGGCTGGCTCATGTTTTGGGGTGGAAGCCTGCCACCGTACCGGGTCCTATACCCGATTAGAAATGGAGGAAAGGAAAGACCCTCGGGTACGTGATTACTTCATTTTTATTTTATATAGCATCCCATAAATTTTCAATTTTTACAGTAATTTAGGTATTTCAAAAAAAACTAAAATTTAATAATTATTTTGTTAAATTAGAAAGGTAAACCACACAAAAAAAAATCTAACGCAAAAAATTTAAATGGACTTCTGAGTGGATTAATTTAGAAAAAAAAAGAATTTAAACGCAAATATAAAAACGTATACAAAAAAATGTAAAAAAAGTAGTAACAAAATTAACAACAAAATTAGGCAAGCAAAGGGTACTTACCCACATGTCCGTCGAGCGCTCGATGGGTGCAGGTATCCCCTGTTAAATTCGGGAAAATCCAAAAACAAAACCTTCCTCGACTCACAAGCCAAGGAATAACAAAGATCACTAATCACGAAAGCGGTCCATGCAAAAATAAATACTAATAAATCCGGCAACTTATTGAAGCGCTTCATTCCTTTATTCACTTCCGGATGTTTCAACGACAGCAGTCACCCGGTTGGCTCAGAACAATTTTCCCTTCGTCGCTGCTCTCAGTCCACTCCAAATCGGATTTTTGTTTTTCTTTTGTCCGCAAAGCGGCAGATAATCAAAAATGACCCATAGGACCAAAAAAAAATCAAAAATGAACGCAAAGACTTCTCGCTCTTGCAGCACGGCCACCACGGTCTCGCTAGCCACTGTCAATGCCTAATTTCACTTTACTATCTTCAAGGGTTATTGTAAAAGCGTGGAGTTGTATTTAATGCAATTTCAAGAAACCAAATTACTCTCCTTTTCACATTCGCATTTGTATGTTGTTACTTCGATAGTCACGGCGTAACCCCGCAAAAATTTCACTCGTTCTCAATCACTTTCCGCTTGTTTTCACGTTCCCGCTTTAGTCACTGCCCTCGCGGCTCAATTAATTTGAATTATAGAAACACCAGTGAATTTTATTCCACCGTGCACACTCAGCACTTGAGACCCCAAAAATGACAATCGAACGACTCAATCCTCTTCCACAAGTTTTCTTTCGCAAATCCTAGATTTCACCCCGTGGCAATACACGATTTGCTCCAAAAGTTTAATTCCTGCTATTGATTTGTTGACCGCACAAATTTGAATGCGACAAGCGGATTTTTCCATCTCATTCGATCAAGCGCGAGCACTCTTCCCACGTGGCCATTTGTCAACACTTTACAACTGATTTGGTTGCAGCACAACTTTATTCCCCTATCTACGACCAAAACAAACAATTGCGAAATGCGCGACTCTCTGATCCTTTTACAGTATTTACGACTTGTTAGCCAATTGTTGCGCATTTAACACTTCATGCCAAAAGTATGTGCTTGAATGGTGACACCAAAACACCCAACCAACAATAAAAGATATTGTTGAATACCAGTCCGCCACTCTTAGGTGCATGAAAAGAACTTCGCGCACTCGTATTCAATGTGACACCCGCAGCTTGTACCGCATGCGCTCCCGACGCCGCCTGTTTTTTGCACGGCGTTTACAATTGCCGTTGCGTATAACGGATAATTAAAACCAACATTGCTTTTATCGATAAATTTCTGCACCGATCAACATTTATTTCGAGTGATTCGAAAACAGCCGCATGATCAATTATTTTGTCAGAAATCGATTGTCAGATTTTCTTTAGCTCTAACATCACATACAGTAGCTAAGCCAATCACGCACAATTTCAAGTTATTACAAACGAAAATCGATCTTAAACCGCGTTTTAGCCTAATAATACCGTCGTGCATGTCAATCGTGGCCCCTCTCTTTCTCACGGCGTCCGCGCTGGTTGGCGATTTCAAGCAGACCGTTAGCTAACACTTAGCTTGAATCGCTTCGCGACTAGCGTACATATGTATGTGTGAAAGCTTTGAAAATAATTGAATTTTTGAGGGAAATCTATGGAAAAACAAAAGGCTGATATTTTTTTTATATTTTGAACACATGTCAAGCTTTCACAGCGACGGCCGAGTAATTTTAGAAAACTTTTCGAACACATCCGAACTTTAATATTTTCAATTCAATTCAACTTCTCATGGCGATACGGCCAATCGAATCTCTTGCGTAGCACACGCCAAGTCTACGAAATTTACAAGTGCCATAATGTTACAGTCATTAAAATGCACTCGCGGCACTTCGCGCGGCCAGGGTGCGAGAACAACTTTCGGGACAAGGTTTTCTTTAGCTTGAACTATCTTTTAGTTTAAAAATCATTGATTTTCACTGAAAATTTCGCGATATTAACTCCCCGACAACCTCGCGTCGATCCGTCCGTGCTTGCGTTTTCGAAGCAACTCCTCGGCTAGACTTCTTCATTTACTGCTCTGAAGTGCAGAAGGAAAATATTGCATTCAGTTATTTACTACACTCGCGCATGCTGTGTCCAATGCACTTAAAAATAGCGAGTCATTCTCAAAAACATCAGCTATCAACTTTTGATATTTTTGATGCACCTTCAACATATTCTCGACAAATTGAATGTGAATATTTTCACCTTTCAGCGTAGATATTGTTTCAATGCCCTCATTTTTGATATGATCGAGGAACGTTCGTTTGAGCATATCCTGCAATCGATCTGGTATGGGTTTCAGGATGACATACATATTCCGTAGATCTTTTCGTTTCTCTTGTGATACCATTTCTTTGCATTCAGTATAGAGGAAATCAAGATGATCATTTATAAATCGCTCTTCACAATCCTGACCTCTTCAATTACTACAGCATCTATAGGAAATTTTGATATTTGAGTTTCACGAATATGGAGATAATTACCGAGAATGTTTTCTTTACAGATTGATTCGTCTGCACCTGTCGTGAAATTTACTTGAATTTTTTTTTTCAAGGCAACTTTAATTTTAAATATTTTTGAATGATGCCCGAAGACAAATTTGTTTGATTGTTGTCAAGACGTTTTACATCCGGGGCTTTATTCTTTACCTGGTAGATACTGCATTTGCAATTTGTTTGACCTTGTTTATTCTAGTCATATGTTGACCATTGGTTATTCTGTGGTTTTTCTATGACTGCCTTGTCTGTAGTAGTCTTGTCCAGTATTCTTATAATTTTGTGTAGTGTTGTTATAATTTTGTATTGTAATGTTATAATTTTGCCTTGTTTGATGATTATTCTATTTTAACTATTTTGTGAATAATTTCTTCTTCACTTCTCTTTGATTGAAGTTTTGGATAGTATTCTTGATACAGATGAAAAATGTTTGTATAATTGTTGTGTTCCGTTCTACCTATTACTAAAATTTTATTTGTGTCAGGCATTCGATCCAATTCAAGGGCCAGGTTAACTGCTTCTGAAAGCGGATTTGCTTGTACTGCATGTATAGGGTTATCGATTTTACGCTTGGGAAAGTACAGCTAAAGAAAATACATAAAATATTCAGATGGAAACAAAATTTTGTATTCAATATAAAGATTGAGCCTTGCCATTATACGTCAAACACAACATCATTCAAATATATTCCACGGGACCTCTTACAGACCTCAATCCTTTTGAGGTAATTTTCAATGACTTTTCAGCACATTTCCGGCAATATCTCGGCCATAACTTCACGAATATTGGTTTTCAATTGCAAAGATTTTGAGGATTGTTTGCGTAAACACGATCTTTCGCATAGCCCCATAAAAAGAAATCCAAAGGTGTTAGGTCGCAGGATCTTTCCGGCCAATTGACATCGCTCCATCTCGAAATTACGCATCCTGGAAATTTCTCTTGCAAAAGTGCTCGATTAGCCTGTGTTGTGTGGCTTGTGGCTCCGTCCTGTTGGAACCAAATGTTCTCCAGCTCATAATCTTCAATTTCTCTCCAAAAATAATCGGTTAACATCCGTCCCTAGCGGTCAGAATTGACTGTAATGGCTCTTCCTTGATCGTTTTCAAAAAAATACGGGCAAATAACACTACCAGACTATAATGCACACCAAACGGTCAGTTTTTCCGGATGCAAAGGCCTTTATGCGATCACCTGTGGATTTTGAGAGCCCCATATGCGGCAATTCTGTTTATTTACGTAACCACTGAGCGAAAAATGAGCCTCATCACTAAAGAAAATTTTGTTCGAAAAATCGTTATCAATGGCTTGTTGTTCAATCACCCAATTCGCATACATTCTGCGTTGTGTTTGGCCTTGAGGCTTAAGTAACGCCGAGGTGAAACTCGTGTGTGAACGGCTCCAATTCAACTATCATACCGTCTCCGTCCCGGTAAAACCTTGACAGGCCTCGGAGTACGTTCGAAGTTCGCACCATTGGGTTGGTGGTGTAGGTTCGGTTGAGACGGACTCCCGATTAGCGCTGGTCTGGCTCTGACCACTTGTCCCCATAAGGGCTTGTGCGAACCCTCGCATGGCCTCTCTGCTCTGCAAAGATAACCATGGGATCAAAAAGGCGACTACACACACGAACGGAGATAGCGGCTCCGAGGGGGGACCCAACAAAATGGAGCAAACAAAATCAAAAGATCAAAAACATCCAAAAAATGAAACCAAAAATAATAACGACGACGCAACCAGCGGTTGCAGCCACGATGTTAACAGTACATCGAGAGCTGTACTAACCACGAAAAAAACGAAGACTAACACGACGACAGTGACGGTAGACGAAAAACGGAGAACAGCAGACAGTCTGGTGCAGACTGAGATTCCTGCGGCGTTTGGGCGCAGCAAAAAAATTATGCGAACGCCCGAGCGTCCTATTAAGGAGAAGCGGGAGACTCAGCAAGATGCTTCAGGTGTTCGAGCAGTGGAAGATAACATAAAGAGCACCGAAAATTCGATTGTCACGGCTGCGATCGTTACTAAAGCGACCGATGCAAGGGTCACAAATCCCGACATTGCAACGAAAAATCCAGAAGCAAACGAGGAGACTACGGTACTAAAAGCAAAGAGTGACCAGACACCGCGTGATTGTACCGCCACCGTTGAAAATGTGGCGGAAGTACTGCACTCGGAAACGGAACGCGAAAACCTCTCCCAAGGATGGTTGCAAGGTACAATTGCGGCCCAGCGATACGAAGAGGAAAGACTACTTCGAAAAGCGGGAGATGTTCTGAAAAGAATACAAGCTGCATGCGACTCCCCAAAAATTAGCAAAGTAGCAAAGGAAGGGCTCCTTGAACTAGAGGAGCTCCTAGATCGCATAGGGCACTATCGGAGGAGCTGGTTAAGGGTCGAAGATGAACAGAAGGCTAAAGAGGCGCTTGGGGCGAAATCTAAAGGCGACATGCAGATAGCTCCATCATTAAAAGTCAATAAAAGAATGGCGTCTAGCCAAATCGAAGGAGATCGGGATAAAAGAAGGAAAGAAGAGGCACTTGACGGGCGTGGAGCACCAGATCAGGGGTTTCAGACAGTGCTTACAAAAGAAGCGAAGAAAGCCGCAAAGAAATTCCTTCAAAAAAAGCCAGAAAAT
The DNA here is from genome assembly GCA_963969285.1 of Odontomyia ornata. Classification (NCBI taxonomy): domain Eukaryota; kingdom Metazoa; phylum Arthropoda; class Insecta; order Diptera; family Stratiomyidae; genus Odontomyia; species Odontomyia ornata. The sequence goes on from OZ017739.1 coordinate 265,174,058, forward strand.
AAAATTCGCACGGACGCCCAATTAGAAAAAGGACCTGATGCAAAACAGGAGAGGCAGAAGCCCCGACGAAGACCCCGGCAGCAGGCACTGCTTGTAAAGCCCCAAGATGGCCGATCCCACGCGGAGGTGCTGCGGGACATCAGGGGAAACGTAAGGCCCTAAGACACCAATACTACCGTTAAAGTAGTACGACCAACGCGGTCGGGCCACATACTGGTCGAATTCGGAGCAGAGGCCGGCAATAAAGAAGCATTCTGTGACGCAGTAAAGAAAGTCCTTGGCAAAAGCGCAACTATAGCCCCGGTCGAGCCGATGGCAACGATCGAAATACGGGACATTGACTGCGTCACGGATCTGGCCGAGGTAGAAGAGGCCATCAAAAGGGAGTTCCCTAGCGTGGGAAGGATCAAAGCGAGACTGACACCAGAAAACAACAGGGCACAACGCATGGCCATAGTTGACTTGACCGAAAAGGACGCCGAACAATTCCTGAACAAGTACGAATAGAGTGGGTTGTCTGCAGGATACGGCGAAGAGCAACGCCTCTTCAATGTTTCAAATGCCTTGGTTATGGTCACACCACACAAGTACGCAAAGGACCCGATAGGAGTTCCCTATGTTACAAATGCGGTGAAATGGGACATAAAAGAAAAGAGTGTACGAAGGAGGCACACTGTATTCTTTGCAAGGATGCTGATCCAAAACCTGATTTAGGACACGTCTTGGGATCAGGAAAATGCCGGGTGTTCCAGGAAGCCCTAGCCAAGGCCAAATCAGAGCTTCGATGATCCGCATCCTGCAGATAAACCTACACCGCAGTTCAACCGCCCAAAATCTGCTTGAGCAGTTTGCGAGGGACAGGAAAGCCGACTTCTTGCTGCTGAGTGAGCAACACCATAATAAAATTCCTGCATTATGGTACTCTGATGAAACTGGTACTACCGCTATCTGGGTTCGGAACAGTGACTTTCAAGCGGAGAGTTATGGACGGGGGGATGGTTTCGTGTGGGTTCGGTGCTCGGGGATCACCTTCTTTAGTGTGTACCTAACGCCTAACGAGCCGATATCATCTTTCCAAGCCAAGCTTAATGCTCTGGAGGGCGCTGTCTCGAACGCAGAGGGTAAAATGCTCGTTGGGGGCGACTCCAATGCTAAAGAAATCGAATGGGGCATGCCTCGGACGGATCCGCGGAGAAAACGAATCCTGGAAATGGCGGCCAGGACGGCCCTCGTCGTACTAAACTCCGGAAATACGCCGACTTTCCGCCGTATTGGCTGTGAAGGAACCATACTGGACGTGACATTCGCCTCGGAGTCCTTAGTACGGAGGATACACAACTGGAAAGTATTAGAGGACTGCTCAGCCAGTGATCACCGGTGCATTCTGAGTGAGATAAGTGATGCTTTCTCCCGACGTTCGTGCTCTCGGCCTTCTACAACTGGATGGAACATTGGAAGAATGGACGTCGAGAGGTTCGTCAAGGTTCTCACAGCAGGTGAGCCGCTGCAGGGAGCTCCGGAGGGGACGGAAGAACTGGCAGCTCAAGACGTGGTGAACTCAACTATGAGCATAATCACGACTGCTTGCTGCGCTTCTATGCCCCGCCGAAGACCCCGGCACGGCAAGCCCCCAGCGTACTGGTAGTCTACTGAAATCGCTGAAAAGCGGAGGGAGTGTCACAAGCTTCGGCGTGAGGCTCAACGGGCGCGGAACCGTGACGAGGCATGCAACCAGGTGGCAGCATATAAGTCAGCCAGGAAATGCCTTCGCAAACTGATCAACAGTAGCAAGGCTCGCTGCTGGCAAGACCTAGTGGACAATGTGAACAAGGATCCGTGGGGCCTTGGCTACAAGCTGGTCATGGGGAAACTTGGTGCCCTACGGAAGGCTTGTATACATGACGCGGAAAAGATGGACGCGATAGTGCGGTGCCCATCCCGTCCGTGTTGACGCTGTCCATGGTGAAACAGCAGTAGAGTACCCACTCTTCACACAGCTGGAACTGGAGGAGGCAGTCCTCTCCTTGAAAGCGAGGAAGGCTCCAGGTCCAGATGGTGTTCCAGCTGAGGTGTTGCGGCTCGTCTATCACCATTGTCCTGACTTGCTGCTCAGCACATTCAACGCTTGCCTACGGGACGGGGTTTTCCCGGTACGACGGAAGGTGGCGAGGCTCGTGCAGATCAGCAAGGGGAAGGGAAATCCCGAATCGCCGTCTGCATACCGCCCGTTATGCATGCTAGACACGGCTGGGAAAGTGCTAGAGAAACTCACCAAGGGAAGACTCACTGACGCGATTCGTGCTGCTGGGGACCTATCTCCTCGGCAGTACGGCTTTAGAGCAGGACGTTCTACCATTGATGCGATTGCAGAGGTGGTGAACCCGGACTTCTATCTGACCCAGCTTTTGAGCGGGCACGGGTGTTTTCAGTCTTACCTGCACAAGATCGGTAAGTCACGGTCCCCCGATTGTCGGTTTTGCCCAGGAGAGGAGGACAATGCCTGTCACACATTTTTTGCGTGTACAAAATGGGTCAGGCTGCGAAGGGAACTCTACAGGGAGACGGGAGAGCTCACCCCGGATAATATAGTTGCGGTGATGCTCGAATCGGTTGACAAATGGAACCAGGTGGCACATTATGCTCGGGCAGTCCTAAAATATAAAAGGGACTCACAGCAGCCGGAGGCGCTGGGGCTGGGGGATCGCTCTTCTGGCATTTCCTCTTCCCCTCTCCCCTCCCGCTAGGAAAGGGACTCCCCAGCTTGAAGGCGCCCCACGGCGTAACAAAACGAGACCTGGCCCGAAGTAATGTGTTAAACGGTTCCAGGCTAGGTTCTCAGATTGACAGGGGAGGTGTTTAGTGGGTAGTCCAAGGGTATCCTCCATGGGAGTCCCACACTGCCAGACTCGGCGGGCGTAAATGCCTTCACCTCCCTACCACAAAAAAAAAGTTCTTGAGTGAGTTGGATTTTGTACGGATGGAGATGCAAATCCAAATGCAAAATCCGCCACAATGAGCCGTAAGACAAGCCCAAATGTTGAGCACGTCGAGGAATTGACAAATTCGGGTCTTCCTCCACATTTTGAGTAACGACAGCGATATTTTCAGCAGAACGAATGTTACGATGATGCACAGGCCTTGCAATATCAATAATTTTCTCACTGTGTTCGAAATTGTTTGCTGTGTAGGTCGATTATGTCGACCGTAATCGGCTCGTAAAGCCCTAAATGTTGATACAGCAGAGTCACCATTTTTATAATAAAATTTAATAATTCTAACGCATTCTTCGACTGTTAAACGATCCATATTTCTAAATGGCAAACCTTCAACTAAAAGAAACACGCTTTGGATGACATTTAATTTTGACAGACCTGTATTGTTTGCTTGTATCTGTTATCAAAGGCCGTCTTTAAATATATCCAAGGCATACATTTCATCCACCTTTTTAAGTTTCTCCTTATTATCAACTTCCATAGATTTGTGTAACCTGTTAATTTGTAGTTCATTTAATTCCAAGGTTATTTCAATGAGTTTTTTCTTATACGAGTAGGTGAGTACAAATCCTCTCTGTCTGAATTGAAATGACTTTGAATAAATTTGTTGTATAGTTCTTGTGCTTTTCAAGTTTTTGTTTATGCTATTCTCTAAATTCTTATAATGATTTATTGTAAGACAACCTAAAACTGTTCTGACCCTAGTTTTAATAATAACGAATTTATTGTAAAAGAAGTTTTTGGACGGTTTCAGAAAGAGTGTCATAGAATGGGGTGATCTCTTTCTAACTACCATTAAATATGCGAATGGCGCTCGAAGCTAATTCTACATTAAATTTTGCCATCTTGGTTAGTTTATACAATCTATAATATTTTTTTTTATAAATCTATAGTTTAATTTTTCGTGAACTTCCTCCAAATCTTCTGAGAAAATAATAGTGACATCAGGGGTTCTTTCAAATTCTTCTCTCAAATCCTCTATAGATTTTAATATCCTTTCTAAGTTGCCCCGTGTGGGGAATGCCGGCCGATAGGAATACTCTTGGAGGCTAACATTCTTTGGGGAATGCCGCCCCCACGTACCTGATGAAATTTCCGCAGGGGAAGTGCCGTTCGACAGGAATACACATGGAGGCTAGCATTCTTTGGGGAGCGCCGTCCCAACGGCCCCGAGGATATAGAGGGCGCCGTAAGATTCCCCCTGAGATGTCAGGTAACGACCCTGACTGAATCTGGACTACCGCTACCATGTTGAGTTTCACAATGTGATCACGGCAGAAGAAGAAAGAGTGTCCATTTCACCGCCACCGTCGAAAGTGTGACGGAAGTACTGTACTCGGAAATGTAAGCCGATAACCAAGAAAGGAAGTCGCAAAGTACGAAGAAAGGCTAATCCGAAAAGCGGGAGACGTTCTAATATGACTAAAATCTGCATGCAACTCGCCAAAAATCAGCCTAGATGTAAAGGTTGGGCTTCTTGCATTAAAGGAACTCTTAGACCGCATAGGGCATTCCTGGAGCTGGTCAAAGGCCAAAGACGACCAGAAGGCCGCAGAAGAGAAGGGCCAAAGAAGCGCTGAGGGCTAAGCTTAAAGATCATGCGCAGATAGCTGCACCATCAAACATCAATTAAAGAATGGCATCTAGCCCAATCGAATCAGATCGGGATAAAACAAGGAAGAGGCACTTGACGGGCATGGAACGCTAAATCAGGGGTTCCAGATAGTGCTGACAAAAGGAGCGAAAAAAGCCGCAAAGAAACTTCTTCAAAAAGTGCCAGATAATAAAGTTCGCACGGACGCTCAACAAGAAAAAAGACCTGATGCGAAACAGGAGAAAAAAAGATCCGGCGAAGACCCTGTCAGTAGGCACTGCTCGTAAAACCCCAAATTGGCCGATCCTATGCACCAACATGGCTATTAAAGCAGTAAGATTAACCCGGTAAAGCCACATACTGGTTGAATTCGGAGCAGAGAGCGACAATAAAAAAGCATTCTGCGACGCAGTAAAAAAGTCCTTGGCATAATGGCAACTGTAGTCTCGCTCGAGCCGATGGCAAAGATCGAAATAAGAGACAATAACTGCGTCACGAGGACAACGCATGGCCATCACTGACTTGAACGAAAAGGACGCCGAACGAGTTCTGAACGAGGGCAAAGTAAGAATAGGGTAGGTTGTCTGCAGGATACGGCGAAGAGCAGCGTCTCTTCAATTCTTCAAATGCCTTGGCTATGGCCACAGCGCACAAGTATACAAAGGACCTGTTATGTTACAAACGCGGTGAAATAGGATATAAAACTAAAGCGTGTAAAAGGGAGGCACACTATATCCTTTGCAAGGATCCTTATCCAAGACCGGGTCTTGGGCACCTCTTGGGATCAGGAAATGTCGGGTTTTCCAAGAAGCCATAGTCAAGGCAAAATCAGAACTGCGATGACCCGCATTCAGCAGGCAAACCTGCACCGCAGTTTAACTGCCCAAAACCTGCTTGAGCAGCTGGTGAGAAACATGAAAGCTAACTTTTTGCTGCATCATGGTATCCTGATGAAACTGGTACTATAGCAATCCTGGGACCACCTTTTTTAGTGTATGCCTAACGCCGAACGAGCCGATATTATCTTTCCAAGCCAAGCTTAACGCTTTGGAGGGCGCTGTCTTGGACGCTGTTGGCAACGTGCTCGTTGGGGGGAAATTTCAACGCTAAAGCAATCGAATGGGACATGCCTCAAGCACATCCACGGGGAAAACGAATCCTAGAAATGTGGCCAGGACGATGCTTGTCGCACAAAACGCCGGAAATACGCCGACTTTCCGCCATATTGGCTGTGAAGGAACCCTTAGTACGGAGGATACATAATTGAAAAGTATTAGAGGACTATTCAGTCCGTGATAATCTGTACATTCTGCTTAAGATCCGTGATATAGTCTCCCGACGTCCGTGCTCTTGACCTCCTACAATAGGGTGGAACATCGGAAGAATGGACGTCGAGAATTTCGTTGAGGTACTCACAGCGGCAACCGGGTAGCAGCATATAAGTCGGCGAAGAAATGGCTTCGCAAATTGATTGACAACAGCAAGTCTCGCTGCTGGCAAGATCAAGTGTACAAAGTCAACAAGGATCCGTGGGGCCTTGGCTACAAGCTAGTTATGTGGAAGCTTGGTGCCCTATGAACGCATTGCATGCATGATGCGGAAAAGATGGAGGAAATAGTGCGGACACTCTTCCTCGCCCATCCCGCCCGTGCTGACACTGCCCACAGTGAAACAGCAATCGAGTGCTCACTCTTCACACAGCCGGAACTGGAAGAGGCAGCTATATCATTGAAAGCAAGGAAGGCTTCAGGCCCAGATGGTGTTCCAGCTGAGATGTTGCAACTTGTCTATCACCATTGTCCTGACTAGTTACTCAGCTCATTCAACTCTTGCCTACGGGACGGGATTTTCCCCGGTATGAAGGAAGCTGGCGAGGCTCGTGCTGAACAGCAAGAGGAAGGGAAATCCCAGATCGCCCGTTATGCATGCTACACACTGCAGGGAAAGAGCTAGAGAAACTCATCAAGGGAAGAATCACTGACGCGATTCGTGCTGCTGGTGACCTATCTTCTCGGCAGTGCAGCTTTAGAACAGGACGCTCCACCATTGATGCGATTGTAGAGGTGGTGAGTGCGGTCCAAAAGGTAGAGGCACATAACCGCACCAAGCGACGGATCGTTCTGCTGGGAAGACTCGAGGTAAGAAACGCCTTCAACTCCGCTAGATGGGTGGATATTCCGGATACGCTGGAAAACACAAGTTCCAGAATATCTGATGCGGCTTCTGAGGGACTACCTGAAGGACCAAAGCCTGCTTTATGGTACGACACAGAGCCAACGAAAGATGGAAGTTACAACGGGTGTCGCCCAGGGATCTATCCTTTGTCCAGACTTGTGCAATGTGTCTTACTACGGGCTATTGAAACTGGAGATGCCAGATGAGTCACGCTTGATCGGCTATGCGGATGATGTTGCAGCTCTGGTCGTTGGACGCAACGTTGAACAAGCGCAACTTAGGCTAGGTAGGCTAATGCGCCGAATGAGAGACTGGATGACGGGTCGTGAGATCAGTTTAGCACTGGAGAAAACCGAAGTGGTCATCTTGACAAAAAAGAGAATCCCTAGAGTAAGGATGATCAGTATTGGAGACATACTCATCGAATGGAAGCTAGCGGAGAAGTACCTGGGGCTACTGATCGACTCGGCTGAGAAGGCTGCTTCGAGTGTAGCAGCTCTCAGTCGACATGGCCAACATAGAGTGACCCAGCCCATCAAGTAGACGCCTCTTGACAAGTACTGTAGGGTCAGTGCTACTGTATGGAGCAGAAATATGAGGCGACGCTCTCAGTAACGAGTTACACCGAAAACGCTTGGCACAGATACAGTGAAGAGGAGCACTGAGGATTACATCTTCATATCTGACAGTATCTGATTCGGCGGTGAGAGTTATTGAAGGCGAGATACAGGTCATCCTCCTTGCAAGCGAGTGCCCCGCTATTTACTTACGTCAAAGCGAGGACGCGAGGGATGCTGTTGCCCACGAGGAGAAACAGCGCTCACTCAACGATTGGCAGCAGTCTTGGGAGAATTGCACGAAGGGAAGGTAGATTGTGCACCTCATCCCGAATTTGAGACCATGCCTTAAATGAAGGCATGGTAGAACTGACTTCTATCTGATCCAGTTTTTGCGCGGGCATGTGTTTTCAGTCTTACCTGCAAAAATTGGTAAGTCACGGTCCCCCGATTGTCGGTTTTGCCCAGGAGAGGAAGACGATGGAACCAGGTGGCACATTATGTTCTGGCTGTTCTAAAAAATGAAAGGGATTCACAGCAGTTGGGGCTGGGAATTCCTCTTGCTCCCTCCCACCAGAAGGATCCCCTAGCTTGAAGGCGCCTCGCGGCGTAGCAAAACAAGACCTGGTCCGAAGTAATGTGTCAACGGTTACAGGCTAGGTTCTCAGGTTGACAGGGGAGGTGTTTAGTGAGTAGTCTGGTCACTCACGAGCATGGGCACCCCACAGTGCGTAAGTGGCATTCATCTCCCAACCACAAAAAGAGTTTAACTACTATACCTTCCAAACGAACACTTGATAGACGACGACTGCGCGTGGACGCCGGACCAGCTGTTCTCTCTTTAATTTCCCACGATGAGCTGAGAGAAGACCAGTCAAATGACACTTCTATGTGGACACTATGCACCGGCACTGTGTAGAGAGCCTCCTGTGGTCTTCTAACAGCTGTCCATTGGAGTCCCTCTTATCTTCTCAAAGAGCGGTTCGCAAGAAAGGAACGGAAAGACCTCCATCCTCTGAGAGCTAGGCAGGTGCCATTGGAGTAATTGAAGCCGCACAAGCTATCGCAAGAACTCGACCCCCAGCGCCCCCGAATCATCGGTCATGCAAGAGATGCTCGTGCTATTACAAGGATTCAACACCCGTAGGATAGTAAGAAGTGAAGATTGGAACATGTTCAATGCTCCGCTGGCCCACAAGCGAACGTCACCACACACACGTGACAATTGGATTTGGATCTGAATTCTTGGTCCTTACCCATAGGACGGCAATATGAACCGGCACGACTGCTTCCAGGCTCCAACATGAATCTAATGGGTCCTGCTTATCAACCCCGGACGAGTAGGTTCTTACCATCGTGAAGCCTAAGCTTGGCACGTGGCTAGAACTTGCATTTCAAATTGTTCATCGCCAAGGTGGCCACTGTGGTGATGTATGAAATGCTCACGGGCGACTCCACAGCATTGGCAGGATAGCTGCTTTTGTTGTTGAGAGGCCCAGTCTTGGAAGCCTATTGTAGAATTTTTGCCACCACACCGCAGCAACGCTAGTCTCCCCTGAAAGAAACTTTACGGTCAGCATTTCCAACTATTGATAAGGACGAGCGCATATGAGATGAAATGGAGTCACGCTGTTATTGACCCGGCAAAACTTTTCGAGCGGACCTTCTGTGCCTCAATGATCGACTGACAACATCTGCGAAAATAATCATTACATCTGCCACTTATTTACTAAGAGATGACAAGAAGCTAACTCGTAACGTAAAAAAATAAAATAAAAAGTTTCTCCTTTTAACGACCGAATGGTGATCGAGAAAAAGTTAATTCGTAATGGAAAAAAAATTAATCAAAAGTTTCTTCTTTAAACTAACGACTGGTGATCTCAGCTATCTCAACTATCCAACGAGGATAGACGCAGAGAAAATAAAATCTTGCATCTGGTAGAAATCAGTGGATACAATCACAAACATAGTTTCAAAAACGCAACATCAAGCGTGTACGTCAGACACAGGAATGCCAGTAAAAATATAAAACAAACTCTCTCGTTAACTGAGCCGCGAAATACGAATTTGGAAAACATAGTTTTTTAAGAACCTGCGTACATATAAGGAACAAAAGCATACTGTTTGTTTTATTTATTTACTCAAAATATTGAAAGTGTGTAGTCCAAATCAACGGTAGTTTACTCGTATAATGCAACGCAAAAAAATTTCTTAAATCTACATAATATCCGGTCAACACTTGAACGATCGAACAATGCAAAGTCAAAGTCAAAAGAGCTTTATTCAATACTAATCGTTATAAATTTTCAAAGAATGTAAAGCAAATTCCACACAATAAAAATATTAAAACTTAATGGCCCAAATGGCGCTCTAAATTTATACGTTATCAATAACACACATTTAATCGAAAAAAAATCGCAAATTCAAATTAATTAAGATTATTACATATTTAATGTAAATTCACAACAATGTATTAAAAAATTTTCAACAGATGTTGAAAATTAAACAAAATGCCTGAGCATACTATACTAACGCAAGTTAGGAGTTCGAATGCAAAAATACAATTTTTGGACATTCTTGGCCTTCAATCTATTTCGTCTTGCTGAAAAGAGTCCAGCTTTAGAAAAAGCTCGTGCATATTGACATGGCTATCATCCCAAGGTATTCTCATGCTAACGGTGGACAATTCAAATAAATTACTTCCCTACTCTTCGAGATATATGTTTCTCTTCCGAATATTGATGAATTTCTAATAACACATATGATACTGGTGACGAGTTATCAAAGTCTCCCCAAATAATATGCGGCATCATTGTTTCTCTCAAAGACAGACTGATTACTGCAGTAGTCTCAACGTTTTCAGATCTCGACCTTCTTCTTCTTCTTCTTAGCACTACAGCCCCTCTCGGGCCTTCGCTTCCTGCAAACAGCGCCTCCAACTGTCTCGGTCCGTTGACCGCGTCATCCAATTCCGAAGTCCGAGCAGCGATGAACTGTCTTCATCGACCGAGTCAGACCAGCGTTTCCTCGGTTTTCCCACTGGCCGCCGGCCTTCAGTTCTTCCAACGAATACCTTCTTGGGTTTCCGTTGTTCGTCCATACGATTCATGTATCCAGCCCATTGCAGGTTCCGCAGTCTTACAATCGTTGAGACCTCCGGTTCGTCAAAAATTTCATACAGCTCATGGTTGTATAGAATTCGCCATTGGTCCCCGTCAAGCTTTGCTCCGATTATTCGCCTCAGGACCCGTCGCTCAAAGACGTTCAATATATTTGCGGATGCTTGGGTTAGGGTCCATGTTTCACACCCATAGCATAACACAGGTCTTATTACAGATTGTATACTTGGAGCTGTGTTTTCCTGTGTATGCAGCTGGTCTTCAAGATCGTCAATACTGAATAGATCTCGACCTGCATCTAATTAATTCCGAAATTCAACGTGCAGAGTTTCTCTGATTTTGGTTAGAGCGTCTGTATCATCGAACTCCTTTTGTTTAAAGCGAGGATCTAGATATGTCGCTTTTGCATACACTTCATTAAATTGTATACGCTCAAAGCAACTGTGCAAGTCTTCCAACAACAAGCCTTTAATTTGAATCCCTTATCAGAAACTACAACATTTTTTTGTAAAACTGTTACCAAATGAAATAACCTTTGGTATGGGAACTATTTTTTCAGCACTAGGCGCATTTGTAAAAAGTTCAAAGGGTTATTTTAATATTCTTCATGCTTCCGCTGTCAACGTATCAACAGGACTGTGCATAACACCCAGAGCAGTTTCTATCGACTCCTGAATATTGATGAATCGCTGTAACATAAAGTAGGTTGAGTTCCAACATGCGATGACATCATTAACTAGTGGTAACGAGTGCCTACTATCACCAATTTGTTGCTGGAAGGATTTGAACTTCTCAGTGGTTGGAACACTTCGGTGGAAAAAATCAATTATCCTCGTTACTTTTTTTGCGACAGCTTTCCTCAAATCAAAATAATGTTGCTCGAACATGTTTCTGCTAAAAGTTGTTCGGGATGGAAGTTTGTATAGTGAGTCGATTTCAGCCATGGGCACTCTGAAACCTTCATCTTCAACCATCGAAAATGAGTGCAGATCCATCATTATCGTTTTGAAAACACGCTCAGTACTTTTTCGGTCACAAGTGATTGTAAGTGGACGGGAAGTGAACTTCGTTATTTTGGGTTGATTTCTTTGACCCATCAAATGTATTTTAAGTGACACCACATTTTGTTTCCTTATCGAGGAAGCCAAACAGTTTCCAGGATCGACATCCACTACCAGCGGAGTTGTCACCTCAACAAAATAGCTTTCACTTGCAACAAGAGTACTTGTTGCCCTTTCCATAATTTCAATAGTTGGATTCTTGTTTTTCAAGTGCTTGATTAGGTTCGAAGTAGCACCATCTTTGTAGGACAAAATTTGCTTGCAAGCATCGCACTTTGCTTCTCCTTCTGCATCCATGGAAAAATGCAACCAAATGCTTCTACGTTTTCTTTTGAATTGTTCGATAGCAGCCATATCTTAACATATTTAATGAAAAACTTGTCATTGTAAAATATTAGAGCGAATGTTACAATTACTCAAAAGTTCTTAAATACTTGAAGTTATCGTAATATTATCCAAAAGCAATCTATTAAAGGAGAAATGCTTCGATATATAGCTTTACCAAAAGTATGTATTTAAACGAATTTTGATCAATGTTTGGAATACAATACACTTTCTATAAAAAGCTACTTTATAGTACTCATTTTTGGATTAATAGCACCCTAAAATAAATGAAAGATTTATAAATATTCCTTTAAAAGCACTATTTATTTCGGGGACAAATTGTCTCTTTGATCAGTGGCGATATTCGAATATCGCCATTGTTGAAAGCAACAATTTGTCCCCGAAATCTCGATACCTGGCAAGTAAAAAATAATTAGTGCTGCTTAAAAAATATTTATATGTCTCTCACTTATTTCGAGAGGATATTTAATTTAAATTTGATAACTTCCATTTGCGAACATTACTTGAAATAAAAAGTTGTGCTAATGATTACATATATATATATATATATATATATATATATATATATATATATATATATATATATATATATATATATATATATATATATATTGTCGCGTGTTTTCGGTTCGCGGCCAATAATTTTAATGTTCTAGGGAAGTGAAAACGCAATGTCTTTTAAATTAACTTAAAAGAGTTTATTCAATTAATCACAAAAATGCACAATTACTTATTTTAGTATTTCACAATTTTAATTTTCACTAAGTCTATAAATTTGTCATTCAACTGTCCACTTAAAATCACTTCGCACTCAAACAATCAATCGTCTTTACTTCGCGTTCCACTATATCGCAGTTTTCTATCGCGGTTGTAATGAATGAATCCCCCCATTCATTCAGCTCGCCTTTATATAGGGTCTCTACCTATTCACCCATTTCTCGTACATTGGCGAATGTTCTACCGAGAGGTACCTGGTAGATTCGAGCAAATTAATTAATGGAGTGACGTCACTTGCAGATGTTGATCATGCTTGTTGGGTTCTCGTGGGTTCGAGTAAATTCATTTGTTGACGTTCTTAATGATTATGAAAACAATTGCAGCTCGCAGAATTATTTGTATATGTAATTATTTGTACATGTAACAATATATATATATATATATATATATATATATATATATATATATATATATATATATATATATATATATATATATATATATATATATAAATATATATATATATATATATATATATATATATATATATATATATATATATATATATATATATTTGGGAGGCGGACGCGGCATTAAAAACGGGTTTAAGAATGACAACGTACAAGAAGATTTCACTTATGAAATAAAACTTAAAAGCTGGTGAATCCTAATATTAATCTAATTCAAATTATTAAGGTACTCACAAATCTACGTGTGGCCTGTTTTCCTCGGAACCATCCTTAACGTACTAAAAACTGTCATTATCTCATTCAAAATCAAAGTCAAAAGCGCTTTATTCAATATTAATCGTTATAAATTTTAAAAGAATATAATGCAAATTTCAAACAATAATAATATGAAAACTTAATGACCCAATTGGCTTTCTAAATTTATACGTTATCAGTTAAACACATTTGATCAAAAAAATAAAACCAAAGCAAATTCAAATTAATTAAGATTATTGCATATTTTATGATTCGATTGGAAAAAGGAGAAAAAACCAACCAACACCTCCAAAATTATTTATAATTTTAACACAACAGCGAACTTTTACCCTAAACCTAATATGTTATAACCTAATTCTAATAAAATTCAATCAAAAACTTTATCTTACCAAAAAAATGCGATCACAATGGTCCTAACCTAAGCGTTTAACTTTATCTCTAAAACTAATATAATAAACATATCATATACCTAACCTATCCCTAATTTTTAACACAAACAGGCAACAACACGAGATGTAGCAATAATGAGATGAAACTTAAATACTAAGTAACGAAAAACACAAAAACTGAAAATAAACACAAATAATTTAGATATTGTCATTCAGTCGCCAATACCTGGATTGCTCCGTCTCAGCTCGGCCAGCTTCAACGAATCTAGCAAATGAGTATCTCCATTGGAATTGTTGGTCTCGTGAACTCAAATTCGGAGGATATTTTATCTTCTTATCGGTGGCCCGTCTATATATGTGATATATGACTGGGACGCCGTCCGAATCAAAAACATATCGATTCATGTCCAAATACACGAATGCTTCTAGAGGAACGAAACCAGTAGCGAGGCAAGTTTCAATATACCCGCCAGCCATGATGTGGAAATCTTTCCAATTACGTTTCAGGTCTTGACTGACCCCCTGCAGCGTTGTCCGAAACAAAATTGTTCTGCACTGCTGCGCATTGATTTTCATTCGTCAATTGTCAGTGTACAGCTGCACATCATTAGACATTTTTTGGAGATTGCTCTGAACTATTGTAGCTTTTCGGTCTGCCGTATAGATGATCAGATCATCAGCAAACGCTACCAATGATCGCGTTAGAGAGACGTTAAAATCAAAGCCGTTCAACAGCTTGCGTATGAACATTGAGAAGAGCAGAGGCGCAGTAACTGTTCCCTGCTGTAGACCATTCAAGACCTTGAATTCGCGCATTGTTGTTAGTTACAACAAACGATTTCCCGTATAACATATTACCCATCATGGCGACAAGGTGTCTGGGGAACTTGTCCTGAAGGAGTTTAAAAATTAGTCCATCTAACCACACCGTATCGAAGGCTTTCTCCATATCAATGAGACATGCTCCAACGCATTGTCTATCATTTAGTTTCCAACAGATGTCTGAGGTTATTTTCGTTATTGCATGTGTGGTCGAATGCCTGGCACGAAAGCCAAATTGGCAATTCGGCACCAACTCATATTTCTCAATGTGGGAGTTTAATGCTCTGTTGAGTATCACTTCAAACACCTTGCTTATGTTAGGCAGCAAGCTGATTGGGCGACAGATTTTAGGGCATGAAGATTTTTTTCCTTTTTTTAAGATCGGTTATACCTTGGCCTTTTTCCACTTATTTGGGAAATATGAATTGCTCAACATGTTGTTGAACAATATGCAATAATTCCTAATAGAAACCTAAGGCAAATGTCGGAGAACTACATTTGGAATACCGTCAATATCACATGATTTCTTGTTGTTTATCTTGCGAAATATGAAACACAAGTCTTCATAGCTGACAAAATAATCAATAAGATTCAAGCTCGGTATGAGGTCAGATGTTAATGTTTTATTGAAATGAAGAATTGATTGGCCGTTCAGTCTTGATTTGAAGTCGGAAACTTTTGCTTCAACGACTTCTGAAAATATTTCATTTCCTTTCAGGGTTTGGTAGATGAACCAATTCAAAATGTGTTCCAATCAGGGCGAATTTATGCAATCCCTCACATATAATCCTGTTTCCATTTCTACCCGGAGTCGTACTATCAATTTCGATACCAGCCCTATCGAGAAGATTTATCTCATCACTAGCGACTTCAAGATTCGATATCTTCACTCAAGACTTCTTACGGAATATTCTATTCACTTTCGCGAAAACGCCATCTGGGTCCTGATTGCTAACCTCACTCCTGAAGTATGAACGGATTAAGTTACTGACATTCTTCAGGTGTAATTTCAAAAAAGCCAACGAGGGATGGTTGTAGTCCAAAATTCGTCGATAAATATTGTTGACGCGTGTGAGAAGGCTTTTCAATCTTTTCAACCTTGCAATGGGTGGTGTTTCATATCTGTAATGTGACGCCTGCGCCCAGGAATCGAAGTGATTCCGATCCCGAACCCTTGTAACCTGCCAGATGGATATGTCCTCGAAGTGCCAGCGGACTTCATCTGTTGTGCGGATATCGTTGTGCAGAAAATATTTTTTTTCTGTCCAAATATTTATATCCGTGGATATAAATATTCGAAATATAGAATTAATCCAACCCCGGCACATTTCGAGACATACACATCTGGAAATGCCCCTCCACCGTGGCCATCGAGAAAACTATGCCACTGGCGACATCTGAAGAAGCACATTTCCGCCATATGAAGTGCCATTCCACGCACATATGTTTTGTCCGAGGTGACAACCGGAAATTTCGACAGCACATGGAGGCGCTAAACGTCATCATAAAGTTCTTCGTGATAATATCGAAGGTATTACAAAACCAGCTATACGTCGTTTGGCGCGACGTGGTGGAGTGAAACGTATTCCCTGTTAATCTATGAAGAAACGCGTGGTGTGCTTAAGGTGTTTTTGGGAAAACGTTATTCGTGAGGCAGTGACATTCACCGGAGCAGAAACATTAGGAAAGAGGTTAGTTTAGTTAATAACTAATTAGAAAAGTTTAGCAATATTTTGTCTGGTCTGCAGCGGAAGGCAGGGCGTTTATCTCATCCAATCAATCCCATCAATCCAAGTTATCGACCGATAAATGAGGGTGTTGCTGAACTGGACGCCTCGCAACATCCCAACAGATGCCTGGTCGAGGAAGGTGACATATTTATGGATAAACATACAGACGGATCTTTGGAGGTTAGCAAGTGAGTTTTATGTTGAAATATCGGCAGTGCCCACGTCATTCATTTGACGGAATAAGTTCCGGGCAACCGGAATCGCTGCCATAGTGGAGTTTAGGCGCAGAGTTTCGGATATAACGAAACCTTGTTAATTAAGTATCTGATGCAACATTGCTCACTATGAAAATTTCTCACCTAAATGCATCTCATCAACTCTGAAGGCGAGTAAAGTAGGCAAATTAGTTAGATCGCCGAAAATATGTTTACCCGCGGTTTGTGTTGTACGCAATGCCGAGGTTGAGAGCAGGTGACAAATATTGGGGGTCATAATATGATCAACTCAATTAGTACATGATTGATTTAGAAACATCTCAATAACGAGGAATTAATTGAGTTTATTTGAGAAGAGAATTATTGATTAGTGTTCCCGATGTTTTTGATATCTAAAATTATTTGCAAGAATTTAATTTCTATCGAAATATTCAATGCCTAGTTCAATTTAATAATATAGGTTAGTTTATTATATATTATTTTTAAATGTTAGGTTTTTTTTTGTGTTTTTATATTTCAATAGCAATTAATCCAAACAACATTATTTTGAAGAGCATGTGAAATTATTTGACCTGCGAGGAAATGACATTTAGAATACTTGATTATTTTGAAATATCAAATTATGTTCAGTTCCAAATTTTAAGGACTAATCAATTCACCATCATTACTTTCAAGTAGAAAAATTAAAAGGCCTTTTAAATTTTTCTAAATTAAATCTACACTATTAATTCTGTAATGCGGAAGTCTACAGAAGATTCATCCTCGCTCAATATGAAAATTGTTTTACAGATCTAGCTTCGTGAAGACATTTTGCATATGTCAAAAAAAAAAAAAAAAAACATACATCTCAGTGAATTTTTGAAAAAAAAAAATTGAATTTTATATTTGAAACCATATTTTGCATGCTCAGGAGTGTTAAAAAAGAAAATGAAATAGCAACAAAATCCCCAGAATCAATTTCGTGGTAATTTTAGAGGTGGTAATAATTGGTAATCAAATGTAATTAAAAACAAAGTGAAATTGAAACAAACGAAGGCCGAGTTTTGAAAGAACATAATTATAGAATGTTTTTAAATTGCATTGAAACGAGTAGAAAATTACTACCAAAAAAATGCGATATTTGTGTACAAATGAACTAGTGTGTGGATGCGAGAGTGCACGGTTGAATTTTTAGATAAATACGAGTATAAGTAATGTAAAATCTTTGGGCATAAAATTAATATTTTGTTTGTAAAAAGAAAGTTATTATGGAACATAATCGAAGCTTCTATAATTGAATTCGGATGAGATCTCACGAAAAACAAAGTATAATTAACTGTGTGTTTAGTTTAGGAGTGTGAAATGATAATTGAGTTGTTTTCACTATATTCAGAAATGAAGAAAAAAAAAATGTTTTTAAAAGACGTAACTATGTTCAGAAGTAATTGCTTAGTAATATGTAGTCTTTAAACTGATGCGAGTGTTGATATTGTGTGTAAATAGTATTTGAAATTTTCGTTCCTTCAATGAAGTTTAATCTAAGATTTTAATACATTCATTCATTCTTTATTGATGAACGTTAGTGGAGAGAAAATACTTACGAGCATTGTAAAAAGTTATGAATCCTTAGGGATAAGATGTTATTTCTTCATTTATCCAAGAGCGTGATTATCCCTCAAATGTTAGAAAGGAAATCACTTGAAACTAATATGCGAATAGTTTTATTGTATTGGAATTACATAGTAAGTCAAGTAATGCAGGGCATTTAGGGATTTTAATTTTAAAATTGACATTCATCTATAAGACTTTGAGTAATCGGAATAAAATTCATACTATTCAAGAGCAAAACCTCTTGTTCACCTTAAAGTTTAAAGTAGCTTCTAATTTCAGATCAAAAAAAAAGCAATGTTTACAAGCAAATATCAATATTTCTCTTTTCCTTATATCGGCTCTTAAATTAAAAGTCTGTTTTTGTTTTGCTTGAACCAAAGCATTCTTCAAACTATTCGTGTTTCATCTAGGAAATCATCTTTTTCACTTGATTTTAAGGTTTAGGGTGCGTGTGAATGGATTTTATTTCCAAAATGTTCATATGAACTTGCGCTCTTTTAAGACTTATAAACAATACACAGCTAGAGTGATAGTTCTAATAACCTGCTGGTTTGCACCAGGAGATATAGGATAGTTCCCCCCAAAATTTCATATAGCATAAAACATATTACTGCATTAGAATTTAGTTCAGTAGAATGCATAAATTGCTGTAATACCCACTAATCAAACATGAACGTATATGACTGGTTATTAAAAATAACAGGGTTCTAGATAGCTTGCTATTTCATTTTTCTTTTGAGGTTTCATTGTTTTCCTTTTAGAAAAAGTTTAATATATATATTCAGTAATACTGCATTCATCATTGTGACGCGATTATTTGCATATTGTATAAAAATGTGCGTTATTCTCTTTTTGTGTGTTGCATTCTAGGGTAAACAGATATATTAAGGATTTCTCTGTATAATTATAACCAACGCAAATTTAAATTGAAAATAAGATGAATTGCTAAAGTAACCCACGACTTTCCTTTTTAGTGACTCTTCTTTTTCAGTGGGAACTGAGAGTGTAGGGTAAGTATGCCGTCGCAAGGGTAGGGTTTCTGCAAATCCGCTGAAGTCGGTTTCGCGTCGCGCGCGGTACGCGGTACCTTTGTTTGTTTCGTCATTTCCTTAGAGTAGTTTCTTTCGATTTAATTTCGAGTAGCCTATTTTTCGGTACCGCGTCGGTGAATCGGTAACGCGCCTATGGGATTTTGTAGCGTTTTTTTTTTTGATTTGAGATCTGTGGATAGATCGCATCCAGACTTAACGTAATGTAGGTTTCTCGTTCTGGATGAGTAATTGTTGACGCGTTTAGAAAACGGGCAATTTCAGGTGACTGAAATATTGTAATTGAGCGTAATCCATTCGGAGACCCGCGACCGAAATCCTCTCCGAACTAGCTGGCCGACAAGCAGTCACCGCGTGAATGGATTACGGTGCACGGATTGGTTGACCTGTTGGTACCATCCGTTGGCACTACTCAGACTTAACGTCTAGAACCGATGAGAGGTCGGTTCCGCGTTCGAGTTGAAGTTAGGAAAATCATTACAAATGGCGCCCAACGTGGGGCCCAAACAACATCCTAATGGGGAAAGAACTTCGCGTCTTCTGACGAGTTGGTCCTTTACGGAGGATGTAAGGTACTTTGGTACTCGAGTCCCACTATCAGGAGCAGTGGAATTGTGTGATACACATTAGAGGTCGCTTCACGTGAGTTGTAGCTTCCGCTCTCCTTTGCTTGATTTTGCTTTCGCGACAGAATCCTTCCGATGTGTTGTCCCAGGTTAACCCCTGTAAGGACCTTCTATTTTCTTGATGGAACTGCCAGTCTGATGGGTTTACCTATCAGCATGGACTCTCAAGAAAATAGAAGGCTACCTTGCCTTTATGTCGCGGAAGGATTCTAACTATTTCTTATGCGTGTTAGACGAGTGGTATCGGTTCAACGTTCGATGGCGTATGCTGGAGTTGCGAAGCCCGGAATGCTTCCACGCGTCGGGAATTTTGACCGCGTACAAAGTCGTTACGGTAGCTCTACCACTTGTCTCGTCGAGTCACTTTAACGTAGTTTAGAGACGGTTTTTTGTAATGTATGTGGGTTATGGGGTAATTTTCGTAAATCGACCGAAGCACCCTTTCTTCGGCAGAATACCACGCACTCTCTTTTCCCGTTGGAGGAGTCGACCACTGAAAAGGAAAGTGTATCAAATAATTTTTTTTCTCCTATCATTATATTAATAGCTCGCCACTATCGGCCACTCAATTAACATTAAATTCTTTTTTTTTTCACTTATATAATAGGAATAAGTATATTTTATATATATTTTTTTTTCTTCTCTTCTCGGTTCATACTAGCAACCACCCATAATAAACCCACACAAAATGGCAACGAAGCGGACGCCCGATAAGCGGTGGACCCGGTCCAAAACGGTCCAACCCGCGAACTGTGGAATCTGTTTCGAGGACGTAGTGGAGGGTGTACACAGCGTGCGATTGGATTGTGGACATTTATTCCATCGTGCCTGTGTACAACAGCTCCTCCTCACGTCAGAACTGTGTCCCTTATGCCGGCGACCCATAGATCGGTCTGCCCTAGACGTCCCCATCGGAACGCCCCTACCAACGCGCGGAGCAGTGGCGAAAGGAGCTCCAGAAGCCGAACCGTCACAACCACTCTTAGACCTGCAAGGAGCAGTAGGCGGTGAAGTTCCGGCTGCGAGTGTCGTGTCCGAGGTGACAACCATGCCTTCCGCCCACTCCATTGACACCCTCGTGGCGTTGATGAGGGATATGTCGGAGAGGATTGGCAACCTGGAGGGAAAGATCCAGAATCTCCCGTTGAGCCAACCACCCAGCCGCGTGAGAACTCCGCTTGGCTGGGAGCCAAATCCCAGTGTGGCGATGCCCCACTCCCGACAATCCGAGCAATGGGTCCCACCTCCAAGGAACTCGGGAATGGATCCCAGAGCTCCCGAATACAGACCGCGACACAGTACCGGACCTCCGTTGGGACCTCCAGCCCCCGAGGCAGTTCAGTACCACAGGTCAATCGAGGATGTGATTCCCCCCGGGAACGCCTTGGCACCTTTTCGAGACCCGACACCTCGTATCATGGAGAGTTGGCGCCTGAACTTTACAGGGTTCAACGATATGATATCGGCGGACCGGTTCCTTTTCCGGATTCAGGCGTTGGTGTCCAGCACCCTGGGAGGTGATTCCTCGGCCTTCCTCCGGCATGCACATCTTTTGTTCAGCGGCGACGCTGCCGACTGGTACTGGAGCTTTAAAGAGTCAACGCCACGTCCCACTTGGCACTCTTTCAGTGCAGCCTTCCGCAATCGATTTGAGGATGGCTTCACTGAGAGAGAGCTAAGAGAGCAAATAAAGAAACGGAAACAAGGCGCTCACGAACCGTTCGACCAGTACTACACCAGTATAGTGAGATTGAGCACTCGCCTGCGAAATACCATGCCCGAGGACGAATTGGTAGAAATTATCAGAGAGAACATGCGCTGGGACCTCCAGAACAGCCTGCTACATTTTCCCATCAACACCATACAGGGATTGCGCCTCCATGCGCGTAGACAAGAACACTTGGATGAGCGACGAGGTACCTTCCGTCCACAACCTCGCATAACGGGACCAAATCCCCGAAATCATCACACCGCGGAGTTGATGGCAGCGGACCACCTGCTTGCTGATCCAGTACCAGTACCGAGGAGCGGAGCACCACCGGAGCTTGAGGACCCAGCATTGATTAATCGACCCTCCCTTGAAGCAATTACTAGCCCGACGGTCTGTTGGAACTGCCGACAACCGGGACATCGGTTCTATGCATGTCCAGCGGAGCCGACGCTTTTCTGCTACCGCTGCGGGAAGGCCGACACATACGCACCTGATTGTGCAAATTGCAAAGGGCGAAAAAACTTGTCACCGAGTGCCGCGACCACCCGTCGGCACTCCTAAACCCCGGACGAACCAATCCAGACCCCATCACTAGTCAGGACCCAGCTTCCAACATGACTCCAATTCTGCTGACTCGCACCGCTAACCACAATTCTCCCGAAGTTCCACAACCGACGCCGTCCTTCACCGATGCCAACGCGCAAGGGAATGATAGCGAGGCGAAAGTTCCTTGGCATGTAAAACCTTTTCATGTCAGGCTGCGGAATTACTTGGCTACTCGACAGCGCATCTTCCATGAGGAATTGGCCACAACTGTCCCACCGCGAAGCAAGCGAGCCACGCGTCGGATGCGGAGCTTCTGGAGAAAAGTCAGGCAGTCGAGGAAAGTGTTGAAGGGCATATACTTAGACGAATTATTGAGGGATGATGTTCGGCCATATGCGTCAGTACACCTCCTGCAAAAACGAGTATCAGGCTTAGTCGATACGGGAGCCAGTGTGAATTGCATCTCTGCCGAGTTTGCAGGGGAGGTACTGGCCAAGCACGCGGACCAAATCCGTCATTTCACCTCCTGGTTAAGCACGGCGGACGGAACTCGTCACTCTGTAGTGGGAAAAATTATGACGGATGTCACCTTTAAAGGGGTAACTAAACCTATGGAATTTTTCATCATACCTCAGTTAACCCAGAATCTTTATTTAGGAGTGGATTTCGTTCGAAAATTTAACTTGGCCCCGGCACTATTTTCCGGTTCGACCCTGGAGTCCGTCACCACCGTTCCTGACCAATCTCAACCCACTAACTTATTACGGCATACACTGGATGTAACTCAGCAACTGCGTCTCGACTCGGCTATATCGGCTTTTCCCTCGCACGAGAAGGAAGGTCTCGGGCGGACTGCTCTGGTGTTCCACACTATAGATGTGGGGGATGCTAAACCCATAAAACAGAGACATTTCGCCATATCTCCGGCGAAGGAAAAATCGTTATATGCCGAAGTGGATCGAATGCTAGCATTAGGCGTAATCGAAGAATCACAGAGCGCGTGGGCTTCCCCAGTCACCTTAGTTGTCAAGCCGAACAAGGTCCGGTTATGCTTAGATGCCAGACGCTTGAACGCCGTCACAGTCAAGGACGCATATCCTCTACCGTTGATCGAAGGCATTTTGAGTCGATTGCCTAAAGCCCATTTCATCACGAGCTTAGACCTCAAGGACGCCTTCTGGCAAATTCCTTTAGACCCCGGTTCAAAGGAGAAAACAGCCTTCACAGTCCCAGGCCGGCCCTTATATCAATTCGTGACCATGCCATTCGGATTGTGTAATGCCCCCCAAACAATGACGCGCCTTATGGATAAGGTGATACCACCTCATTTGCGGCACCAAGTTTTCGTTTACTTGGACGATCTGCTGCTTATAACCGAGACCTTTGACGAACACATCGACCTGCTTCAGGAGGTGGCTCTACACATCCGGAGGGCAAGATTAACCATCAACATAAGGAAGAGCCAGTTCGTGATGACGGAGGTGAAGTATTTAGGTCACATCATTGGGCATGGGCATATCAAGACCGATCCGGAAAAGACTCAAGCGATTGACGTTTTTCCATTACCCAAGACCACCAAACAGTTACGCCGATTCTTAGGCTTATGCGGATGGTACCAGCGTTTTGTACGTGACTATGCCACCATTACCACTCCTTTGACCGACATGCTGCGTAAGGGACGTAAATTCGTCTGGGAAGAGCCCAGCTTGCGAGCCTTTGAAGAGCTAAAGAAGAGTCTGACTACAGCCCCCGTACTGCACAGCCCGGACTTTGACAAACCGTTCTCAATCCATTGTGACGCGAGTCAACATGGGGTGGGAGCAGTCTTAGTCCAGGTTGCACAAGACGGCGAGGAGAGACCTATAGCCTTCATGTCTCACAAGCTGAACCCAGCCCAGCGAAATTACACGGTCTCCGAGCAAGAATGTTTAGCCGCGGTGTTGGCAGTGAAACGCTTCCGAGCCTATGTGGAGGGACACACCTTTGAAATCGTTACGGATCACGCTTCTCTGAAATGGCTAATGAGCCAGACTGATCTCAACGGTAGATTGGCCAGGTGGGCACTGAAACTCCAGGCATTTGACTTCACAATTCGCCACCGAAAAGGAAGCCAGCATGTAGTCCCCGACACCCTATCCAGAATGTTCGCCCCTGAAGGAGCCGAGTTGGTCCAAGAGGACGACAGCCCCCAATTGATCGATCTGGACCATCCTGCCTTCAAGTCAGCCAGCTACACCCAACTGATTCACACTATCCAGAACCAACAGCCCCAGCTTCCTGAACTGCGGTTGACGGATGGATTTATTTACAAGCGGATGGGACACGCATCCGGAGACCCCATACAAGAAGAAGAACAGTGGAAGTTGTGGGTGCCCGAAGAATTAACCACTGATCTTATCCGACGGGCTCATGACCACCCATCAAGTGCGCACGGCGGATACGGTCGTACACTTAGGCGGTTGAAAACCTGTTTCTTTTGGCCTAAGATGGCACAACAGATAAAAGCGTACGTAGCCTCCTGTGAGCTATGCAAGTGCACTAAAGCGCCCAACACCATTCTTCGACCACCCATGGGTAAGGTTGAGGTCCCCGAACGCGTGTTCCAGCGCTTGTACATTGATCTTATCGGTCCTTACCCTCGATCTGCTTCGGGTCACACGGGAGCTGTCGTGGTCCTGGACCAGCTCTCCAAATTCCCTATCATAGAACCACTACGTAACATGCACACTGGACCTATAATCAGCTTTTTGGAGAACCGAGTCTTTCACATGTTTGGAGTTCCGGAGAAACTTGTCTCCGACAATGGGGTCCAGTTCACCTCCAGCAAGTTCCGAGACCTAATGTCCAAATACGGCATCATCCACCAACGAACTGCCGTCTATTCACCACAAGCCAACGCATCCGAACGACTGAATCGTACGCTCATAGCGGCCATTCGCGCCTATGTCCACCCGAATCAGAGGGACTGGGATCGCAAATTGTCCGCCATCACTAGTGCACTGCGCTCGTCGTACCACGCCACGACCGGCATTTCGCCGTATTTCGCAGTGTTCGGCCAGTACATGATCTGTCATGGGAGCGCTTACCGGCTATTGCGGCAGCTGAAATCGCTAGAGGACCCAATCGTGGTTCTAGAACCGCACGAAAAGCTCCAACTTCTGCGAGATCAACTGCGGGAGAAGATTGAAGAAAGTAGACGGATGGGAGAGGAGCGGTACAACTTGCGATCTCATCCTTCTGGCTTTAAGGCCGGCGACGAAATATATCGTCGAAACTTCCGACAGAGCGATGCCACCCGCCATTACAATGCCAAACTAGACAAGAAATTCGTGAAGTGTCGAGTCATACAAGTCATAAGCCCCACCCGATACCTCATCGCGGACATGACTGGTAAGACCCTGGGAATTTACCACGCAAAAGACCTTAGACGATGAAGTGCAACTAATTCCCACGAGAAACCTTGGCTTATCCCAAATCTCTGCCTAGACGAAGGCCTCCGAATAACACCTGACTTCCTACTTTATAGTCACTGCCGAGTCTTCACGAACAGGGTTGTAGCCTATCCTTCGAAACGGATCTTCGACCCGCCACGTCCCTAACCAAGACCTGTTACCAAGGAGACGGGATCGTAATTACTTCGATTTTGGGGGGGGGAATGTGTAATGTGACGCCTGCGCCCAGGAATCGAAGTGATTCCGATCCCGAACCCTTGTAACCTGCCAGATGGATATGTCCTCGAAGTGCCAGCGGACTTCATCTGTTGTGCGGATATCGTTGTGCAGAAAATATTTTTTTTCTGTCCAAATATTTATATCCGTGGATATAAATATTCGAAATATAGAATTAATCCAACCCCGGCACATTTCGAGACATACACATCTGGAAATGCCCCTCCACCGTGGCCATCGAGAAAACTATGCCACTGGCGACATCTGAAGAAGCACATTTCCGCCATATGAAGTGCCATTCCACGCACATATGTTTTGTCCGAGGTGACAACCGGAAATTTCGACAGCACATGGAGGCGCTAAACGTCATCATAAAGTTCTTCGTGATAATATCGAAGGTATTACAAAACCAGCTATACGTCGTTTGGCGCGACGTGGTGGAGTGAAACGTATTCCCTGTTAATCTATGAAGAAACGCGTGGTGTGCTTAAGGTGTTTTTGGGAAAACGTTATTCGTGAGGCAGTGACATTCACCGGAGCAGAAACATTAGGAAAGAGGTTAGTTTAGTTAATAACTAATTAGAAAAGTTTAGCAATATTTTGTCTGGTCTGCAGCGGAAGGCAGGGCGTTTATCTCATCCAATCAATCCCATCAATCCAAGTTATCGACCGATAAATGAGGGTGTTGCTGAACTGGACGCCTCGCAACATCCCAACAGATGCCTGGTCGAGGAAGGTGACATATTTATGGATAAACATACAGACGGATCTTTGGAGGTTAGCAAGTGAGTTTTATGTTGAAATATCGGCAGTGCCCACGTCATTCATTTGACGGAATAAGTTCCGGGCAACCGGAATCGCTGCCATAGTGGAGTTTAGGCGCAGAGTTTCGGATATAACGAAACCTTGTTAATTAAGTATCTGATGCAACATTGCTCACTATGAAAATTTCTCACCTAAATGCATCTCATCAACTCTGAAGGCGAGTAAAGTAGGCAAATTAGTTAGATCGCCGAAAATATGTTTACCCGCGGTTTGTGTTGTACGCAATGCCGAGGTTGAGAGCAGGTGACAAATATTGGGGGTCATAATATGATCAACTCAATTAGTACATGATTGATTTAGAAACATCTCAATAACGAGGAATTAATTGAGTTTATTTGAGAAGAGAATTATTGATTAGTGTTCCCGATGTTTTTGATATCTAAAATTATTTGCAAGAATTTAATTTCTATCGAAATATTCAATGCCTAGTTCAATTTAATAATATAGGTTAGTTTATTATATATTATTTTTAAATGTTAGGTTTTTTTTTGTGTTTTTATATTTCAATAGCAATTAATCCAAACAACATTATTTTGAAGAGCATGTGAAATTATTTGACCTGCGAGGAAATGACATTTAGAATACTTGATTATTTTGAAATATCAAATTATGTTCAGTTCCAAATTTTAAGGACTAATCAATTCACCATCATTACTTTCAAGTAGAAAAATTAAAAGGCCTTTTAAATTTTTCTAAATTAAATCTACACTATTAATTCTGTAATGCGGAAGTCTACAGAAGATTCATCCTCGCTCAATATGAAAATTGTTTTACAGATCTAGCTTCGTGAAGACATTTTGCATATGTCAAAAAAAAAAAAAAAAACATACATCTCAGTGAATTTTTGAAAAAAAAAAATTGAATTTTATATTTGAAACCATATTTTGCATGCTCAGGAGTGTTAAAAAAGAAAATGAAATAGCAACAAAATCCCCAGAATCAATTTCGTGGTAATTTTAGAGGTGGTAATAATTGGTAATCAAATGTAATTAAAAACAAAGTGAAATTGAAACAAACGAAGGCCGAGTTTTGAAAGAACATAATTATAGAATGTTTTTAAATTGCATTGAAACGAGTAGAAAATTACTACCAAAAAAATGCGATATTTGTGTACAAATGAACTAGTGTGTGGATGCGAGAGTGCACGGTTGAATTTTTAGATAAATACGAGTATAAGTAATGTAAAATCTTTGGGCATAAAATTAATATTTTGTTTGTAAAAAGAAAGTTATTATGGAACATAATCGAAGCTTCTATAATTGAATTCGGATGAGATCTCACGAAAAACAAAGTATAATTAACTGTGTGTTTAGTTTAGGAGTGTGAAATGATAATTGAGTTGTTTTCACTATATTCAGAAATGAAGAAAAAAAAAATGTTTTTAAAAGACGTAACTATGTTCAGAAGTAATTGCTTAGTAATATGTAGTCTTTAAACTGATGCGAGTGTTGATATTGTGTGTAAATAGTATTTGAAATTTTCGTTCCTTCAATGAAGTTTAATCTAAGATTTTAATACATTCATTCATTCTTTATTGATGAACGTTAGTGGAGAGAAAATACTTACGAGCATTGTAAAAAGTTATGAATCCTTAGGGATAAGATGTTATTTCTTCATTTATCCAAGAGCGTGATTATCCCTCAAATGTTAGAAAGGAAATCACTTGAAACTAATATGCGAATAGTTTTATTGTATTGGAATTACATAGTAAGTCAAGTAATGCAGGGCATTTAGGGATTTTAATTTTAAAATTGACATTCATCTATAAGACTTTGAGTAATCGGAATAAAATTCATACTATTCAAGAGCAAAACCTCTTGTTCACCTTAAAGTTTAAAGTAGCTTCTAATTTCAGATCAAAAAAAAAGCAATGTTTACAAGCAAATATCAATATTTCTCTTTTCCTTATATCGGCTCTTAAATTAAAAGTCTGTTTTTGTTTTGCTTGAACCAAAGCATTCTTCAAACTATTCGTGTTTCATCTAGGAAATCATCTTTTTCACTTGATTTTAAGGTTTAGGGTGCGTGTGAATGGATTTTATTTCCAAAATGTTCATATGAACTTGCGCTCTTTTAAGACTTATAAACAATACACAGCTAGAGTGATAGTTCTAATAACCTGCTGGTTTGCACCAGGAGATATAGGATAGTTCCCCCCAAAATTTCATATAGCATAAAACATATTACTGCATTAGAATTTAGTTCAGTAGAATGCATAAATTGCTGTAATACCCACTAATCAAACATGAACGTATATGACTGGTTATTAAAAATAACAGGGTTCTAGATAGCTTGCTATTTCATTTTTCTTTTGAGGTTTCATTGTTTTCCTTTTAGAAAAAGTTTAATATATATATTCAGTAATACTGCATTCATCATTGTGACGCGATTATTTGCATATTGTATAAAAATGTGCGTTATTCTCTTTTTGTGTGTTGCATTCTAGGGTAAACAGATATATTAAGGATTTCTCTGTATAATTATAACCAACGCAAATTTAAATTGAAAATAAGATGAATTGCTAAAGTAACCCACGACTTTCCTTTTTAGTGACTCTTCTTTTTCAGTGGGAACTGAGAGTGTAGGGTAAGTATG
Organism: Odontomyia ornata; assembly: GCA_963969285.1. Taxonomy (NCBI): domain Eukaryota; kingdom Metazoa; phylum Arthropoda; class Insecta; order Diptera; family Stratiomyidae; genus Odontomyia; species Odontomyia ornata. The sequence goes on from OZ017739.1 coordinate 265,203,110, forward strand.
CCGTCGCAAGGGTAGGGTTTCTGCAAATCCGCTGAAGTCGGTTTCGCGTCGCGCGCGGTACGCGGTACCTTTGTTTGTTTCGTCATTTCCTTAGAGTAGTTTCTTTCGATTTAATTTCGAGTAGCCTATTTTTCGGTACCGCGTCGGTGAATCGGTAACGCGCCTATGGGATTTTGTAGCGTTTTTTTTTTTGATTTGAGATCTGTGGATAGATCGCATCCAGACTTAACGTAATGTAGGTTTCTCGTTCTGGATGAGTAATTGTTGACGCGTTTAGAAAACGGGCAATTTCAGGTGACTGAAATATTGTAATTGAGCGTAATCCATTCGGAGACCCGCGACCGAAATCCTCTCCGAACTAGCTGGCCGACAAGCAGTCACCGCGTGAATGGATTACGGTGCACGGATTGGTTGACCTGTTGGTACCATCCGTTGGCACTACTCAGACTTAACGTCTAGAACCGATGAGAGGTCGGTTCCGCGTTCGAGTTGAAGTTAGGAAAATCATTACATATCCTTCCATATTGTTTCGATGTTTAATCTTGGGAGCCACTTTCTCATTCGTTTCTAACGTCAGCTTCTCTAACTTCGACAAATAGAGATCTATTTCATCATTAGTTAGATTCCTGTCATTAGGAACCATTGAGCAAAAGTTGCCATCATCAGAAGGAGGACATTGGTTCTGGTAAGTTTTTCACCGTTTACCCTATCGTTTCTTACGAATTCGAAATCATTGAATGTCGGAGTGCCATGAAATGAGGTGGGTTTCAGTGAGAAGCATTATGTCAGGTTTTTGCTTAACAATGAATTCAAGGAGATAATCACGTCGATATACAGTAACAATGGAGTTGAAGTTGATCGAGATGAGACGAATCCTATCCATGGGAATTTGGCTGGATGACAAATTATTTTGTGGCATTTGAAAGCCCTAAACGCTGAAAGACAAGATTAATTTTCGTATCTTATTTATCAATTCTATCCGATAAAGAATTTAGTTGCTAGTAAATATTGAGAAGCAGCTCATTATTGCCACTAACATTTTCCTCTAGTGGCGAGTGCAAATGATACTCCGGGCTTGACGAAGTTCGGAGCTAAGACACTGCGGGGTAGTTGTGTTTGCTTTGGGACAAATTTTACTCTCGCATCTTAATATCTGGAGCATCTTCGATACGATGCCGGGTGACCAAAAACACCGCAGTTAACACAGTATAATTTCTTTTTTCGCTCCGTCTGAGCCAATTTGCACTCACCGGGAGCATGAACGCCCTTGCATTTTACGCATCGATAATGCATGGCGCAGTTGGCAGCCGAATGTCCAAATCGTTGACACCGATAATACTGATTCACTTCTCTTTTCTGGAGGCGTTCCCACCTCACCACTCGGAAATTCAAGTATCTTATTTCTTGAAGAGCACTTGCGACTCCTCTTATTTGAAATCTGCACCAAATAAAGCGGTAAATTTTTTTTCTACCGTCGGTCTTCTGGTCGCGAATGTTTTAACGGAAATAAATTCAATTTCTGGTGCTGCTTCCTTGAGCACCTGAAGAAGATGGGCGTATCTTCTCCGCAGTCCAAGCCCTTCAACTAAGGGGTATAGGTGAAGTGTTGAACCTCCCCAGAATTCAGTGCATTTTTAGCTGATTTGAAATCAACCAGTGATTTTGTTCTTATTGCTAATTTTTCGGCATTGATTCTTTTAATCTCGAAATAAGTTAATTTATTTCGGCTGCCAATAGCCGAACCATATCCTTTCAACACGTTTATTGGCGGAACTTTCTCGGTATTTTTGGCAAATTTTTGAGAGGACCAGCAGAACTGCGAGCTGGTTTCTTCTCTTTGTTTTTATTTTTTAAATAAAGTGTTATTTTGACTAACATTACCCTGAGTACTTTCGTCTACGCCTATTTCTTGTTGGATTCCGTCCAGCACTGCATAGTAGTTCGGGCTGTCGTTAGCGCCTCCAGCACTTAGTATATCTTCTGGGATGACTTGTTTGACAGTTTTCTTCGCGTTAGTTTTCGTATTTCTTGGCCTTACTGGCTCTGCATCTTGAGTTTTCTTCGCTCTCTCGTACATATCTTCAAACTTTTTCAATCGTAGTTTCAATTCCTGTATTTCAGCTTGAAGTCGGCTCACTTCTTGTTTATCTTCAACTACTTGAGTCTTACGCCCGCCATCTGCGAAGTCCGGCTTACTCGTGTGTCTTCTCTTATTGACGTTTGCCGCCAATTTCACATTGCTACTCTCCCCGGGGCCCCCAACGGAGGGAAGCCGTCGGGCTCCTACATACAGCAGTCCCGAGTTAGTCTTTCGTTTATTTGCTTTTGTTGATTTATTGATTCCGTGGGTCGATGCCTTCGACGATAAATGCTTTTTCCAATAAAATCAAAATTCACTTTTGACTGACTTGTAGAAAAATTAATTTAATTTTTTGAAACTGACTTTTGTGAAAAATTAATTAATTTTTAAAATTAATGACAGGAGCGATTAAAAACACGTCTACACGCAGCGAGTCCTAGACGTAGGCTGAATCATGTGTGTCTAATCGCCCCCTGTCGATTAGACAGAATGCACACTAATTTTTCGTGCATTACCCACCCTTTTCCTACACTCCACGAAGCTTGTCACGCTGTTTTTTTTTTAAATACCTCTAAATGCAAAACATAATTTTTCTTAATGTACAAACTACGAGTACATCATATTGCACTCACGTTTTACATTTTTACAGACTGCATATTACAGATATTTAATTTAATCAACAGTAACGTTAATTAGCCAGGAACAAAAATAGGTATTTACCACTTCTCACAGCGAGTAAAAGTATCTTTTTCTGTAGAGGGTATACTCTCGACGCATATTATTTTGAATCTGGTAAATAAAAAAAATTACAACACACTCTTTCGTCGTACTCAAATTTTTTTCTCTTATTCACTCTTCTGTTGCACTGGCGATACGCGGACATATTTCGTCGGACGTTTTTTTTTTATTATGAAATATGTTTTATCATGTCCAATTTTTCCGACATGTTGTAATCAATGTAATCCAGAATTCCGACTTCTAGCCATCGGACTGGAAATACGAGGACGAACGTGGTAGCTAATTTTCAAGATCCCTGGAAATCGCCATGTTTCCAAAGCCAAAGAGGAGTCAGGGAAATGGACTTCGACTCGTCGAGGACAACTTGTCCTCGCAACGGAAGTGTGTTAACGGAAGCAGAAACGGAAACAGATGTCAAAATAAAATTTAAGCGGAAACGGAAGCAGAAACGAATGCGGAAGGGGGAGTGCTAAATAACTTTTTTTGAAACACATTTTGTATGTATTGTATTAAGTTTTATTAAATCAATATTCAAAATTTAGTATAGTTAAATTTTATTTTATGAACAGCAGTTTTGTCGCTTTTGTACCGAGCAATCGACTCCTGTGCTCTTCATAAATTAAGCCGGCGCCACTAAATAACTGTTCACTGGCTACGCTACATACTTATGTGAATTTTATTTCCACCATAAAAGAGGATCTTCATGTAGCGGCAGCCGCTTTCCTTTTTTATATTCCCGAAGTTGTGACTGCAGCTCTAAGGCTAGACTGTCATTCTCATCATTTCCAATTGGATCTTGCTGGTTCTCCTTTATATCCAACATAGATTCGAGCATTTGCAGTGATGAGTTCGTTGATAGTGATGACGTAGGCTGGATTTCATCTTCACTGTTAGTTCTGCACCTTTTGGGAGCAGGTATACCATCATCAGTGAGATTAGATGTATCATCGAATTCTGGTATTCTATTTATCATCAAATTTAATAATTCGGTCTCGATCTGCTCTAAGACAATGCTGGTGAAAAAATTATACCTATAACGAGGATCTAAATATGTGGCAATTGTATATTTATAATCTTTGGTCAGTTCTCCAAATTTTGAACTTCGGTTCAATTCATCGCGTAATTTTCTTCACAGATTTCGAAATTGTTCTGAAGTATTTGATCTTATTTCTTCTTGTTGCAACGTGTTTGCTAGGACCTGCATCAAGGGTATGACGGATGTAATACTGACTTGAGAACTGTTTAAACTTCTTGTAATTTCCTCAAATGGCTGCATCAATTGCACAATTGTTTGAATATTTAGCCAATCTTCTGGGGAGATAGTTGCAATTGGATTTCCACTCAGGTATAAGACAAGTGCATCCTTGACATTCAAAAATCTTTGCATCATATAGAATGTGCTGTTCCATCTATACAATTTAAAAAAATATGCTTTAGAATCAGCAAAATCTGTCACCAAAGCACTTTAATCGGTGAGCATAGATTTTCCCTAACTGCTGGACACTTCGCCAATATAAGTCATTCTTATATTCACTTACCTTTTTTTTCTTCATTTCCGATGAAATTTTAGAAATTTCATCTAACTTCTGAAACTCTTTAAACTTCTCCAAATGCATTGCTTTCAGGTGGCTCTTTAAAGCGCTAGTTGTGCGGCCTTTTCTGGATACATTTTCTCACACAACTTGCATTTGGCATATCCATCATCAACCACATTGAAAAAGTTCCAAATGGGACTTGTTTTAGGTTTCATTGTTCTCATTCACTTTATTCACTAAACTAATTCACCATCACCATGTAAGATCACGACGCGCTTGCACTCACAGTTACAGCAATAATGAGCTAGAAATATTATGTTGGCAAATAAATGCGTGGCGGCAAATGTTTGCATGCCCCAGGATTGCTGCTAGATCACACACCTCCCACCGCCAAGCAAATCGCACGTACCTCATTCCATCAAAAATTCCGCTTAAATTTCCGTTATAGAAGTTGCGGAAATAGAAACAGAAACAGATATGAAGAAACATGCGGAACTTCCGCAGTTGCAGAAACAGAAGCAGACATCCGTTGCATCACTAAGGACAAGCGCTTCACGAAGTATCATATGTGTGGTAATCATCAAATGAAAGGGATGAGAATCTGGTACATATTGCATACATTACATTGTGAGAAATCGATGAATCTGTCGACCATTGAATCTTATTAACTAAGCTTTTAGTCTGTCACAGAAACTTAAAAAAAACAACCTTGCAAGCTTCAGCAAAATTTTTAAACTAAATTATTATTTATGCCATAAACTTTATACTGTATAAACAGGAAATTAAATTAGATTGCAATGAGGCAGATGCAAATGTGAGAAAAGAGCCAATTACTTGAAAAACTAAATAGAACGTAATGTAAAAACTGGACATTTACATTGCTAATTACCTGCCGTCGAAGTCATCGTTGAAGCACCAGCCGTTGCGCATATATTATTATTAGCTATTGATGCGCTATTTAAAGTCGGAGGCGGTGGGGCTGGCCGATTAAAAGGATTTTGCCTACGCGGAGGTGGTTTCGGTGCAGCGCGTTGTATTGTTTCGTCATTATATTCTTGAACAAAATGGAAAAGCCAATGCAAAACCTCTAGCGATACTGCTCAATATCGAGATCAGCAAAACTATCTCGTTTTCGCGTGTAACCTTTCATTTGAATAATTAAATGTCTGTCTTTAAAAATTCTTCGATAATTGTGCTTTCTCGACATTATCTAAATTTAGTATAGAATGTGTACATTATCTATCCTACTTACTTTTTCGAGTTCCTTCTATTTCTTCTAATTGCCTTTGCAATTCGGCAACCATCAGTTTTTTGTATTCATAGCTAGCACAAGTCAGCGCCTTCATCCAAGTTTCCATTACATCTTGCCGATCGGTGCTCAGAGTATATGTTCTGTTTCCATTGAAAATTATTTGGAAGCAATAAGGTTCTGTTTCTTCTTCGCACAGTTCTGTAAGGAAATTTGAAGTCTAGATAATTCATTTGATAAGATTTATATTTTGCGATTATATTCATTTATTGAACATCGTCTTGCTAATTTCAGGGGTTATTTTAAATTTATCGTATTCTCAAGTAATTACTTGTTTTATTTTTAATTAATTTATGCATCCCGAGAAGAATTACCCCGAAAGGTCATCTGAAATTGAATCGATTTAAGCTACATAACATCAAAGAATAGTAACTATTACATTTTTTTTTGTTTTTACATTGGATTCAAAATGTCTTTAATAAAACTTTTTCATCTGAATGAAGCAATATAGCATATACTGATTTCGCAATGGGTAGATTTAAACGGACTAAAGCAGGCAGATGGGCTGGCCCCATTGCTATTCAATTTGGGTCCGGAGTACGTCCTGTCGATACGCGAGGTACATTAATATACAAGTCGAGCCAAGTAGTAGCCTATGCGCACGACATCAACATTTTGTCACGGTCATTATCAACTGCCAAAGAACTTTTCCTGAAACTCGACAGCGAAGCAAAACTAGTAGGGCTACAAATCAATGAAAATAAAACAAAGCTCATAACGCAGTCGAAGAAAAATTACCTCAAATACCCAAAATATAACACTTGATGAATACAATATCGAAAATTTTGACGAATTTGTGTATCTAGGCGCCAAAATAACGAAGACGGGTAATGAAAGAATACGGCGTAGAATACACCTCGCAAATAAAATATTTTATTTAGTTTTGACAATCTTGAAGACCAGCTGCATACACAGGAAAACAAAGGTCCAAGCATACAAATCTGTGATCAGACCTGTGCTATGCTATGGGTGTGAAACATGGACCCTAACCCAAGCATTCGCAAATATATTGAACGCCTTTGAGTGACGGGTCCTGAGGCGAATAATTGAAGCAAAGTTAGACGGGGACCAATGGCGAATTAGAGACAACCATGAGCTATATGAAATTTTTGACGAACCGGAGGTCTCAACGATTGTAAGACTGCGGAAGCTGCAATGGGCTGGCCACATGAATAATATGGACGAACAACGGATACCCAAAAAGGTATTCGTTGGGAGAACTGAAGGCCGGAGACCAGTGGGGAAACCGAGGAAACGCTGGTCTGACTCGGTCGACGAAAACAGTTCATCGCTGCTCGGATTTCGAAATTGGAGGGTGCGGTCAATGGACCGAGACAGTTGGAGGCGCTATTTGCTGGAAGCAAAGGCCCGAGAGGGGCTAAAAGAAGAAGATTTAAACAAGTTCCACCATTAAGTAATATTCTATTGAATTAAATTTCGTCTTAAGATATTTTACTTTGCAAATCACATAGTTATAGAGAATTTTATCCCATTATGAGACTAATACATTATACTAATCCTAATTACTTCAGTCAGTCTTATTATCAATATAATAATACCAGTAATAGTCGAGAATTAAACTTTGATGCAGTAAATACGACAGACAAGGTCATTGGGCATAAGCCAAAAAAGAAACGGAAGAATGTCCAGGAGCTGCTAACACCAAGATATCATCTCGACGGAAAAAACGACTGGCCATTAACCGGAATATTCAGCAAATGGATGAACATAGGTCGTTAAGCGAAAGCAGGTGAACGTACGCCTCAATTAAACTGCTTCGAGAGGCGCACACACCTGATGATTGGCGAAAAAAATATGTGTCACTCTTAAAATGGAGGCAAATTGCGCGGTGAAAACTACAGAAGAATCGCTTTTTTGTAGCGTGCTTCAAATTGCTCTCAAAAATCATTCAACGAAGCTGTAGTTCTTCTCGAAAATTGCTGGAAGTATAATATTAAAGTGCACGAGTAGTGTACAAAGAAACAAAAGACCACCAACACCTCAAGCAGGACTTTAAATTTGGAGCAAAACGGAACCCTCCAGCACGGAAGCTGAGAAAACAGTAGAAAGACATTGTAAGCGGATACCTACTAGGAATGTCAAATATGAAATAAAAGTCTTACATTCGAGCTTGATTCTTTTAATTATTCCTACATTGTCTTCAAAAGTAGATTGATAAGTTTTTTATTTAACAATCATACGTAATTTGCTATATTATGTTCCTCAACTACCGAATTTTCTTTAATTGTCTATCACATTGTTATTATCTTATATAACAATCACATATCTTTTTTATTTTTTATATTTCTTAGCACATGTATTCCATTTTGTAATTGGACTAATAGTATATTAAATAGATTACTTCATAAACAATAAATAATAATAAATAACTAACTGATGACTTTCATATACTAGAAATAGATATACTTGAAAACCAGCAATCTTTTATGAAAAAACTGTTAGCCGAAAAATAAAAATTTCAAAATTAATCCATCTCGAAAACTCTTTCCCTTGGCATGTATTGTAAGAAAGCACAATAAACCACGCAAAACCTTTTTAACTGCGTAAATAACCTGTCGCAAACGAACTTCGCTCCAGAATTATCTTGGCCAAGGCCCAAAATTCAACGCTAACTTCAACTTGAAGAACTTTAAAGACGTCCTGTTTGCGTAGTACTTTATGAACAACCTGATTCCAATATGTGAAAAGAAAAAATAAAAGGTATAATAAGACATACCCCAAATATCACCAAATTGAATGTTTTACCTGCCATAAAAGAAATTTCACTAAAAATCAAAAACAATATCTCAATAGCTATAAATGCTAACACAGGAAATTGCTCTATCATTGTTGTTACTAATCCAACCAAAGGATCTTATTTTATTGAGAACCGTCCTCAAATTAAAACACCCTGCAATACAGCTGAAAATAAACATTTAATAAATCAAATATATGCGATCTCCTCAAGACTTAATGGTTTAATCAAGGAACATAAGAACACAAAGGACCTTTAGGATATGTGATATACATAAGCAGTCGAGCAGCCTCGTAGTGGTCAGGAGTGGCTAATCACCTCGTTGAAACTGCTTAGTTAATTGTTTTACTAGGTTTAACTTAACTACACCCATCAAGTTTCCATTTTTTAGGGAGAGATGAGTGGTTTACTTCAGCCACATTAACATCTTTAGGTTTGACATTCCCCTTGTAATGCAACGAACTTCTTCAGGAAAAGTAACGGTTGCTTTGTGTACAATTTTACCGTTTACCTCAAGCCTCCGTATGCGCTAACATTAATGAGACAAAAAGTTTTGAATTACTATAGAGTTGCTGAATTGACACATAATGAACATTTCATTTCAGGATAATAAAAATTGATCGGAATGTCTTGTAGAGTAGAGTACGCGTGATAAATATTTTGTAGTGTGACAAGAACCCGCCTCATATAAGTCTTCTTTATAGCTCGCTGACACTTGTGCCAGACAATCGACGCCCGTGTCCTACACGGAGTCATTACAAATGGCGCCCAACTTGGGGCCCAAACGTCCATAAGGGGAAGTATTTGCGTCTTTAGACATTTTGTTCCTATATGAAGGATGTAAGGTACCTCAATACTAGAGTCCCATGGACCGGAGTAGCGGAGTTGTGTGAGACACACCGTAAGCCACTTCACGTGAGTTGTAGCTTCCGCTCTCCTTTGTTTTATTTATTTTTTTCCCTCGCGAAAGAGTTCCTCCCGTTGTGTTGTCCCAGGGTAAAACCTCTAAGGACCTTCTATTTTCTTGATGGGAACTGTCAGCCAGATGGGTCTCTCCCATCTGCCTGGACTCGCAAGAAAATAGAAGAATACCTTGCCTTTATGTTGCGGAAGGACTCTACTTATCTTTCTACGCGTGGGCGTTTGTTGACATTCGAGTATTATTCGTGTTGGAATTGCGATGTTCGGTATTTTTCCACGTGTCGATACTTTGGCCGTGTACAAGATTAGTACGGTAATGTTTTCATTCTTCTCGTCGAGTCAATTAACGAAGCTTAGAGACGGTTTTGTAATGTACTTCGGGTGGAATAAATTTTAAAATCGATCAGGAGCACCCTTTTTTCGGCAGACCACCATCCGTCTTCATTTCCCGATAAGAAACTCGGCGCTGCTGAAAAGGAAAGTGTTCCTCAATTATATGTCTTTTTAGCGTTTTGTAAAATAATTTTACAAAACCCTGCTAAAATCGCGACCTGTCTGCCCGTCTGTTACATAACCAGTATACCCTATGTATACTGGTATGAACTGGGAGCACATTTGATGTGTATCCAATATAAATCATCAAGGCTCCCGGGGAAAGAACTCCTAATTTACCACTTACCTGCTACTCTGTCCGTTTAAACTAGAACAACAAAAGACGAGAGTTAATTTTTAATGAATTACTCTAGTTTTATTGTTCATCCTTTTTAAATCACTAACATTACAATCAATTATTTAATTATTTTTAACAACTATCCATACTGGGTGAAGCCCTTTTCTAGCGAAGGAGTCTGGGGAATAGAAAAAAGGATTAGCTGATGGTGGCTACGCAGCGTAAAACGCAATCAAGCCGAAGGAGGTTCGCGGCTTGAGCCAACACCTCACCATCTAACTAATCGTAGAACTAGAACTGCAACAGCTTTACGGCAACTTATACACGCACTACTGCCCTGATGACGAATTCGAATACGGTGGTAGTATCGTACCAATACAGACTGCTACTGGCTCGTTCGGCTGGTTTTAAATGGTTCTCCAGCAAGCTTTCGGCCTCGATTCACTCTTAAAATGCTGAGTAACCGAAACGTGTTGCTCACAATTTAGAAAAGTTCTTTCCTCCCCGCTCCGTCTCACTTGTCCGGATGGTGAATCTCTCGCGGCGAATTGGTAAGTGAGTGAGAGCTTTTCTTTAAAGCTTTTCTTTCGGCTCTCTCTCCAGCTTTACCCCGCTGGTAGCATTCTCCAAAGCTTAACGTGTGCGTCTTCGTCGATTCAATCACTTATGTAAAGCAATTTGCGAAGTCTTTTCGCTTCTTCAATGGTCATCCGGTATACAGGTATGATTCGACGACCATGGTGTTATCTACTTGGTTGGCGGAGCGTGAACGTATATGTACAACGTCGTAGATCGCTTGTAACATTTGTGATTGCTTATGTAAAGCGATCTGCGAAGTCTTTTCGCTTGCTCATTGGTCGTCAGGTATATGATTCGACGACAATGGAGGTGTGTGCTTGGTTGGCTTATTGTTTATCGCTCGTAACATTTCTTCTGGGGGTTGAAAATGGGATTTAGTGTACTTGGAGAGTACAATAAATCGTTGCTCTGTTCCCATGATGCGAATTACTTAGTGTATCTGCTGCTGCTGCTTATTGTTGATTGTTCTGCGTAATTTACTGGGTGCTACGTAATTCGATCGCTTAATTTCCTGTATTAATGCTTTTAACTGACGATACTTAATGTGTTATTTTACACGTCAACGTTGTAATAGTAAATTTCCACATTTAAAAATTTGTAAATCAATATCTGGTTTAATTCCATACTATTTTTGTTCGATTCAATCATAAATTAATATAATAATATTTCGGTTGGTACCATAAGTTAATGTTCATACTAATAATTATGTATTACAGGTCAATGTTGCATGAATTGCTACAATAAAAATATAATTTCAGGTTTGATTCGTTGCCATATTTTGTTTGATTCAATCTTAAATTAATATAATCATATTTTAATATTTCCTTGGGTACCATAAGTTAATGTTTCGTTTGTCACAGATGTTGAACCGTAGGCTAAATACAATTTTCCGGTCTTAAATCATTTTCTCTTGAGGTTAAACTATTACTTTTTACATTTGGATAACACCGGTATTCAATTTTCTTTGCAATTGGTATATAATCGGCTTTACTTAATAATACAGTACATTTTCTTTTAACATGCATATTCAATGCCGATTTTTCTTTTAATCAAAGGTGTACATTTCGTACAAATTCGTGCATTATTAGTCTGTAGTACAGGTGTTAGTAAATTATAAACGGTTAGCGTTAGTTGGGATTTAATGTGAGTGGTGCAGGTGAAATGGCACTTTTTATTTTCTCCTTTACCTTTTCTTTGAGTTTTTTTTTGTCTTTATATTTATTTCTACTCATATTTGGCTTTTTTCTTTTAATTTTATATTTGATTAATACTTTTCTTGTCTTTATATTTATTTCTGCTTATATTTGGCATTTTATCTTTTAATTTTATATTTGATTAACACTTTTTTTTGCCTTTATATTTATTTCTACTTATATTTGGCATTTTATCTTTTAATTTTACATTTGATTAACACTTTTTTTGTCTTTATATTTATTTCTACTTATATTTGGCATTTTTACTTTTAATTTTATATTTGATTATCACTATACTTATTCCTATTCCTGTTATTATTTTTTACTCTACATTCTGGTTCTTCTCTTTATTTGTGCATGTTCATTTTTCAATTGTTTCTTACTATTCTTAATATTACTGATATTTTTCTTATTTTATTAAATTAAACTTTCTTATAGTTCTCCATCTTAATTATTGTACCAATAGGTTAGTGGGAATTTTCGTTAGTATGAAGGCGGAACGTAATTAATTAGTTTTTAATGGGATGGAGTGTGTGGGTATTTTCATAGGGATAGAAAGTTGAGCTTGATGGCATTCTATTTGCCCATACTTGTACGGTTGATACGATGTCAACGCTAATCACTCGATTAGCTTCGTTATTATTCCAGCCGAGAGAGAAAGCTTTTAATGAGTTTATGCGAGATGGGGGAATTTATCGGGTACGTTCGTTTTACTTGCTTCTCATGGTGTGATAACACCTAAACTTCGGGCTGAAAGTTTGCATACTCATTTAAATTCCATATCAGGGAATAATGTTCTTTGCTTTTCAACGCATATACGCATATGTGCGAATCGAATCTGGCGCTTCGCCGCAAGCAACCGGCGCTTGCTATGATATGCTAATAGGGAGATGGTTATGGGTATGGTAATTGCAAGTTGGTCCTATCTTCCGTATGGGATAAGCTTCGCGGCTAGTGAATCATGGCTTTATGACTATAGCGTGCGAGGTGTGGGGAATCTGTGCATAGTAGTCGCTTGGTTGACGATTGTTAATAAGGTATGAGGTTAGTATATGTTTTATAGCAGTTGCTAATACATGGGATTGTTTCTTTTTGCTTACTTGAAACTAGTTCATTACTTTAAATATATTTACTTTTCCCTTGTGCAGTTATTATGATTTTCATCCCAATTTTTTTTTTGTGTTATATAAATATAAATATATATATTTTTTTGTTTTTTTTCTGACTTTTTTTTCCTTTTTTGTGCTTTTTTCTATATCTAGTATGTTTTTTTTGTGTTATTTTCTGTTTTTTGTTTTTTTTTGTGTTAACGTTCTCTTCTGCTATAACTAAACTAATTGGAAGGAACGGGTGGGGTTTTGCTTGAGGGGTAGGGTTGTAGGTATTTGTGTGTTCGGGCTAGGCGGGGTTACAAACCGCTCCTTGCAGATGACGAAATTTTGAGAATTTTCAGTAGTCAGTGGTATCGGGGAAACCTGCTGGCTCGCCTCCTCAGTACAGATTTGTAAAGCAATGCCGGGGTTTGACACATCTGTAGGAGTGCGTTTGCTTGCATTCGTATGACAACGCCCCTTAATAAACCTGATTGAAAGATACATCCCGATTATGAATAATGAGACCGCTGCCAGGCTAGTCGAGGCCGTGGATAAGTGCACATGCTTTCTGGTCGACTCGTTAAATTTGATCCGCTCGAGGTGCGAATAAATTTCATTTAAACTGTGTGTGCGCGCCGCGAACTGAATACCTCCATTTCTGGCTGTAACTAGCTTCATTTTAGGCATACTGTGATTAGTCCCCAAATCAGCATCGTCTACTTCTAAAATCCTTGGGTCTATTTCTGGGAAATATTGCGGTTGAATTATATTGAAAGGGTGAGTACTTTCCGCTTCATAATGTATAGTCATTTCATTAATTTGAATTGTGCATGGGAGATGGAGGGTTAGGATACCTTGACCAATCATCTTATGCGTCGTGATACCAGTGTCGCATCGGATATGGATGGGTGTTTCTGTCTGCAGGAAGTAGATCCAACTGTTTGGTTTACTCAGCTTAATCAAGGAATCGGTTACCGATGTACTAACTCGAAGGGGGAGCACTGTCTTCAGTTTTAGTGGGTTATACAGGAGCGAAATAATTTCATTTGTGGACGGTGGTGACTGAACAATCGGCGTAGTTAATGGTGCCACATAAAGGTCACCAGGTTGCAGATGTTTATTATAGGATTCTACAAAGTTATAGCATTCTTTGTCTGAAATTCGTTTTTTTCCTTCTTTTTTTTTGTGTACCAGAGTCTTGTTTGTTTATATTATTTATTATTATTTCTGTAATATTTTTTTTATATTTTTGTTTTTGATTATGATTTTTTTATATTTGTTTTTTTCATTTTGAACTCAGACCTCTTTTCCGCTGGTTTCTTTATGGTTTTTTTTTGTTAATTTATTTTTTGTTTCTTATTTTTTTTCCTTATGTTCTGTTTTTCCATTATTTTTTCCCTTGCTATAACTAGACTAGTTGAAAGGAACGGGTGGGATGATGCATGGAGTTTTGGGGTTGGGTACTATGTGAGGGATTGTGTGCTTGTGCTTTTGGGCTACGCGATGTTATGGCGATGTTATGGTAATTGCAAGTTGGTCGTCGACAAGCTTCGCTTCGGAAGAAGATTTGCCGAGAGAATAGCTTTCCATTTATGTAGCTTGGGAGTCGTTGTTGTTGTATGCCCAAGACTTTAGTATAAGCTATCTTGGCTTTATAGGGTGCGAGTGAGTGTGATAAATAAACTTTCCCCTTAATATGCATGGTTAATGTTGTTAATGGGAATGGGAGTCATGGATTGAAGGTTTATGTGATTGTTTTTGCTCGCCGCTAACGAGCTTTGAAGATATGATTAGCATTGCTTCTGCAATGATGCATGAGATAATTGAATGAAGCCATGTATTGTAGCTTTTACATGCGCTGATTGCTAGGAAGTATGTGAAGTATATGATATGTATGTACTAATTCGTGGTTGGCTGGTAATTGCCTTGACGAGCATTTGTTTTTAATTAAGTCAACTTAATGCATTTCGTAGTGGGCAGGGCTTTTAATTCATCTATGCTATGCGATTATGAAGGAGGAAGAGCTTTTGAGGTATATGCATTTAATTGTCGTTTAATTGGCTTAAGTTGTAAATTACATACTTTTTTATTCATTTGTAGTTGCAAAAAGGGACGGTTATCAGAAATGTATTCAGTAGTATGTGTAAATAGTTGTGGATTATTTATAAGTTGGAATCTACTATTTATTATGAAGGTTTTTTGTTAAGTACAGAATTGTTTTATGAGTTAATATAAATTAAGTCGACCTTTTTCTCAAACTGAAATTAGAAGGAGCGATTCTGAGCTCTGGTGTATATTTTTATTGATTTTAGTGAATTGTCAAATAGATATACTGCATTGAAAATATCTTGCGAGAAATTATTGCAAAAGATGAACGAAGCGACACAATCACTATATGAGTTTGGGAACATATAGTTTCGGTCTTCATTCAAGACCCTATATGTGTTCCGTCTAATTTTTCCCTAGTGTGTGTCTACTTAGTTTGGCATAATGCTGTCCTGGACCTTACTGGAAGACAGTACAGTGCCGTGCGAGGTCACTTCATTAGCCGTTAATAAATTTTTGATTTCGATCTTGAGAAAACGATTGTTTAAAGCATCTTAAAGTATATATTATAGCATTCTAAGACGCTATTTGATATTGTCTTCATATATAAAGTAAAAGGGTGGGAAATGGGTGGGTTTTGAATTGTCTTGCGCTTTCTACAGGGGTTTTATTTGTGACTTTTTTCTAATAGTTAGCAGTTATATAATGTATTTATTGTGCAAGGAAACGTAGTGGCTTGTTTAAAGGGTACATGGTTGATAGCGTGTTGTAAACCCTTTTGGATCAACAGCTCAGAGGCTACGACTGGATGGTAAATTGATGTCTCGTTTGCATATGACTTAATACTATATGTAGCGTGTCTGCCGAAAGTTGAAATCGGGCAGCTCAGAGGCTATTATGTATTTCTTTAGGGATTTACTAAAAATAGCGTGTCCGTCGACAGCTAATGTCAACGGCTCAGAGGCTCTTGTTAAATTTACTGGTTTTCATTCCAGTGATTGTGCAATTAGACATAGAAAAAGCGTGTCTGCTGATAGCTATGGTTTGGAGTTTTGCCGGGATTTTACCGACTTGACTGCCACTTTTCCCGTTTCCTTAACATGATGGAATTGCAGTGGACTTTGAAAGAGATAATTTGTTTTGGGATAAAATCGTTTGCATTGTTGCATTGTTCTTATAACTAAAATTCTGTTGTTTCAAATTTCCCATACTTTAATTGTTTCAGTGTAACTTGAAATTAAATTAGTTTCATGTTTATTTGCGTTGGAAAATTGCCGTTCTCATGTAAATTATTTTTTTTTTAATTTAATTCATTTGCTCTTCCGTGTTATTGCATTTAAAAATTATTGCCCATGTGTCTATGTATTCAATTATTTAATTAAATGTTTGTTTTTCTTTGCTCTTTCAATTACATCTCAGGCAATCCGAATGCTCATTTCATTCAAAAGATAAGACTTTAATATGCATGTACGAGTATGTTAGCTACGCGTTATTGTTATTATTATTGTTTAAGTGGTTGGAGTGATAAATGGTATCATATTTCGATAACAATAGGCACGCGTTTGTTTGCTCGCTATTAAGTTTTCGTTTTGCTTAATATTTACTTGTAATGTTTTGTTTTTTGCATGTTAGTTGACTGAAACTTTACATCTTTATAAATTTTACGTTGGGTTTGAAGAGTTTGGAGTTAGATGAATGGTCTTCACATATGTAAGGCGAGACTTAAGATTTATGAATGAAGAATGTAAATTGAAGATTTCCCTGATTATATTATTGAATGTTAATGTTATATTTGACTGTTTGATTTTAAGACTGATTTTATTTCATGGACTTTATTTGAATGTTGATATTAAGTTTTAGTCATTAAAGTTATCAATATAATTATTTGTTTCGTTTAAAGACTGTTCTGGGTAGATGATCAGTATGAGTAGCGTTAAACTGATATTATATTTTTGTTGTTTAAACGATTAACATGATTCTTTATTTTTTTAGGAAGACTGGTAAAGTTTCATACTTTCTTTTTGTTATTTAAATGATTGAACTAATTATTCGATTTTTTTTTTCTTATGAAGATTGATCTAGTTTTATGGACTGAATAGCATTGATATGATAGTTAGGTATTGATATTATTATTTCTTTTTACTTAAATAATTAACATTATTATTTGATTTTTTTAAGAAGGTTGGTCCAGTTTGATGGAAAGTATGAGTAACCTTAATTTTGTATTTGAATATTGATATTATATTTTTGTATATTAAATGATCAAAATTATTGTTTGATTTTCTTTTTTTAGGAAAGCTGATCTAGTTTGATGGACAGTATGAGTAGCAATGGTGTCTTACAGGAGTTGAATGGTTTGAGATATCGGCTGGGTGCATGGCTTTTTCAGCCCATTTAAATTTGCTACATAGTGCACTACACTGTGGTCTCTGCAAAACCGATATCCTACCGGCTGCGCCAATTTTGTTACATAACCAGTATACCCTATGTATACTGGTATGAACTGGGAGCACATTTGATGTGTATCCAATATAAATCATCAAGGCTCCCGGGGAAAGAACTCCTAATTTACCACTTACCTGCTACTCTGTCCGTTTAAACTAGAACAACAAAAGACGAGAGTTAATTTTTAATGAATTACTCTAGTTTTATTGTTCATTCTTTTTAAATCACTAACATTACAATCAATTATTTAATTATTTTTAACAACTATCCATACTGGGTGAAGCCCTTTTCTAGCGAAGGAGTCTGGGGAATAGAAAAAAGGATTAGCTGATGGTGGCTACGCAGCGTAAAACGCAATCAAGCCGAAGGAGGTTCGCGGCTTGAGCCAACACCTCACCATCTAACTAATCGTAGAACTAGAACTGCAACAGCTTTACGGCAACTTATACACGCACTACTGCCCTGATGACGAATTCGAATACGGTGGTAGTACGTACCAATACAGACTGCTACTGGCTCGTTCGGCTGGTTTTAAATGGTTCTCCAGCAAGCTTTCGGCCTCGATTCACTCTTAAAATGCTGAGTAACCGAAACGTGTTGCTCTCAATTTTGAAAAGCTCTTTCCTCCCCGCTCCGTCTCACTTGTCCGGATGGTGAATCTCTCGCGGCGAATTGGTAAGTGAGTGAGAGCTTTTCTTTAAAGCTTTTCTTTCGGCTCTCTCTCCAGCTTTACCCCGCTGGTAGCATTCTCCAAAGCTTAACGTGTGCGTCTTCGTCGATTCAATCACTTATGTAAAGCAATTTGCGAAGTCTTTTCGCTTCTTCAATGGTCATCCGGTATACAGGTATGATTCGACGACCATGGTGTTATCTACTTGGTTGGCGGAGCGTGAACGTATATGTACAACGTCGTAGATCGCTTGTAACATTTGTGATTGCTTATGTAAAGCGATCTGCGAAGTCTTTTCGCTTGCTCATTGGTCGTCAGGTATATGATTCGACGACAATGGAGGTGTGTGCTTGGTTGGCTTATTGTTTATCGCTCGTAACACGTCCGTCCGTGTGTCACAGCACTTTTTCTCGCAAACTACTTAACCTAGAAACATCAAATTTTGTATGCAGGTGTAAAGTGGGGCTCTCTTTAAAGTTCAATTATAAAAAATTTTATAAGGTATTTAAGGGGGGGTCTCCCCATTTAGGGGAGTGGCCACCGAAAAAAAATTTCATCAAAGGTAGCCGATATGGGTATCAAATGAAAGGCCTTTTCAAAACAGGTCTTAATTTGATACTTTTTGCTTCGTGGGACGCGCAGGGAGGGGAATTACACGAAAAATTTGTGTCCCCCCCTCGCGATTGGACACCTGTGATCCGAAAAATCTGAAAAAATTATGGTGGTGGGTGTTTATGAGTACAACAACAACAAATACCTTAGAAGTCATAATTCGGGAAACTTTGTTAATAATAGTATGATATTCGAATTTTATATTTTCCCCAATAAAATCGCATCGGTACCCTTAAACTGAACGACATTCGATATTTACATCGTCCTACTAAGGGTTCTTAAACTTTGTAAGTTGTAAGCCACAAACAAAGATGCATTCCGTGACGCGGTTCAAAAGGTTCTTGGAGATGCGGCAACGGTTGCCTCGCTCGAACCAATGGCCACCCTGGAAATCAGGGACCTCGACTGCGTCACGGACAAAGCTGAAGTAGAGGATGCCATTAGGAGGGAGTTCCCCAGCTTAAGTGCAGTCAAGGCAAGATTGACGCGTGAAAACACAAGGGGGCAACGCATGGCTATTGTCGAACTAGCTGATAAAGACGCCCAGCAAATCCTGGCGAAGGGCAAAATTAAGATAGGTTGGCTGATCTGCAGGATACGGAGAAGAGCGATCCCTATCCGCTGCTTCAGATGCCTCGAATACGGACACACCGCGTATGGCTGTAGGGGACCCGACAGGAGATCTCTGTGCTACAAATGTGGTGAAACGGGGCACAAAAGGAAGGAGTGCACGAACGAGGCAAAATGCATTCTTTGCAAGGACGCTAAGCTAGCACCCGGCGACCTCAAACATGAGCCGGGGACAGGGAGATGCCGGGTTTTCAAGGAGGCCCTAACTAAAGCCAAATCGATACTCAAATGATCCGTATCCTGCAGGTCAATTTGCACCGAAGCACAAACGCCCAGGACCTACTTGAGCAGTTTGCGAGGGATAAGAAAGCTGACCTCGTGTTGCTGAGCGAGCAACATCAGAACAAGAACTCGCAAGCGTGGTACCCTGACAAAACTGGTACCTCGGCCATCTGGGTTCGAGACAGCGCCCGCCTTCAGGTGCAGGGCCATGGACGCGGGTATGGTTTTGTGTGGGTGCGGTGTTCAGGGATAACATATTTCAGTGTTTATCTGACGCCTAACGAGGCAACGCGATCCTTTCGAACCAAACTCGATGCCCTGGAGGACGCTGTCTCGAACACAGAGGGCCACATGCTGGTCGGGGGAGACTTCAACGCTAGAGCCATCGAATGGGGTATGCCACAATCCGACCCAAGGGGAAAGCAAATATTGGACATGGCGGCCAGAACAGCGCTTTTTGTCCTAAATACTGGTAACACCCCTACTTTCCGCCGCTGGGGTTGCGTAGGAACCATACCCGATGTGACACTCGCTTCGGAGTCCCTGGTACCTAGAGTACACAACTGGCGAGTACTAGAGGACTACTCGGCTAGTGATCACCAGTATATAGCTGTTGAGATTCACGACGGTGCCACTCTGCGTGCATATGCCCAAACTTCAATCCTCGGATGGAGGACTGGGAGGATGGACGTCGAGAAGTTCACTGACGCGCTTACGGCAGGCGCACCGTTGCTGGGAGCTCCACCAGGGAGTGGAGGGCCTACAGCCAAGGACTTGGTGAACTCAACTATGAGTACCATCATAGCTGCTTGCGAGTCTTCCATGCCCCGCCGGAGACCCCGACATGGTAAGCCTCCAGTATACTGGTGGTCAAACGAGATCGCCGAACAAAGAAGCGAGTGTCACAAACTTCGGCGAGAGGCCCAGCGGGCGCGAACACGGGAGGAGGCAGACACTAGGCTAGCAGCATACAGGTCCGGCAGGAAATATCTTCGCAGGCTTATTAACAAGAGCAAGGCCCGATGCTGGCAAGACCTCGTGGACGATGTAAATAGGGATCCGTGGGGCCTTGGCTACAAGCTGGTCATGGGGAAACTTGGTGCCCTACGGAAGCCTTGTATACATGACGCGGAAAAGATGGACGCGATAGTGCGGGGACTCTTCCCCGCCCATCCCGTCCGTGTTGACGCTGTCCATGGTGAAACAGCAGTCGAGTGCCCACTCTTCACACAGCTGGAACTGGAGGAGGCAGTCCTCTCCCTGAAGGCAAGGAAGGCTCCAGGTCCAGATGGTGTTCCAGCTGAGGTTTTGCAGCTCGTCTATCACCATTGTCCTGACTTGCTGCTCAGCACATTCAACGCTTGCCTACGGGACGGGGTTTTCCCGGTACGATGGAAGGTAGCGAGGCTCGTGCTGGTCAGCAAGGGGAAGGGAAATCCCGAATCGCCGTCTGCATACCGCCCGTTATGCATGCTAGACACGGCTGGGAAAGTGCTAGAGAAACTCATCAAGGGAAGACTCACTGACGCGATTCGTGCTGCTGGGGACCTATCTCCTCGGCAGTACGGCTTTAGAGCAGGACGTTCTACCATTGATGCGATTGCAGAGGTGGTGAACGCGGTCCAAAAGGCAGAGGCATATAGTCGCACCAAGCGACGGATCGTCCTGTTGGTGACACTCGACGTCAGGAATGCCTTCAACTCCGCTAGATGGGTGGATATTCTGGATACGCTGGAAAACTCTTTTCAAGTTCCAGAATATCTAATGCGGCTTTTGAGGAACTACCTAAAGGACCGAAGCCTGCTCTACGACACGACACAGGGCCAACGAAGGATGGCGGTTACATCGGGTGTTGCCCAGGGATCTATCCTTGGTCCGGACCTGTGGAACGTGTCTTACGACGGGCTACTGAGACTTGAGATGCCAGATGAGTCGCGCTTGGTCGGCTATGCGGATGATGTTGCGGCTCTGGTCGCCGGACGCACCGTTGAACAAGCGCAACTTAGGCTAGGTATGCTAATGCGCCGAGTGAGGGACTGGATGACTACTCGCGGGCTCAGTCTAGCACTGGAGAAAACCGAAGTGGTCATCTTGACAAAAAAGAGAATCCCTAGAGTAAGGATGATCAGTATTGGAGATATACAGATCGAATCGAAGCCAGCGGTGAAGTACCTGGGGCTACTGATCGACTCGAAGATGAGTTTCTCTGAGCAAATCAGGGCAACGGCTGAGAAGGCTGCTTCGGGAATATCGGCCCTGAGTCGACTTATGGCCAACGTAGGGGGACCCAGCCCATCAAGAAGACGTCTCTTGATGAGTGCTGTAGGGTCAGTGCTACTGTACGGAGCAGAGGTATGGGGCGACGCTCTCAGCAAGGAGGTATACCGAAAACGATTGGCACAGGTACAGAGAAGAGGAGCACTGAGAATTGCATCATCGTATCCAACAGTCTCCGACTCGGCGGTGAGAGTGATTGCAGGCGTGATACCTGTCGCCCTCCTTGCTAGAGAGCGCCGCGCTATTTACCTGCGCCGAAACGAGGATGCGAGGGAGATGGTTGTCCGCGAGGAGAGACAACGCTCGCTCAACGATTGGCAGCAGTCTTGGAGGAATTGCACGAAGGGAAGGTGGACTGCGCGCCTCATCCCGGATGTGAGACCGTGGCTAAATCGAAGGCATGGTGAGACTGACTTCTATCTGACCCAGCTTTTGAGCGGGCACGGGTGTTTTCAGTCTTACCTGCACAAGATCGGCAAGTCACGGTCTCCCGATTGTCGGTTTTGCCCAGGAGAGGAGGACAATGCCTGTCACACATTTTTTGCGTGTACGAAATGGGCCAGGCTGCGAAGGGAACTCTACAGGGAGACGGGAGAGCTCACCCCGGATAATATAGTTGCGGTGATGCTCGAATCGGTTGACAAATGGAACCAGGTGGCACATTATGCTCGGGCAGTCCTAAAATATAAAAGGGACTCACAGCAGCCGGAGGCGCTGGGGCTGGGGGATCGCTCTTCTGGCAATTCCTCTTCCCCCCTCCCCTCCCGCTAGGAAAGGGACTCCCCAGCTTGAAGGCGCCCCACGGCGTAACAAAACGAGACTTGGCCCGAAGTAATGTGTCAAACGGTTCCAGGCTAGGTTCTCAGATTGACAGGGGAGGTGTTTAGTGGGTAGTCCAAAGGTATCCTCCATGGGAGTCCCACACTGCCAGACTCGGCGGGCATAAATGCCTTCACCTCCCTACCACAAAAAAAAAAAAAAAAAAAAAAACTTTGTAAGTTTGATGCAAATCTAATGATATACACGGAAGTTATGGCCGTTTGAAACTTCTCCAATTACAACAACAATAACACATGATTTTGGTATTTTATGGGCTTTCCATCGAATCAGTCACTGCGGTTTTGACTTCATCTTCTTGAAATTTTCCAATAAGGTCAATAAATATAATATTTTTGAGAATTCATGATTTGAGTGATTTTTGTCGGTTTGCAACAAAATTGCGACCGTTGAAAGTAGAAATACAGTAGATTTTCTTTCGAACATGCATATCTCTTTGACATATTTCTTGACGTTATTCATTGCTGGTGACTGCATTTATGAGAAGTTGAGTACAAAACCCTACTCACATGAGCAAAGGTCTGTTTACCCAACTTGTTTAGGGTTAATTAAGCGCGCCACTATATCGGCCACTTATGCTATAGTAGTTAAGTTTTGTTTCTATTAGTCCGTATGTTCTTTATATATATATATATATATATATATATATATATAGTGTTGACCACCTGTTGGAACTATCATCAACCTGCACATCGTTTCACAATGTGCCCGGGTGAGCCCATCATCTTTTGCTATCATTGCGGCAAGGCCGATACATATGCCCCGAAGAAATGTC
This sequence comes from Odontomyia ornata, assembly GCA_963969285.1. Lineage (NCBI taxonomy): Eukaryota > Metazoa > Arthropoda > Insecta > Diptera > Stratiomyidae > Odontomyia > Odontomyia ornata. Next base: position 265,226,498 of record OZ017739.1, read on the forward strand.
CGAGATCAAAAACGTAGTACCGAGCGCCGCGAGCACCCCTCGACACTCCTAGAGCCCGACCGAAAAGGAACTGAATCCGTCACTACTGACAACCAAACTCCGGATACTGATCCGCACCGCCAAACACAGTTCTCCCGGAGTTCCGCAGCACACGTCGAACGCGAACGAACCGGATCCTCAAGTAACTGGCTATGAATCGAGCGGCCTTTGGCATGCTAAGCCCTTTCATGTTAGACTCCGGGAGTATTTAGCTACTCGTCGATGCATTTTCAATGAGCTCCTACCACTTCTCCGAGAAGGAAGCGCGCCACCAGTCAATTGCCGAGCTTCTGGAGAAAAGTGAGGCAGTCGAGAAATATGTTCCGTATGAAAAAGTTAGACGAATTATTGAAGTACAGATCTTGCAGAATCGGATGGTAGGCTTGATCGACGCTGGAGCCAGCGTCAGTTGCAAAGCAGCCGATTTTGCAAAAGAACTCCTGAAAAACAATGCGTATCAAATCCACCATTTACTACCTGATTGATCACGGCGGATAGAACTCGTCATTCCATAGTAGGGAAACTTACGACGGATGTTATCTTTAAAAGTGCGATCAAGCCATGGATTTTAACATTATACCCCAACTGACGCAAAATCTATACGTAGGAGGGACTTCGTCCGACGATTTAACTTGGCCCCGGCATTATTTTTCAGTACTTCACTTGACTCTGTCGCCACCGTCAATGATCTGACACGAAATTCTCACCCACTTCGACATGCGCGAATACCAATCAATAGCTACGGTTAGACATGGCTATAGCGGTTTTTCCTTTATACGAGAAGGAAGGTCTCGGCCAGACAACTTTGGTGTCTCACACTATAGATGTGTGGAACACTAGACGCATCAAGCAGAGACATTTTGCCATATCTCTAGCGAGGGAGAAGGCGCTATATGCCGATGTTGACCAGATGCTGGCTCTTGGCATGATAGAAGAATCACAGAGTGACTTTAGTGGTTAAACCGAATAAAGTTCGTTCATGCCTAAATGCAAGGCGTTTAAACACCGTCACCATAAAGGACAAATATCCGCTTCCGTTGATTAAAGGTATCTTGAGTCGTTTGCCCAGGGCAAAATTCATCACCAGCCTCGACCTGCAAGGACGCCTTCTAGCAAATTCTGCTAGACCTTAGACCGAAGGAGAAATCTGTTTTTAACCGTACCAGGACGTCCATTATCCAATTATTTACCATGCCATTCGGTCTTTGCAATGCACCACAGACTATGACACATCTCATGGACAAGGTCATACCACTGCACCTATGACACCAAGTTCTCGTATACCTGGCTGACTTATTACTAATAACCGAGACCTTTGACAAGCATGTCATCCTGCTTCAGAAAGTAGCTTTACACATCCGGAAGGCACGGTTAACTATCAACATCCAAAAAGTCAGTTCGTTATGACGGAGGTTAGATACTTGGGTCACATCATTGGCCACGGTAACATCCAAACCGACCCGGATAAGACAAAAGCTATCGACGTCTTTCCTCTGCCTAAGACCACCAAACAGTTGCGCCGATTCTTAGGTTTATGCGGTTGGTACCAACGATTTGTATGTGACTATGCGACCATCACTGTACCCTTAACGGACGTGCTGCGTAAGGGACGGAAGTTATATGGGGAGAGCCCGGCTTATGGGCCTTTGAAGAGCTCAAGAAGAGCCTAACAACAGCTCCTGTACTACATAACCCAGACTTCAACAAATCCATTGTGATACGAGTCAACATGGAGTGGGAGCAGTCTTAGTCCAGGTCACGGAATACGGCGAGGAAATGCCTGTAGCCTTCATGTCCCACACTTTAAACCCAGCCCAGCGGAGCCAGCTACTACAGCTGCCAGACCTGCGAGTGACGGAGGGATTTGTATACAAGCGGGATGGGACACGCATCCGGAGACCCCATACAGGAGGAGGAACATTGAAAGCTGTGGGTGCTCGAAACGGGTCCATGATCAGTCACTGAGTGCATACGGTGAATACTGTCGTACGCTGCAGCAGCTGAAAATTTATTTCTTTTGGCTAAAAATGATCGAACAAATAAAAACGTACGTAGCCGCCTGTGCAACGTGAAGGTGGACCAAAACTCCGAACGCACCTCCGATGGGTAAATTTGAATTATCCGAGCGTGCGTTCCAGCACTTGTATATCGATCTCATCGGCCCTTATTCTCGCAATACGTCTGGACATATCGGGGCTGTCGCAGTGCTGGACCAATTGTCACAGTTGCCGATCATTGATCCGATCCGGAACATGCATACAGACCCGATCATAAGTTTCGTAGAGAAACGAGTTTTCCATGTATTTGGAGTATCGGAGTATGTCGTCTCTGACAATGGAGTCCAGTGCACATCCATTAAATTTCGTGAACTGATCGATAGGTATGGCATTACACACCAGTGAGCCGCAGTATATTCCCCTCAAAATAATTCTCCCGAACGGCTTTTAGCCGCTATCCCCGCCTATATAAATCCGAATCGAAAGGATTTAGCCCGTAGGATTTCCGCCATTATCTATGTTCTGCGTTCTTCATACCATACCATCACTGGTATCTCACCTTACTTTGCCGTGTTCGGTCAGTACATGATTTGCTACGGTAAATCGTATCGGCTGTTGCGGCAATTAAATAATTATCAGTTCTATTCTCTATTCCGCGCGTGTCGTTTGTGTGCTGTTTCTTCTCGTCAAATAGGGAGACGACCGGAGTTGCCCGATAAAAATCCTGAATGAGTCGACGGCGAGTGTGTCAGAGGGCCGGAAGTGACACTGGGAGGGCGACTGTCTAAGGTAAGAGATAGAACACTCACGACCCACCCCAGCGTTTATCCATCTAGGGACCAGAAATGTTAACGCACTATCCCTTCTTCCTCGAGATAAGTGCACCACATAGAAACCACCAGTAGTAACACACTACTCAGCAGTTCACTAAATGCCCGGGATGGTTGATCATCAATATGGTGATTGAATTACCTGTCTTTCAATCTCCCCATGCCAGCATGCCATCGTGGACACGCCCTGCAATAACCTCCGATACTTCGGAGCAATACCCGACAGAGATCTGTCATCCTTACACGATTTGCTAACCAGCTGTCAGATGACAGAGTTCTGTCTGAACCGCCACTTGGCTTCTTTTTCGTTGCTGTCGATATAACCTCATCCGTTTTGGTCAATCGCCCATTGTATGAAAGTTCCGTGTTTCCCGCAAAGAAATACATGTAAAGTGACTTAAAAAATATTACTATACGTTTGCGCGCCTCGGAAAGGACGACGACGATCGCGAAAAGTTTTACATAAGCATTTCGCTATTTCTCCTCCACCTTGAACACACGGTAAAAATAGAAGGAACACCAATAACCTTTGAAGTGGACTCCCGTTCAGGCTATACATTTCTACCCCAAAATCAGTTCGAAGATTTGGACCTCAAGGTTCCTCTGTTACCAGCATCGATGGAATTTCGTTCCTATACCCGAGATTTCTTCGTGCCTAATGCGAAAATGACAATACTCCGCACGCCTGGCGCGAATTCGGATTCGACGAATCAACATCGACTTGAATTCTATCGACAAGACTTTCACGAAATACCAAGAACGTTGAATTCAATGCATACTACAGCGAAATTTTTTCCGAATTCCGAATTCCGAATTTGCTCACTAAAACTACGTGAAGGAGCCAAACCTATGTTATTCCGGGAAAGTGAAGTTCCTTACGCTTTGGTGGACCGTGTTGATCAAGAGCTGTAGACTGTCGAGAAAGCTGGAATCATCTCCAAAGTGAAAACTAGGGCCTGGGGGTCACCTAACGTGGCAATTCCCAAAGCGAACCACCAAGTACGACTATGCGTCGACTACAAAACCGGGGTGAACGAGAGGCTCATTTGGGCACATTCTCGAATTCGTAAAATTAACGAAATTCTCAACAGTCTCAGGGACTCATGGTACTTCTTCAAGTTGCATATTCCTGTAGACGAAGCATCGAGCCAAATCTAGGCAATATCGAGTCACCGCGGGAAGTACAGGGTCAATCGACTTTCCTTCGGCATCAAAACAGCCCAATCTGAATTCAACCGAATTATGGACCAAATTCTGAGAGAAATCCCAGGAACCGAAGTGTTTTTCAATGACATTTGCATTCGGAAGAGGACCAATAGTGAATTTCACGACAATCTTCTCAAATGCCTTAATCAACTGCGCAAAAATGACATTCATATCAAGTAAAAGAAATGTGAATTTTTCACAGAACGCTTGGAGTTTTTGGGGCTTGTTGTAGAAAACAACAAGATCTCCAAGGCACCATCAAAAGTCGAAGCAATTTTGGAAATGCCGAGATCGAAATCGGCAACAGAAGTCAAAAGTTTTTTTTCAATTAAAAATACTAGCAATCCATGAAACGAATTGGACTGGAAACGACATTCAAGACATGAGATCACACACAATATTCAAAAGTGGGAAGCCTACTGGAAAACGAGAATTCGTAGTGGCCTTCATTGTGGATAGGGAGTTCAAATCGCACATTATTGATTTTAAGGCAGTCAATGAACGGTTGTTGCGATCCATATAAAAGCGAAATTCTCCAAAATCTGGCTGTTAATGTTCACGCCCCGTCCGAAGAAAAGGAAGAAGAAACGAAGGAAACGTTTTACAATCACCTGGTAAGACTGGTCGACTCATTGCCTACAAACGACATAAAAATAATTCTGGGTGATTTCAACGCTAAGGCTGGCAATGAGCTATCTCATCGGGGAACGACTGGAGGATATAGCCTCCACGATGAAACATATGACAAGGGCCAGCGCCTGATTGACTTTGTATGTAGCAGAAATCTAGTCATATGTTCGACTTGCTTCCCACATCGATGCATTCATAAAATGACCTGGGTATCACCGGATGGCAACACACAAAACCAGATCGAACAAGTTCTGATCCAACAATGTTGGGCCTCGAGCATACTTGACGTCCGTACATATCGAGGAGGATCATTACATGATCAAATTAACCTATCGATGTTGTATGTCAAAGGCATATTCGGCAAAGACCAGCCCGCTACAAAAATTTAACATCAAACGGCTCCAAACGGCGTCTGTGGCCAAAAATTTCACGGAGACGCTCGACCACCAGTTGGCTCCCATCTTATCAGACGCATCGTTAAAGACGAGCAACGAGCTCTGGATTGAAGTGAAAGCGGCTATTAGGACCGTGGCAGAACAGACGATCGGACATCAAGCCCGGCGCAAGAAGCATGATTGGTTCGATGATGAGTGCCAGAAGTATAGATGTAAGTTTAGCGAGCAACAAGACAAGCATACAAAACAGTGAAAAGCCTGAAACGTGATTATCAGCCCAAAACCACGCTCTGTCATGATGACATCGGCAATATCATCGCTGATGAAACCAAGATTAAGGAAAGATGGGCATCATATTTCAAGAACCTCCTTAATCCTCCGCACAGCTCCAGAACATCGGAGCCTTTGGATGTCTTCGGAGAGCAACCATTGGCCCCACCAACTTTGGATGAAATTTGTTCCATCATGAAAGCCCAAAAAAATAATAAAGCACCGGGCATTGATGAGATTTCAGTGGAGCTCATCAAATATGGTGGCAGCAGTGTTCATCAAGCTATTCACAAAGTCATCTAGCACATTTGGCAACAAGAACATATGCCGAAAGAGTGGAGCCAATCAATTATATTCCCTATCCAACAAAAATGTGACAAGCTACAGTGCGAAAATTATAGAGGCATATCACTACTTGGTACGGCGTACAAAATATTTTCTAAAATCTTAGAAAATAAAATCGGATCATACTCCAACAGTATTATTGGAGAGTATCAAGGTGGTTTTAGAGCAGGTAGATCGACAATGGACCAATTGTTCACAGTCAAGCAGGTACTTGAAAAATGCTGGGAGTTCAACATAGACGTACACCAAATTTTCGTTGACTTTAAGCAATCATACGACAGTATTGATCGTAACGTACTGTCCCAAATAATGCTTTGCATTGGTATCCCAGCCAAATTAGTTCGTCTTACCAAAATTAGAATGACGTCGACGACCTCCCAAGTCCGCATCAATAACCAACTCACCGATGCCTTTGACACAAATATCGGACTTAAGCAGAGAGATGGGCTGGGCCCATTGCTATTCAATTTGGCACTTGAGTATGTTATAAGGAAGCTACCTGTCGATACGCGAGTTACATTACTATTCAAGTCGAGCCAAGTAGTAGCCTATGCGGACGACATCAACGTTTTGTTACGGTCATGAACAACTAGCAAAGAACTTTTCCTGAAACTCGACAGCGAAGCAAAACTAGTAGGGCTACAAATCAATGAGAATAAAACAAAGCTCATAACGCAGTCGAGGAAAAATACCTCTAATTCACAAAATATCACACTTGGCGAATATAGTATCGAAAATGTTAGCGAATTTGTGTATTTAGGCGCCAAAATAACGAAAGCGGGTAATGAAAGAGACGAAATACGCCGAAGAATACAGCTCGCAAATAAAATATTTTATTCAGTATTGACGATCTTCAAGACCAGCTGCATACACAGGAAAACAAAGCTCCAAGTACACAAATCTGTGATAAGACCTGTGTTATGCTATGGGTGTGAAACATGGATCCTAACCCAAGCATCCGCAAATATATTGAACGCCTTTGAGCGTAGGGTCTCGAGGCGAATAACTGGAGCGAAGCTAGACGAATTCGATACAACCATAAGCTGTATGAAATTTTTGACGACCCGGAGGTCTCAACGATTACAAGACTGCGAAAGCTGAAATGGGCTGGCCACATGAATCGTATGGACGAACAACGGATAACTCAAAACCGGGAAACCTAGGAAACGCTGGTCTGACTCGGTCGACGAAGACAGTTCATAGCCGCTCGGATTTCGAAATTGGAGAACGCGGTCGATGGACCGAGACAGTTGGAGGCGCTATTTGCAGGAAGCGAAGGCCCGAGAGGGGCTGTAGTGCTAAGAAGATATATATATATATATATATATATATATATATATATATATATATATATATATATATATATCTATATATATATATATATATTATAAATATATATATATATATATATATATATATATATATATATATATATATATATATATATATATATATATATATATATATATATATATATATATATATATATATATATATTATATATATATATATATATATATATATACATATATATATTATATATATATATATATATATATATATATATATATATATATATATATATATATATATATATATATATATATATAAAAGGGTGATTCATAACAAGTGTACAATTTTTGTCAAAAAAACATAGTTTTTGTGAAGATTGACCTGTAATGTTTATCATTATAAAAATTTGGTCCCTTACAATTAGATATGAAACATTACTTTGGGCATATGTGCACCTCGTGCTGCTTTACAGACTCAAACGACGATTGTAATTTTCGATGACATTTTCGCACATTTCCGGCGTTATTAGGCGTATATTGGCTCGAATATTATTTTTTAACGCTTCAGTAGTCTGGGGAGCATCAGCGTAAACACGATCCTTCAGAAATCTCCAAAGGAAGAAGTCACAAGGAGTCAAATCACACGATCTCGCCGGCCAATTTATGGGTCCATTTTGTGAAATTATTCGATTTCCAAACTTGGTCTTCAATAAATCATCAGTCTGTAAAGCAGCACGAGGTGCACATATGCCCGAAGTAATGTTTCATATTTAATTGTAAGGGACCAAATTTTCATAATAAATAATAAATTTTTTCTCGACAAAAATGTGCACACTTGTTATGAATCACCATATTATATATATATATATATATATATATATATATATATATAATATATATATATATATATTATATATATATATATATATATATATATATATATATTATATATATATATATATATATTATATATATATATATAATAT
>OZ017739.1:265234687-265322187 GCA_963969285.1 Odontomyia ornata
AGTCACCGCAGTTGCAGACATTAAATATTAGCAGAGGGGTGTGTAGCCCGGGGTGGCATACTGAGGCCGGCTAGCGCTCAGTCGTGTCGTGGGTCTTCCGGGACACCCTCTGCTCGTGCTGAGCCACCTTACATAAAACTAGCACAAAGGGAAAAGGATGGGAAAGGGAGAGGTCATTTTGAGAAATGAAAATAAGGTTTTTTTTTAATATGACATGGCCGTTTATTTAATTCAAACAAGAACAAAAGAAAAAATTCTAGAAGTGAAACTTACAAATTTTAACTCCCCGTTTTAAAATTTATGCAAGCATAATACAATTTAGATACAATTTATTAACAAGAGAAAAACAAAAAAAAAAAGGAAAATTATTTATTTGAGACAAAAACTAACAGTATATTTATACAAAAAAAAATTCAAATAGTTACTTACACTTTCCTTGTTGAACTCCGAGCGCTCGGCGAAGAACAAAAGAAAGAAATTCGGGGCACCTGAAACTCAAACTTCAATTTACGAATTATTGTAACAAAGTCCAGAAATTAAAGCACTGAACGGCCACTTTTCGCAAGACGCTGATTCCACTTTCTTCACCAATTCACTACCCTTCATCCAATAGGATACTTTTGAATCCGACAAATTGTATGTTTTTTTACAAAGTGCTTCACGGAAACTTTACTCTTTGTTTTTTTTTCGTTTTTTCTTCTCGTTTTTTCATTAAATCAAATTGAGACTTATACTTTACTTTTAACTGTCCAAACACTCTATTATTTTTTTTCTTTGATATTATTTTCTACAGAATTTCGGATTTGAGTCGTTTTGGACCATTTTATTCCCGATTCACTCCACAACTTAAGTTATTATTTCCTCTGAAATTCACACTTAGCTCCACTCGCATACGCCACAAGCAAAATTTATTAGTTTTTATCTTGAATTTCTCACGTTTATAATTGAATTCAAATTCAAAATCCTTTTATCTACTAGTCAGAGACTAACTCCTTTTTTCCCACACTCCTAACACCTCCAAAGATCAACTTCGCCGCGCACCGGAAACACATTTCCTTCTCCAAATCAAAAATCTGACTCCTTTTCGCGAATTAATTATTCCGCCCTGCCAAACACAATTCTTTTTTCACTCCCAGTCAAATATTCACTCCCCAATCCTAACCACTTCATTGCACTTTCACCTTTCTCCCATCCGATCCCGCAATCCAAATTCTTCTCCAATTACCGCTGTCGCATCTGGGTAACGTAATCGAAGTTCATTACACTTCGATTCTGCTACCCACACATCTTTTGGTCCATATCGACAAACTCAATAGTATCCATTGTTTTACATATGGCAATTTGAACACTCCAAGAAGCGCTTGGTCGAATTCAAAGTGTCACATATAAACATTTCGAAAGCTATTGATTTTGCCGATACCCCAAAAAGAGTGCTTCCGTGCGCCCGGGGGAACTTGAACTCAGGGTTCCAGCAGTCCCACGGTCGAGAACTCGCGACGTAACCAATGGAGCTATGCCTTATCGATCTCCCATTCATCAGATTAGCAACTTCAACGATGTATCTGGGCATGAGATTGATTTTTGTTAGTAGGGAAGCGTGAATTAATTTTCGTTAGTAAGAAAAATAAAATTTGGTAATGGGAACTAGTGAATAGAATTTGTTAGTATGAAGGAAGGAATTAGGTTTTGTTAGGAAGAATGAATAGAATGAAATTTTGTTAGTGGGAATTAATGTAGGGAGTGTTGTTAGTGGGAAGATTAAACTTCTTATTTTATTATTAGGGTGTTCTAATTGGAAATCAGGGAAAGGAAAGGATTGTGATGATGTGGACATAAAAATTAAAGGGAAATAGGAAAAATGTTAATAAAAATAAATACATACACCGAGGAAAAGGTAGGAGTGCCCAAAGGAAAGGGACAATGTTACGGCGGCAATTTGAAGTTGCGAATGGGAGGAAGTTGGTACGCCGGAATTCGCAACAATCGTGGGGACGACCCAGACCCTGAGTGTCTCATTCAGCCGGGCAAACAAAGAAGGTCGGCAGGGGTAATTATGAATCGGATCGGATGTCTTTGGCGTGAAAGGTCCCAAGCAGCTTACCGGATTCATCCTCAAGCTCGTATGCCACTTGCCCAATACGACGCCGGACCACTGCAGGAGTGAATCGTGGAGCGAATTTGGCAGCAAAGCGATCTGCGGCGTTGCTCACAGAAAAATTACGCACGAAAACTTTCTGACCCTGGAGTAGCTCACGAGGACGAACTCGAAGATTGTAGCGTTGAGCTCCCTTTTGGTAGGATTCTTGCAGTTTGTATCTGACTTGGTCCTGTACAGCTCGCAGTCGATCACTGTTAGCACTTAGCTGTACCTCACCATCCTCAAAAGCATTAAGGCATCTGAGGAGGGCGTACTCAGAACCATGTTGGATAGGGTGGTACCCGAACATGAGAAAGTAGGGCGAATATCCCGTGGACTCATGAATCACCTTGCGGAAGGCAAAACATGAGGCTGGAAGATTCTCGTCCCACTTGCCATGATCAGACCCTATATAGGCTCTAATGGCGTTCAGTGTCGACTGGTTTGACCTCTCTGAGGCATTCGCTTGCGGTGAATGATATGGGGTGAAGCAATGCTGCACTCCATAGTCATTCATAAGCTTGCTGAATACCTTGGAGGTGAACTGTACCCCATTGTCAGAGTGAAGCCATTCAGGCACTCCGAAAGTCAGAAAGATTTCGCGCTCCAAATATCGCACGACTGACTCTGCGGTGGCTTTCGTGATGGGCTTGAGCCATACGAACTTGGTGTAATGATCCAGGACCACGAACAATTGGGTATTCCCTGATTTGGAACGAGGGTATGGGCCCATGAAGTCCACAAACAGGCGCTGCATAGGTCGTTCGGAGTCTCGTGATGCTCCCATAGGGGGTCTCATTGTGGAATTTGCCGGTTTGACCTGTTTGCATATCAGGCAATTCTTGATGTGCTGAATCACATCTTGACGCAAACGAGGCCAATAATAATACCTTTGCAAAACTTCAGTTGTTTTGCGAATTCCACAATGAGAGCCCCGGGGATCATCATGAGCTCGTACTATGAGAGCTCGTTGGTGACCCTCAGGAACCCATAGTTTTGTTCTGGGAATATCAGTAGTCGACGTTACAGGAGAACCAGTACTAATATAGATTCGACCATCTGCAAGGTGCAAATTTTGAAACTGATCGGGTTGTTTCAAGATTTGCTCCTTGAGATGCTCATACTCGGGCTCCTGAAACGCAGACTCCGGGATTGAACCACCAATGTGTCCGTGCTCCGGGAGACAGGGAATGATCGAGTTCACCCGCTCGTCCCTCGAGCATGTTCTTGACAACGCATCGGGAACAACGTTAAGGGCACCTTTCCGGTGTTCAATTTGGAAATTGAACCCTTGTAATTTCAGACTCCAGCGAGCCAATCGACCAGAAAGGTCCGACTAATGCATCAGCCATTTAAGACTGGCATGATCGGTTATGATGGTGAAAGGCAACCCTTCGATATATGCCCTGAATCTCTTTACGCTCTGCACCGCAGCTAAGCATTCCAATTCGATAGCGTTGACCTGGATTGGTGCTATTTTGAAGAGATCCCAGAAGTCAATTCCAAGATACACTGCGTGCGTCAAGGAAGGAACAACTAGGAATCTCATCAATTTGGTGATTTTATTAAATTGCACCAATGTGGTGACGTATCCCAGAACTGGATCCTTGTGCCCTGATGCAGTCTGAACATGGGCATGCATGGTATGCATATGCAAACCCAAATCCGACAGCAGGTCCAAGGCTCCGGCTCCGAGGATACTAACACTGGCTCCGCTATCAAGCAAGCCCGTCAATTTGCGACCCTTGACGGAAATCTCTGCGTAGGGCCTATTGTCGCCGGGAGTTGCAACAATTGACTCCACGCAGGCACGCTTCAAGAGACGCCTGGCGAAGAAATATCTCCAGGATCTCCGAAAGCGATCCCGAAAAGGTCGTGCTCTAAAACTAGCGGGTGACTCACGATCATCGCCCGCCTTTCCATTACTTCCGGAGATATCAGGGAAGCTACCTGGGACAGGTGGGCGGTGTGTTGAAATTAGCTGACAAAATGTGCCAGGGCATTGGGAACGGGGAGAAGAGTTTGCAAGAGGGAAAACAATGCGGGTATTAATAGACGTAGGTGTCAGTCACTGAAGACGTCTGAGCTCCGGATCCACATTCGTGGCCACATCTACACGCTCATATGGCTGGGTGGGATTTGCCCGAGGACACGATATTTCTTTACGCACCGGGGTTGTTTTGGAATTGCAAGCATTGCAGTGAGGCTTGGTAACTCCTTCCTTCCCACAACCAAAACAAAAAACGTGTCTGATGGGGGAAGCACAATCAAAAAAATTATGGCCTAAATCCTTACAATTCCAGCATATCCTAAATTGTCTTCGTTGTTGATAGTCCGAAGACAAACCAATTTTCGGTCGGGATGCTACCGCTTGAACCTGAGGAGTCTCAAGGGGAAGGCATTGATTGGGTTGCGCAAGCTGAGTTGGTAGATCGCATGCTGTCGAATTACGAACATTTCGCCAATTTAAGGGTTCCTCGTTACCGAAATTTTGGTCACAATTTGGAGAATACGGTTTATCGTATATGTCCCAATCCATCAGGTTTTCCGGAAGTCGTACGGAATGCACTCCTCCCACCGCACGTCTTTCGAACAGCCTGCGCCGGGACTCTACGTCCCTCCACGTATCCTTGGTGCGACAGCATCTTCTGACCAACTCCCTAGTGGACGGAAAGGTCAGGCCTGCCAGGTGATCCTGAAGCCGTGGGCTCATATTTTTGGATACGATGCATTGCAGATCGAAATCAAGAATAGGCACTTGGAGTTGTAATGACAGTGCCTCCAGGGATTCATAAAATTCGATGAATCTTTCCCCGGGACGCTGAAGGCGACCGTGCATTGTACGGCGAATATCGTCATCAGTGTGATGTGGTGAAAACCGCTCCATCACCTCGCATTTGAATCTTGGCCAGGTCAGATTCTCTCGAAAAATGTCACGAACCTGCCAGTACCACTGTTGTGCTGCTCCTTTCAGAAGCACATGTAGATCCCTCATCAAATCTCGGTCTGACAGGTTGTAATCGCTGGCCAGGCTGCCCACGCGAAATATAAATTGCTGGGCGGACACGCCATTTGCTCCACCATCGAAAGTGATACCCCATTTGGTGATGGGAAGTCGATCCGGCGTGGCAAATTCATTACGTCGGGACTCGCGGAAGGTAACGTGAGGTGACGTTTCTTGCACCGCCTGCCGTGTAGAAGAAGCAAGGGAACTACCGGGTGCCCGTATCGGTGGAGTAGCTGCCGCGCTTGGCGCACCAGCTTGAGGAAGTGCGTCTTGTGCTTCTCGCAGGCTGGACGATAGGCTAAGCCGTTCCAACTCTCTATCAAGTTGGGTATAGGTTGGATCCCCGATAGGCTAAGCCGTTCCAACTCTCTATCAAGTTGGGTATAGGTTGGATCCCAACTAGCCGTTCGCCGACGCATGGTTATTCGGTTCTTATAATACTCGTATTATAAAAAAAAAGGACCAAAATCTACTACAGTAAATGACCGATTCAATGAACCAAAGTTCAAGCTACCTAAATAAAAAAAATAAAAAAGAATATTAACGCAAATTATAGATAATACTAAATAAAAATGAGTCCACAGACTGACAGACAGACTATGGCAATAATAACAATTAATGTTTGTGGTTATTATTGCGATTTATTAGCAGTGAAGAGGAATGGTGTTGGAAACTATAGAAAATATTGACTTTTGTAATAGCAATTAAGATGGAGATACAATTCATAAAAAGATTTCATTTCTCAAAATGATCCTCCCCATTAATGGAAAAGGAAAAGAACAGGTAATTATATGGGATGGTGATTAAAATTTAGACATAACACGAAGCAGACAAACCACAACAGTGCCTGGTATAACAATGGAATTTGTAGGCGGACTCCGCTCCAATTGTCACCTCAAAAGCTGACTACGAGACCATTATGAAATACTACGGACTTCATAATGGCTCGGACAAGAGCCGCACATATCCCAAAGCTACCACCAGATAGATGATGGAAGGGCCGAAAGCGTTGGCTAATTCCAAGAGATGGATCTAAGTCCAACTATCCCGTGCAGGGAGATATAGCCAACGACTCAAAATTCGGTTGATCCCAACCAACATCCACACTGCTAAAGCATGCCCACTATCATAGCCGGTGGAGACTATCAAACACAAAACAGCACGGTAGGCGCCACTGCAACTGCGGCGAACCCCGTGATCAAGATTTCAATATTTAACTATCAAAACTCCAGATTAAACTTAAAACCATCAATGAAATCATGTAAAAATTATATCCAAACTCATAAAAAATTTCAACGAAACAAAAAAAAAATAATTTCCCTGGAATGCTCAAACCACTATTCAAGTCAGGCACTCCAGGTACTCAAGCCAAACAAATCTGAAATTGAAAAATTTAAGTTATAATTAAAAACTGATAAAATCAACTAAAACCAACATTTGGGCGCCATCTGTAGCAACCACGGAAGTCACCGCAGTTGCAGACATTAAATATTGGCAGAGGGGTGTGTAGCCCGGGGTGGCATACTGAGGCCGGCTAGCGCTCAGTCGTGTCGTGGGTCTTCCGGGACACCCTCTGCTCGTGCTGAGCCACCTTACATAAAAACTAGCACAAAGGGAAAAGGATGGGAAAGGGAGAGGTCATTTTGAGAAATGAAAATAAGGTTTTTTTTTTAATATGACATGGCCGTTTATTTAATTCAAACAAGAACAAAAGAAAAAAATTCTAGAAGTGAAACTTACAAATTTTAACTCCCCGTTTTAAAATTTATGCAAGAATAATACAATTTATATACAATTTATTAACAAGAGAAAAAAAAAAAAAAGGAAAATTATTTATTTGAGACAAAAACTAACAGTATATTTATACAAAAAAAATTCAAATAGTTACTTACACTTTCCTTGTTGAACTCCGAGCGCTCGGCGAAGAACAAAAGAAAGAAATTCGGGGCACCTGAAACTCAAACTTCAATTTACGAATTATTGTAACAAAGTCCAGAAATTAAAGCACTGAACGGCCACTTTTCGCAAGACGCTGATTCCACTTTCTTCACCAATTCACTACCCTTCATCCAATAGGATACTTTTGAATCCGACAAATTGTATGTTTTTTTACAAAGTGCTTCACGGAAACTTTACTCTTTGTTTTTTTTCGTTTTTCTTCTCGTTTTTTCATTAAATCAAATTAAGACACTTTTATACTTTACTTTTAAATGTCCAAACACTCTATTATTTTTTTTTCTTTGATATTATTTTCTACAGAATTTCGGATTTGAGTCGTTTTGGACCATTTTATTCCCGATTCACTCCACAACTTAAGTTATTATTTCCTCTGAAATTCACACTTAGCTCCACTCGCATACGCCACAAGCAAAATTTATTAGTTTTTATCTTGAATTTCTCACGTTTATAATTGAATTCAAATTCAAAATCACACGTCGCCAAACACAAATCCTTTTATCTACTAGTCAGAGACTAACTCCTTTTTTTCACACTCCTAACACCTCCAAAGATCAACTTCGCCGCGCACCGGAAACACCTTTCCTTCTCCAAATCAAAAATCTGACTCCTTTTCGCGAATTAATTATTCCGCCCTGCCAAACACAATTCTTTTTTCACTCCCAGTCAAATATTCACTCCCCAATCCTAACCACTTCATTGCACTTTCACCTTTCTCCCATCCGATCCCGCAATCCAAATTCTTCTCCAATTACCGCTGTCGCATCTGGGTAACGTAATCGAAGTTCATTACACTTCGATTCTGCTACCCACACATCTTTTGGTCCATATCGACAAACTCAATAGTATCCATTGTTTTACATATGGCAATTTGAACACTCCAAGAAGCGCTTGGTCGAATTCAAAGTGTCACATATAAACATTTCGAAAGCTATTGGTTTTGCCGATACCCCAAAAAGAGTGCTTCCGTGCGCCCGGGGGAACTTGAACTCAGGGTTCCAGCAGTCCCACGGTCGAGAACTCGCGACGTAACCAATGGAGCTTTGCCTTATCGATCTCCCATTCATCAGATTAGCAACTTCAACGATGTATCTGGGCATGAGATTGATTTTTGTTAGTAGGGAAGCGTGAATTAATTTTCGTTAGTAAGAAAAATAAAATTTGGTAATGGGAACTAGTGAATAGAATTTGTTAGTATGAAGGAAGGAATTAGGTTTTGTTAGGAAGAATGAATAGAATGAAATTTTGTTGGTGGGAGTTAATGTAGGGAGTGTTGTTAGTGGGAAGATTAAACTTCTTATTTTATTATTAGGGTGTTCTAATTGGAAATCAGGGAAAGGAAAGGATTGTGATGATGTGGACATAAAAATTAAAGGGAAATAGGAAAAATGTTAATAAAAATAAATACATACACCGAGGAAAAGGTAGGAGTGCCCAAAGGAAAGGGACAATGTTACGGCGGCAATTTGAAGTTCCAGCGTACCGGAATTCGCAACAACTATATATATATATATATATATATATATATATATATATATATACTATATATATTTATATATAGATATATATACTATATATATATATATATATATATATATATATATATATATATATATATATATATATATATATATATATCTATATACTATATATATTTATATATAGATATATATACTATATATATATATATATATATATATATATATATATATATATATGTATATATACATATCTATAAAAAAAATATAGATTATATCTCTGTATATAAATACATATCTATAAATATATATATATATATATATATATATATATATATATATATATATATATATATATCTATATCTATATATATATATATATATATATATATATATATATATACATATATATATATATATACATATATAAATATATACATATATATATACATATATATATATACATATATATATATATATATTTATATATATATACAGATCTTTATATATATATATATACATATCTATAAATATATATAGATTATATCTCTGCATTTATTTATATATACATATGTATGGAAAGTACTATCTCTTCATTTAAATTTAGCGCCACGCTTTGATAAGTCAGTTCACTTATTGTAAGAAAACCATTGTATTTAACTTGACAGGTCGGTAAGTTAGACCAATTATTGTAGGTGGCAATGAGTAAGATGAAAGCTGTCAGACTTCAGACAAAACACAATACAATATTAAAATCATAAAGATTAAATTGTTAACGTAAACGTTATTGTAAATTAACTAAGAAACAACAGTGTGAATAACATCGAATGTTGTTTCTTTGTTAATTCCAGGTAGGATTAAAACTAACTTTAAATTTAATGATGTAAGTTTTCTATATGAAAATAAAACTTTGTTAATTCCAGAGAAACAATTCGTGTGTTATTCCTACATGAAAAAAACCTCATTATAAAACAACATTCACGTTGAAATCACAATGGACAAGCTGCAATTCACATTCAAGATGCTCGGTTCCGCAGAAGAGCCAAAGACGAACGTGCTGTGCATAACCTCAACTGGCACACCAGACGGCAGGACTTATACGATGCCAGATAATTACTTATTTGCTCGAGAGCATGCGGCAATCACGAAGACATCAGCATTTGCTAAGGTAAAGAAAACGTTAACTAAAAGGGGACAAACAAGAAAACTTTGGATTAATCTGACCAAAGAATTGACCGAAACTTATTTGGATGACGGGGGAAATTTACAATTTGGTGACGTCTACTTAGAAGAAGAAATTAGTACACAAGAAAGTGGTGTTATTAACGCTTCAGAACAACCGTTAACACAATTGCTGCAAAAAATACTTGGAAAGAGCCAAGAGAAATCTGAAGAAAAGAATATTGGCAAAATAGCTAAAGAATTTACAATTGAAAAGTTCAATGGGAAAAATTTGAATGCAGATCAATGGATAACTAGTTTTGAAAAAGAATGTGAACGGTTTGACATAGCTAAAGATAAAAAAAAAAATTGAAATTTTAAAATCATTCATGGAAAAAGGCGCTACAGATTGGATAGTTGTACACTTTTGAAGCTGACTATTCAAGCAAAATGGGAAGATTGGAAAAAAAAATTTTGTGATACATTTGCAAACAAAGGTTGGTCTTCAATAAGATATGCGCTGCAATTTAGATATCAGACTGGCTCTTTGATAGATTTTGCTATAAAAAAAGAAAAACTTCTTCTAGAAGTGAGAAAATCCATTGATAATGGAACATTAATAGATCTAATTGCGATAAGCTTGCCAAATTTCGTAGCTGATAGAATTGACAGACAAAAATTGGAAAAAACCGAAGACCTATACAACGAAATAGGTAAATTAGAACATCTGGTTTACAAGAAAAATATGGAAACGAGAAGAAATATTAAGAATTATACTAGCAAAGAAAAGATACCATGCGAAACTTGTAAAAATAAAGGTAAAGGTACACGCTTCCATCCAGAATCTGAATGCTGCTTTAAAAATAAAGAAGACAAAATAAAACATGTCAACAATTCCGTGTTAGAAGTAGAAATTAGCGATACTGATCCAAAAAACTAATAATTCCACCATTAATTAGACTCAAGGTAATTTTAAACGATACTTTAGAAGTATCTGCTATTTATGATCCAGGTTAAAATGTTTCATTAATTAATCCAAAACTAATAAAATTAAAATCAAGTAAAAATATGTACAAAGCCAACCTGAAAACAATTAATGGTGTGAATAAAGCTGATGGACTGATAACAGTGAAGGGAAAAATATTAGATTTAGAAGAAAATATAGATGTTTTTATATACAATAATGAAAATTTCAAAGATGACTTTCTAATAGGATTAGATTGCATAAAGAAATTTAAATTAATACAAAATGAGAACTTAGAGATAGAACAAAAGATTCCTAATTCTACAGAAACGCAAGAAGAATATCAAATAAATTTCAATGAACATGTGAATGTAGACAGCTTTGATATCTCAACAAATCACTTGAATCATCACGAAGAAACAATAATAAAGAATCTTGTAGATAAATATAAAAATATATTTGCGAAAGATAAATACGATGTAGGCACAGTGAAAAATTATGTTATGAAGCCAGAATAGATCTCATTGTAGACAAATATTGTAGTAAAAGACCATATAGATGCACAATTGAAGAGAAAAAACAAATAGAAGAACAGATCGCAGAACTACTTAGAAGAAATTTAATAGAAGAATCATACAGTCCTTTTGCTGCTCCAGTAAAATTGGCATATAAAAGAGATGAGAACAAAAAATCAAGATTATGCATAGATTTTAGAGATTTGAATAAAATAATAATTCCTCAATCGCAACCATTCCCGTTAATTGAAGATTTATTAGTAAAAACAAGAAATTGCAAATATTTTTCGAAACTTGACATAAACTCAGCATTTTGGTCTATTCCATTAAGAATCGAAGACTGGAGAAAAACGGGATTTGTAACCCAAGAAAATCATTTTCAGAGGACTTGCTTGCCATTTGGCTTAAAGACGTCGCCAGCAATTTTCCAAAGAATATTAAGTAACATAATAAGAAAGCATAAACTATCAGATTATACGGTAAACTACATTGACGATATATTAATTTTTTCAAAATCTTTCAATAAACATATAGATCACCTCTCACAATTACTAGAAGCAATAATGAAGGAAGGTTTCAGATTAAAACTCTCTAAATGCACATTTGCATTAGACTCCGTACAATATTTAGGCCACGTTATAAAGCACAACACAGTCTCTCCGATAAAAGATAATCTAATTTCAATACAAAATTTTCCTGTGCCAAAGAATCAGAAAAACATTAGACAGTTCTTAGGAAAAATTAATTTTTACAACGAATACGTACCGAAAATTGCACTAATGTTAGAACCATTGTATAATTTACTAAGAAAAGGACAAAAATTTATTTGGACTGAAGAGTGTCAAAGAACTTTCGAACACATGAAAAATTTCCTTTGCACTCAACCAATTTTGGCTATTTTCCAAACCTGCCAATACATATATATATATAGACGCAAGCTTGCAAGGTATAGGAGCTGTACTAAAACAACCGCAGCCTAACGAAAAGGTCGAAAAACCTGTAGCATATTTTTCAAAGAAACTGAATGAATCACAAAAAAGAAAGAAAGCTATTTATTTAGAATGCTTAGCAATTAAAGAATCAGTAAAGTACTGGCAACACTGGCTCATAGGCAGATCATTCAAAGTATTTTCAGATCACAAGCCACTAGAAAAAATGAATATCAAGGCAAGAACAGATGAAGAATTAGGTGATCTTACCTACTATTTATCCCAATATGATTTTGAAATAATTTACCGCCCAGGTAAAGATAATTTAGAGGCAGACTGGTTGAGCCGAAACCCGGTATTAGAGTCTCATGAAGACGCAGACGATGAATTAAAAATTGTAAATTTAGTAAAAATAGAAGATATTTTAAAAGATCAAAAAGAAAACAGATATTTAAAAGATAGTAGAGATAAATTAATTTTTAAAAATAATCTGTATTATAGAAAAGTTAGGAAAAAAGAAAAAATTGTACTATCAGAAAAGTATTGTAAGAAACTTATAGAAACCGTTCACAAAAATTTTTGTCACAACGGCATAAAACAAATGCAAAACAAAATATTACCATATTATACAGCGGAAAACATCGGAAAATATAAAGTAAACGTGCAGAATTTGCGAGATTTGTATAAAAAATAAATCAAGACACCAAGACAAGATTGGTCTAATGTCACGCCTTGGTCCTGCACGAAAACCGTTTGAAATAGTTTCTAAAGATACAATAGGGGGATTCGGTGGTTCCCGATCCACAAAGAAATATTTACATCTACTAGTAGATCACTTTACAAGATTTGCTTACATATTAACATCAAAAACACAAAACGCAAGTGATTTCATTAAACTGACAGAAAACGTGCTCAAAGATCATAACATAGAGATAATTTTAACAGATCAATATCCAGGCATAAATTCCAAAGAATTCAAAAACTACCTAGAAAAAAAGAACATCACGATAATTTTCACTGCAGTCAATGCATCATTCTCTAACGGCATAAATGAACGATTGAATCAATCTCTAGTAAATAAAATCAGATGTGCAATAAACGAGGAAAATAAAAGATGTGCATGGACAACTATAGCACATATATGTGTAGAAAAATACAACAAAACAGAACACACAGTCACTAGATTCAGTCCAAAATATTTATTACAAGGTGAAGACACCTCAATATTACCAAATGAATTAAGAAAGAAGAAAGATAATAATAACCTTGAAAATGATAGGACAATTGCCTTCAAGAACAGTACCAAACACCATGATTATAATAAGAAATTATATGATAAAAACAGAACAGATTATGACTTCAATGTCGGGGATTTAGTATACATTGAAAATGGTAATCGACTAAATCGGAAAAAATTAGATGAATTAAGGATTGGCCCTTACAAGATTTTGAAGAAAATATCAAACGCAATGTATGAAATTGACACAGGACACATAAAATCAGAATCAAATTTGTTCCGTATCTCTAAACTCATTCCAACTCCATTTAAAGCAGATGAAGGAAGTACTGTAGAAATTACAAATGACCTTTTATGATTCTATACTTAAACTTTTGTACCAAAACTTTAATCTTAGGGGGGGAGATGTATGGAAAGTACTATCTCTTCATTTAAATTTAGCGCCACGCTTCGATAAGTCAGTTCACTCATTGTAAGAAAACCATTGTATTTAACTTGACAGGTCGGTAAGTTAGACCAATTATTGTAGGTGGCAATAAGTCAGATGAAAGCTGTCAGACTTCAGACAGAACACAATACAATATTAAAATCATAAAGATTAAATTGTTAACGTAAACGTTATTGTAAATAAACTAAGAAACAACAGTGTGAATAACATCGAATTTTGTTTCTTTGTTAATTCCAGGTAGGATTAATACTAACTTTAAATTTAATGATGTAAGTTTTCTATATGAAAATAAAACTTCCTACATGAAAAAAACCTCATTATATATATAAATATATTTATATATATATATATATATATATATATATATATATATATATATATATATATATATATATATATATATATATATATGTTTTTTTGTGTTTGGGAGGTGAATGCCATTTACGCACAGAGTGTGACTGGACTTGACTGGACTATCCACTAAACACCTCCCCTGTCAACCCGAGAAATCAGCCTGGAATCGTTTGACACGTTACTTCGGGCCAGATCTCGTTTTGTTATGCCGCGAGGTACCTTCAAGCTAGGGGATTCCTCTTCTAGCGTGAGGGGAGACGAGAAAAGGAATTGACAGACAAGCGATTCCCAAGCCCAACGCCTCTGCAATCGCATCAATCGTGGAGCGTCCTGCTCTAAAGCCGTACTGCCGAGGAGATAGGTCCCCAGCAGCACGAATCGCGTCAGAGAGTCTTTTCTTGATGAGTTTCTCTAGGACTTGTTCAACCGTGTCTAGTATGCATAACGGGCGGTATGCAGACGGCGATCCGACATTTCCCTTCCCCTTGCTGATCAACACGAGCCTCGCCACCTTCCATCGTACCGGGAAAACCTCGTCCTGTAGGCAAGCGTTGAATGTGCTGAGCAGCAAGTTACTATGTATATTGGAAGGGAATCGACAAGGACATTGAGCATCTCGTTAAATCCTGCACTAGCTGCGCCAGCGTTCGACACAGTCCTTCAAAAGCACCCTGGCATCCCTGAAGCGAACCAGGAAAAAAAACTGGCAACGAATTCATATCAACTAAGACGGCCGGCTCCAAGGTAATCAATTTATGATCGTGATTGATGCCAAATCGAAGTGGGCCAAAATTGAATCATGTCGTTCGGCTCCAACATCAACATCTACAATCTCAATCTTAAAAGACATTTTTTTCTCGGCACGAATTTCCAGACGTTATGGTGCTCGATAATGTGATAATTTTCACAAGCAAACAATTTACAAGGAAATTCATAGCACCTGGGCACCCGGCGACCAACGACTTAGCCGAAAGGAATGTTCAGACGCTGAAAAATCGAATCGTAGCCATGAAGGATGACCCAGCGCCAATTAATGACAGATCCTACTTCGCTACCGAGCAATACCTTTGAAAAGTGGACAATCACCGGCCGAAATCATCAGAATCCAACTGGACGCCCTGAAACCGACAATTTTCCAAAAAACTTAAACTCTGGACATGGCAGCTCGACAACACAGTGTGGGAGAACGAGCCCAGGCACAGCACACTCGTATAACAACAACAAAAATCTGTGGAAACCAGGGACTATTATCGCCAAATTCGGTCAACTACACTACCAGGTCAGATTCGATTACGGATATACGCTAAAGTGACACATTGACCAACTGCGCACCTCCAGGGTAAAACCTCTAGGTAACCTAGAAAGAATCCTCCAAATTCTTGACAACGCAGAATCTGAGTCAGATGAAACTCAGGAACCGATTGAATATCCAAACTTTGCCGGGTCTCCCAGACACGACGAACAATCGACCCCAGTTGAAATCCATGAACCGATGGATTTTGAAGAGGGAGGACATCGAAAGATCGTTCCAGATCCAGAACCCCTACGGCGATCCAACAGGCAACGACGGCTACCAGTACATCTTCAACGAGACTTCATCCTGTAACTTCCAAGACTTTTCTATAGATATCCTTGACTAGATCTAGGAAATTTTAACATTTGTTCTCAAATTAGCGTGGGAGACTGTAATATCTCAATCAAGTGTTCCGCGGTATGTTGAACTATAAAATTTCAACCAAGTGCTCCGCGCTATTTTGAACTGTAATATCTCAATCAAGTGTGCCGCACTATTTTGAATGACAACTAATATTTTCTATTCTATGTTTTTATGTTTTTGAATTGACAATACATTTTTATCAAGTTGAGTTCCATAAAATCAAGGCTTTTTATTGACTTCTCCCTTCAAAAATAATAATTGAAACACAACAGTAAACAAAAGTAAAAAAGTTTCTCAGTTTGACTCGCGATTTTTTGTTTACAACTTTAGATGTTAGATGTTAGGAAGCTCGTCGAGTGGAGAAAAGAACGATCAAAGGCCCTCATTCGTGTTTTAGATTTGTAAGCATTTGCATAGTGTTTGTTTCACCAAGTCAGTGTTTCACTTTCACCAGTAGTTTAGTGTAGTGCTTATTTTTGTTGTGGACTCAACACGCTACACGAATAATTGAAACAAAATTCTAGCAGTAAGTTAAAAGTTAGACAAATTTAAATATTTTACTCCTTACGTTTAGTGGAAATTTTCAAGAAATGGTTTTATTCTAGAAATCAAGGTATTTTATGAAAGCACTTGAACAGTGGATATGTACGAGTATAATGTATGTTATTCCTTTTATTGTGAAATATTAAATTTCGTTTAAGAGGCCGGAAGCACTAGATGAGTTTTATGAAAATCTAAGTAAAGAGTTTTCCATTAAGGACATAACAATTTTATCTATTAAAAATACAGAAATATTTGAGATATTGAGTTCAAATTTATTGTGGGTGTAATGCAAGCATTACATTTTATGAATGAAATTCGATTTTGGTCATATGACCACCACAAGCCCGTTTACAGCGGTCGATCCTTTGGAACCAATTTTCCACCACTCTGGCGCACATTTCGAACGGAAAGTTGGCGTTGGATGTTGTCTTTGAGTCGTCTAAAGTTGCTGACCTGTTGGCATAGGTCAGTGACTTGATATAGCCCCATAAAAACAAATCCAATGGCGTCAGATTGCATGGACGAGGCGGCCATTCGACCGGAGCATTTCTCGAGATAACACGCTTTGCCAGAGATCAATTGGAGAAGTTTCGGGGTTTCGAATGATCAAGTAACTTTAGTTCTTGAGTCAATTTGATCTTGTAACCATGGAGGTCCAGATCTTTTCACAAAATACGCCACAGTGTCATTTGAGCAATACCCAATTATTGAGAACGACGTAGAATCGACTGATTTGGCTCATTTTGAATCGATGCACTAACAGCTGCGATATTTCCTTCGCTTCGAGCAGTATGACGTCTTTTTGGCACCGGAATGTCTAATAGTGAAAATTTGGACTCAAACTTATCCACTATAGCACGCACCGCCTGTCGGGTGGGACGATTATTACGGCCGAAAATTGGAGTAAGCGCTCTTAAAGTTGCGACCACCGACTCAGAGTTTCGGTAGTAATTTTTAATAATTTCCAAACGTTGCTGGCTCGTGAACTTTTTCATGATAAAAATGTTGATTCTAACGTTTTGACATTGATAGTTTATTAAAAAAGTTTAAAGGTGCGTTCATATAAGATACTAAATTGTTATGTCCCTAATGGAAAACTCTATACATATGGTACTCAATTAATTTCCCCGGTAACCAAGAGCTATATTACCTGTTTCTTCTTTTGTTTTGTTTGCTTATTGTTATTTGTGTTGGTCAGCACTTCATCAAGATTGTTGATGGGACAACGTTCTTCATCGACTTGCTGTTTGTCATAATTTTTATGCAACATCCTTATCCCAAAAAGTTTATTTGAAAATATATACTAAGCTCTATAAAATAAAAATATTTTTTGAAGATTGTTTTTTTTTTTTGTAACTTCCCAGTTTCTTAATTTTTCAAAGTACCTCCATGCATGTAAAAAATTTTAATTTGTTGATAATTTTCTAGTAAGCTGTTATAAAAATTAAATTTATTTTATTGCTCCTCTTCTCTCAAAATGTAAGTTTTACATTTTCACATCAACGCTGTTGTCGATTCATTTTTCTTTGAGAAAAATATAGTCTCCCTGTTATTTTTTATTTTTCAGAAATGCTAAAAAGAAGATACACTTTCAATGATGACTTGAGGAAAAAATATCCTTATATGAAGTGCGGAGAATGTGGATGAGAAGTTGTTTGCAAGTTATACTCATGCACAATATCTATTGCGAATAAGGGCGTTCGAGATATTATGAATCATTTACTTCCACCAAGATAGATAATTTTTATTTCAAATCATCTGGTCCTGAAAATTATAAGCCCCGTGCAGTTGAAGGAACCATAGGGTATAACACAATTAATCACCACATGACTTTTTCATCCCTTGATTGCCCCATGAGCTTAAACAAATGCTTTTTCCAAGGGTGTACCACTGCTCAGATAACAACATGTAATAGAACAAAAGCTGCAGCGATATTCAAAAATGTGTTATCTCTATCTAATAAAAGAAACAAACATTTTTCATGTAACGGCGAAGAATTCTTTGGAATCTTGGATTTACACTCTGGACGATATGAAAGTATTTGAGTGGATGGACACCAATAAAATTAGCTCTAAAGTGGTCACGTTTGGATCCTTGCATCGATTTTTTAAAGTGTCTCGGAGTAATGGTCAATGGTGAAAAGTTGCCACGGAAATCCTTTGCACTCTTCTATGTGGTCGCTAAGATACCGCCCGAGCCAACGTTGTAAATGTGAAAGTAAAAAAAATCAAATGAATGCATTAAACAAAGATACCTAAATAAAATTGAGTAATAAAGTAGGAAAATAGGTTAAGAGTAGAACCTGAATGGTTAGATTTGAATTCAACGTCAAATAAAAATGATGGCGAAGCAAAACTGAGGAGTTCTAGTGGAATGCGATCCTGCAATGAAACTCATTATTCAAGGTTTGGATGAGTCGCTCGTTTTCATTTTCCCCGATGTATTGGACACTCGTCAAGGACGCGTGGATGTTTTAATGGACAAAATTTGTGAACGTCAGCAAAAAGTGCAATTTTCGAGGCCTCGTCAATACGAACCAGGGACCCATTATATTTTATTTCAAAAGATCAGAACCTATGATATTTCTTCATTTCGAAACAACCTATGACAACCACTGTATAGAAAAATTATTGGGGAACGTAGTTAAGCGAGATGACTTAAATCAGTTTATCAGCTTCAATGTTAGGTCAGAGCACAATTCGCCAGAGTTCTTTTATTTGCTACACAGATCTGTCACATAATAGTGCTAATTGAAACAAGCATATTTTTTGATGTGTTTTATTTGCCGCTTTTCAAATCATTGAAAATTCTAAGGAAAACTCCAAATGACCACCGCATAATGTAGCTTTGTCAGCACACATGCATTTAATACAAGTTTCTTTATATGCATTGGAAAATCTCCATATCTTCTCAGCATTCCTATCATTGGTGCTAGATGTATCTTCAAATTACTTAAAGTCAAAGTCAAAGGCGCTTTATTTAATACTAATCGTTATAAATTTTAAAAGAATATAAAGCAAATTCCAAACAATAACAATAAAAAACTGAATGGCCTAAATGGCTCTCTAAATTTATACGTTATCATTAAACACATTTAAAAAAAAAAACTATAGCAAATTCAAATCAATGAAGATTATTACATATGTTTAAAATTCAATTGGAAAAAGGAGAAAAAACCAACCAACACTATCCTAAAATCATTCATAATCTTAACACAACAGTGAACTTTGATCCTACACCTAATATGTTTTAACTTAATTCTAATAAATGCAATCAAAAACTTTATCTTAGACTAAAAAATTCTATAACAATGTTCCTTACCTAAGCGTTTAACCTTATCTCTAACCTAATATAATAAACATAACATATTCCTAATCTATACCTAATTTTTAACCTAATTTCTAACAAAAATAAACAACAACACTAAATGTAGCAATAATTTAAATATCTGATTTGCTGAAGAGCGCTTGGACTGCTCTTATTTGATATTTGTACTAAATAAAGTGGTAAATTTTTTTTTTTCTACCGTAGACCTTCTTGTCGCGAATGTTTTAACTGAGATAAATTCGATTCGTGGTGCTGCTTCCTTGAGAACCTGAAGAAGATCGACGGTATCTTCTCCGCAGTCCAAGCCCTTCAGCAAGAACGTTTGGTTCTTCTCGCTTTTGGGGGTATAAGTGAAGTGTGGAACCTCCCCAGAATTTAAAGCATTTTTCGCTGATTTGAAATCAACCAGTGATTTCGTTCTGATAGATAGCTTCTCGGAATTGATTCGTTTGATTTCAAAATTTGTTAATTTGTTTTCCGCTTTGACCGAAGACATTAATTGGCGGAACTTTTTCTGTATTCTTGGCTACTTTTTGAGGAGGACCAGCAGGTCTACAGGCTGGTTTCTTTTCCTTATTTTTATTTTTTAAATAAACTATAAAATTATCATTATCTTTATTACCTCCATTATTTTCATCTACCTCCATATCCTGTTGGAGTCCGTCCAGCGCTGCAAAGTAATTCTGGCTTTCGTTGGTGCCACCAGCACTTAATACTTCTTCAGTGATGATTGGATTAGCAGCTTTCTTCTGTTTTGCTTGTTTATCGATTTTGCGTACCGGTTCACTATCTTGCACTTTTTTGCTGTCTCGAACATATCTTCATACGTTTTGATTCTTGATTTTAATTCTTCAATTTCAGTTCGAAGTCGACTCACCTGGGTGCTCGTGTGTCTCCGCTTGTTGACACTTGCCGCCAATTTCACATTGCCACTCTCCCCGGGCCCCCCAACGGAGGGAAGCCGTCGGGCTCCTCCATACAGCAGTCCCGAGTTGTCTTTGGTTTGTTGCCTTTTCTTGATTTATTGATATGGTTGGTCGATGGCTTCGACAATAAATTCTTCCCCAATAAAATCAAAACTTGCTTTTGACTGGCTCGTAAAAAATTATTTCAATTTTTTGAAACTGACTTTTGTGAAAAATTAATTAATTTTTAAAATTAATGACAGGAGCGATTAAAAACACGTGTACACGTAATGAGTGCTAGACGTAGAATATCCTTCAAATTATTTATGTGTGGCAATCATGTCAAACGATGATCTACGGTAAGACCGAGATATTTAATTTCTAGCACTCTTTGCAATTTTTCGCCGCTAATTTTTAGGTCAAAATTCTATGTCTTCCTTATTTTTCTGTTTAAGAACAATGTATTTTGTCTTTGTAG
This sequence comes from Odontomyia ornata, assembly GCA_963969285.1. Classification (NCBI taxonomy): domain Eukaryota; kingdom Metazoa; phylum Arthropoda; class Insecta; order Diptera; family Stratiomyidae; genus Odontomyia; species Odontomyia ornata. The sequence continues at coordinate 265,255,784 of OZ017739.1, forward strand.
TATTCGATGCTAGCTTGTTTTCAATAAGCCCTGAACGATATTTTCTAGATCCTCGTTGACGATATTTTCCATAGTAACTTTATCCTGTCTCGAATAAAGAAATACAGTATCATCAACATATAATGGTTGGTGAGCCTTTCAGTCTACATATATCCAAATTATTAATATATAGCAAAAACAAGGTTGGACCAAGTATGGAACCTTGGAGAACACCCGATTTCAAGACATTATTAATTGATATTCTTTGGAATTTTCTTTCGAAATAACTTCTAAAAAGTTTTTTCGGTTTGCCTTGAATGCCATACGATTCAAGTTTTTGAAGTAACACGTCATGATCAACCGTATTAAAAGCCTTCTTCAGGTCCACAAAAATTGCAATAATATAATCTCCTTTATCAAGACTTTCATTGATTTAACGTGAGACAGTAAGTATGGCATCGAAAGTACTCTTGTTCTTTTGAAAGCCAAACTACTTCGGTTTTATGATAGAATTGTCCATTAAGAAAGATTTTAAACGATTATTTACAATTTTTTCGAATATTTTACTAAAGGCTGTCAAATGTGCAACAGGGAGGTAATTATTCGGGTTCAGATGATCTCCTTCTTTGAATATTGGATTTATTTTTGCCAGTTTCTCTATGTCCGGGAATGTTCCATTTCTAATATGCGCGATTATAAAATTTGCCAATAGTTCAGCTATCTCCTCTTTGACTAGAATAATTTCATGTGTGGTGATGTTGTCAATACCTGGTGCTGCATTCTTTTTCATATCTTGGATTGTATTTGATACTTCTCTTTTATTCGTTTGATGAATATTGAAGATGGAGTTAGGTGGGCTATTTGTGATATTGAAATAGCTAGCTGACTTTTCACCAAGCTCCTTGGTAATTTTTCACCAATTGTTGAAAAAAGTAGTTTGCGAGTTTTCTGTTCCACATAGGCGTGTTGCATTCTTAGAGTCCATGCAAAGAAATCAGCATTTCTTGAGACGATCCAGGGTGATGAATTATCTTTTACTTCATTTATTTTCCATATTTTGTGCGAGTTGCCCGCCGCTGTTTCCAATTTTCTGGAGTAATGTGAAATTTTAGCTTCTTTGGTAACACGTTTTGATTCTTTTAATGCTTGGTTATAAAGATATTTTAGATCGTGACCTATATTAGGTTTTCAGGCATTCGTTATGTTAGCAACTTTTGAAATTTTGATTTGAAAAGATCATTGTCCAAATATCTGAACATTTTGCGAGTAGGTTTTTGCTTTCTGAAACTTTGACCATGGACGACGATTTTTAGAACACGATGATCTAATTCCGGCCAGTCTTCAAGTGCGATTAAATGTTTTCAAAATTTTTTCTCATTCATTGCTATATGATCCAGGTAGGTACTTGAAGTCGGGCGAGCAATTTTGTTATTATTGACAATAACCGCTCAGTTTATTTCCAGGGCATCCTTGTGTATCCTCGATTCTGAAGATTTTGCAATCACGTCTATGCTTGTGTCAGCAACTGTGGTTAGATTTTTTTTTCAGTAGAGTATATTGTATCTGTGCAGAAGTCATATTGACTTTGTTATAGAAATAGAAATCCTGATCTGATAGTCTTGCCTCCAGGAAAAGTAAAAAATATGAGGATAAAACAAACCCTATTTAAAATTTCATATAATCAAAATACACACAAAATGAAACATCGACTTACATCTAGTGTTTGCCAACTTAAAACTAAAATTTTTTCACAACTTTACCTTAATCTAACAGAATGTATCTTGATACTATTTATTTTCTTAACTATTTGCAAATATCAACTAAAAAACAACACTCAGAGGCATAATAATGAGTTGATTGAAACAATAATACCATAAATAGTGAAACAATGAATCAAATAAAGAACCGTCGCTAAATATTACCATTCAGCCACCAATAGCGGAATTTTTCTGTTTGCATTCGATTCACTTCGACAAATCTTGAAACCGAATATCTCCATCGCGAATGTTGAACACTTACATTCAAATTTGCAGGATATTCTATCTTCTTGTCGATGCCCCACCTGTATATATGATATATAATCGGAACACCATCTAAATCAAAAACATAATTATTCCTATCTAAATACACAAACGCTTGAAGAGAAATGAAGGTAGCCATGAGACATGTCTCAATGTTCCCGTCAGTAGGGTGGAATGGCTGCGAGATCCAGCGATTTTCGTACACAGTTTCACAATTCGTAATCTTATTTCGAATAATTCTAATATGAATGTGTCGATTCTCAGTACATTTGCAGCTTCGGTTGGATATATAGTATTTTCAATCTGTTTCAGGCTTTCTATATAAGCCTGTACATGCGAGAAGACATTTCCTTCCGATAGCCCTAAGCATTCCCATCATAATCTTCATGTACTTCGTAGCACTACAGCACTACAGTTTCGGGTCACGGTCCAGTGACCGCCTCCTTCAATTTCAAAATCTGGGCAGCGGTGAACTGTCTTCATCAACCGAGTCAGACAGCGTTTCCTCTGTTTGCCCGATGGTCTTCGCCCTTCTGTTCTCCCAAAGAATACCATTTTGGGTATCCGTTGTTCGTCCATACGATTCATGTGGCCAGCCCATTGCAACTTCCTCAGTCTTGCAATCGTTGGACCTCAGCCTCGTCAAAAATTTCATATAGCTCATGGTTCGATTCGTGTGGCCAGCTCTTTACAGCTTTCGCAATCTTACAATCGTTAAGACCTCCGGCTGAAAATTGTAGTCGACCTTAGTCAGCTCGCCGAAGACCTGCAACCAAAATTCCTCATCGATTTAGCTAGCCTGCCAACAGCCATCTCGGAGTAGACTAAGGGTGTCCGGATTTGTTGACTTATTGGGTACAGGCCATTGGCACATTCCCAGACTTAACGTCTATAACCGATGAGAGGTCGGTTTAGATTTCCTTTGGGAAATCATGAAACGAGACTGACGAAGAAGAATCATTACAAATGCCCTTAAGTTTTTCGACACTCTCGTTGTTGATCATGTTACGAACATTCTTAAGGTGCAATTTCAACATGTCCAACGTGAGATTATTTTAGTCCAGAACTAACCAATAAATATTGTTAACGTTTGTTTTCAATTTTTCAATCTTGTTACGGTTTATGTCTTATATCTTTTCATCTGTTTAATTTTCTGACCTTTCTACATATGTTTAATTTTCTGACCCATTTTCTCAATTTATTCTAATGTAAGCTTTTGCAGCTGCAATAAATAGAAATCTATTTGATCGTTAGTTAGATTCCTGTTATTACGTACCATTAACCAAGCATTTCCATCATCAGGAGGATATTGCTTTCGGTTTCTTCGAAATTGTTCGCAATCCATCGCTTTAAATTCAGTCTATGATTTTTATTTCGAGCTGGAATGAGGAAGACACCATCCCTTTAATAATTTATAATTATGGAAATAGCATCATGGCATGTCCTTCAAGCAATGGATTTTATTGACGAGCGAATTGAGGAACAGAAATATTACATTTTAAGTAACGTTATACCTCACGGAAATTCATAATTATTAGGATCCTTGGTTCATTTTGAATTTCAGGAACCAAAAAAGGAGACATTCCCAAATATTTCCAAGGTTAAAGGCTACTTTTAATGTAATAACAGCCGGTTTGAATACTCACATATCATCGACAGGTTAGAGGTGCATATATCATTCAGAAGTATACATTTAATTATTTTGCATGAAATTTGAAACTAGGGCTTAGAAATAAGTCATATTTGGTTGTCATGGTCTCATATATTTTTTTCTTTCAATAATATGAATATACTTAAAACATGTAAACAGTCACATAGATTTGAAGCGAGTAAATCATTACGAAAATCATACCTAAGAATTTTCGATGCACAAACACTATTTTTTTTAAATACCTCTCTCCATCACTCTTTTTTCGTCGCACGCCTCCCAGGCAATGTTACATAATCGGTATAAGGGGGTACACACAATGCTGTGAAGTACTCTTTTCTTGCTAGTCTACTTCAATTCGTGAACAGTTCTCAGAGATAAAAAAACATAATACTCTAGGGTCTAAATGTCCTTAGGGTCTCTCTCTAGGGTCTAAATGTCCTTAGATACTGCATTGTCAATCCTCAGGATTCATCATTAATTTGAGTTTTTTTAGATGTTCCTTAAGTCTTTTCTTAAAAACCAATAATGAGTTGCTTTTTTTATTGTCTCTGAAAGATTGTTGTATATACGCAGAGAATCATTCGTTGCATCGTTCTTTAGTCGATTAGTTCAGTTGTTTGCATTTCTCGAATAATATGGATTTATTTGTGATATTTTTCTAGATCCTTGTTGACGATATTCTCCATAGTAACTTTATTCTGTCCCGAATAAAGAAGTACAGCATCATCAGCATATAATGTGTGGCGACCTTTCAGTCTACATATAGTCAAATTATTAGTATGCAGCAAAAACAAGATTAAATCATTCTTAATCTTAATAATAAGTAGTACGAATTTGATAAAAATTATTTATAAAACTAAGAATAAATTATTTAAAATTAAAGTCAACTGCCATTGGAAAAACAAAAATGAATATAAAAATGAAGCATAAAAGGAAAAGATACCCAAAAATAATTGACAAGTCATTTTAATTGTAGCTTTCGGAGTCATACAACTGATATGACAACATTTCTTACATCATTCATTAATTTCATGCGTAATAATTCATAAATATTTAATTTTCGTTAGAGACAGTTGATTGTTAATAGAAGAAAAGACGGCTTCAAATATTACATCATAAATTCTCCCTTTTTTCACTCAGTATTGGCCGAGTTCTTTTCACTCGAATATTTCAATACGCACTTAAATTGTTCACGTGTTGATAGTCATATCAAATGTAAATTAAATTGCAAAATAACGTCAACATAATGTAACAATAAGAGCATTAAGCAACAGCGAAGGCATTTCACGACTATCCCTACTAATTAGTAATTGGTTGCAATCTTTATATTTAAATTTAAACTTGGGAAACAGGCAAACTGCCTAGAATAGTTCCTTAAGAACAATCACTTAAAACTAAATATAATATTGAAAATAATAGAAATGTAGCAAGCAGTATCTTGCAGCTACATAAAACTAAGTTAAAAATTTGTTCAACTGATGTATGGACAAAACTTGCTTAGAGAAACGCAAACTTGAGAATAAGCCATATTTCATTTCAATTTTTATTATTTCTCCATTTTTGTCTAGTTTTCGAAAACTAGTTTTAATTTTTCACTATTAATGATTGAGTGCAGTTTTGTCTCTATGACGAATTACAAAGTAAAAATCCGAAAATTAATAGGATGTAGAAATTTTTGTAGTAGTTAAAAAAGTTGGATTATATTTGAACTTTACTGAAACATGATAAATTACAGAATTATGAATTGCTAAACGAAATCAATTCTTTCCCTTCCAGTAGAGTTTTTCAGAAGAAAATGAAAACGGAAGGTACGTATGCGGTGAAGAGGGCGGTTTTATTATAAATCCGCCGAATGATCGGTTAGCTCGGTTCGGTACGCGGTGTCATGTTTGTGTTCGGTGTTTTTATTAGCGTTAAATATTTCGGTTAGAATTAGAATAGCTTATGTCCGGCAACGCGTCGGTATTGAGATTGGGAACGCGCGGGTTGCTTTTGGTTGTTGTGGATTGATCGGGAGCCGCGCGAAGGCAACGTTGAATTAAAAGCGAAATGTTTTCTTCGGGAAATTTTTGGATCACGTTTTCAAACGGCCATTTGAATCGGTGTCTGAGAAAATTGTAGTCGGGCTTAGTCTGCTCGCGGAAGACCTGTGAACAAAATTCCTTTCCGAACTAGCTAGCCTGCAAGCAACTACTCCGGACTAGTTGGTATGTAGGGTAGAGTCTGTTGGCACGTACCAAAACTTCCCGTCTTCAACCGATGAGAAGTTGGTTTTGATTTAATTCGGGAAACGATGAACGAAAAAATCATTATACAATAGCAAATGTTATGTAACAAATCCTGCTTTTCTCTTCGTCACTCTTCACCGTACAAAAAAAAACTCTTCCTTTCATAGTATACTCATTTAGTATCCACACTAATCCTAGGCTCTGGAAAAAAACTGGACAGCAGCCACCACGTGCTTAACAGCACGAGAAGATTAGCAAAGGTACTTCAGGCATGCGCAGGACTGATATGCACATTTGAAGGTATGTCGTTGCCAGGCATACATGCGCTCTGTTTTGTTTAGGACAATCAGTATGAATTTAGATATGACGAATAAACAAAGGGGGTGGCATTATTATTATTACGAAGGCGAAGAGCGCCTTGAACATTGCAGAAAAAAATAATAACATTAATACTGAGAAGCGCAAAAAGCGATAATTTAAATATTAAAATTGATACCAGAGGCACCAAAGGTACAAATTAAGTAGCACCGTAGTCTGAAATTTCCATAAAATTTTACATATTTTCAAAATCCTTTCTTTAAGCATTATCTTTATGTTATTAGCTCATATTTCATTTGATTTTAGTGCTTCTTTAATAATTAGATAGTGGAAATGCAAAACATCTTTCCAAACTATTGACAAACGGACAGACAAACAAACGGCATTCATTTGGGTCTAACTCAAGACATCTGACTCATTTGTGCAGAAAGCAAAGAACATATAAGCGTCAAATGTCCAAATGATGTACGCCTGCGCGAATATTACAAAAACTTCGAAAATTATCATACCTAGTAAACTGGCTTTAGAAAAAATCACAAATCTCTGCGACAAATGACTTGGCCAGCATTGTCGCAAAGTCCCAGTGTGCACACTTCCATTTAATCATGTGTAAACTGCGATACTCGCGCGACTATCTTGTCGTAGTCTGATCTATAACTTAGTAAGCGCGGCTAGACATCCTGGCAATATTCAATTTGCACCGTAAATGCAAGTGTGCACACAGTTGCAATCTTAATGTAAACAATATATCGGAGCATGTCCTGCCCCGACGAAACTATCAGGCCCCTAGGAAAACCCAGAAAGTGTGGAACACAGGATAAATGGAAGCTGTGGATACTGTGTGAATGTACTATGTATGCGTCCTTTCATTCACTCCTTAATTCTTGAAGACGGCTAAGAGAACCACATTGCGTCCTACGCCCTGCACCTAGTGACACAAAAACTATTTATGTATCCGAAGTAGTTTCGGCACTACGCTATAAAGTACATACAGAAATCGTTTATCTCTCCATCACTCTCTCTTCATCGCACAACTCTCATGCGATCTTCATTCACACGTCGCTGCTTCGTCAAGTGTGCAACTTTAACTTCTACCTGTTTTCTGCTGTATTTACTAAACTCTCATACATTTTCCCATTTTTTGAACAAATGAATCATTTTTCAAGAAGTCATTTTCTCGATCATCTATTGTAGCGGATTTTGTGAAATATCTAAATGTTACATTTATGCATCTTAAATATAATACTACCTCAGTTTCGGGAAATGCAACTTTCCATATAGCTGCAAAAGCACATTTTAAACCCATGTAAGCCGTTTCCGATTTTCAATATCCTAAAATTGCAGAAGTTCTCCCACCCCAAATATTACCCAAAAATGTTGTCCCAGAATTGTCCCTAGCAGATTACGCAATCGTGTTGTCTATTGATATTTAATATTATAATATGAAAAACATTACCTATCGTGCACCCCTCAACGATAATTAGTCCGGTGGGTTCTCTGTCACCTTTCTTCTCGAAATAAAACAATAAATTCCCCTTCAATACGAAGTAGCGTTTCTGCCATGCTTTGTTGACTTCGCCGCGTTTATTTAGCATTCCTTCCAAATCGTAAGGCGGCGTCGTTGCAAAAACGCACAGATTTTTTTCGTTGATTTTCATGTTGCACTGCGGATTTACTTTTACTAAAATCTGTGAATATCACATGGAACACAAACGATGGCTTTATATTATCACTCGGGGAAACGTGATCTACGGTCTACGCAAAAATTCTCACTTCCGTCAACATATGAATGTTCCACTACGTGGGATGAACTTGCCCGCGGAATCAACACAGTGTACCTTCCGTTACATTTGAAAACATTGCAAGGCTAACAAATTATTATACATGATATTAATTGCCTCGAAATTATTTATTAAGCTATCATAAATAATACTGAATCATTTTACTCCAAAAAGGAACAAACATCACCCTGACAAAACTTTGACGTAAGCCAAATGTCAAAATAGTGTGAATTGCTGAGGAGAACAAGAAAGTATTTAAGAAATTGGGAAATAATGTACGGTCGGTGGAAATTTTTTTTCAAAAATCAGATTAATCCAATAGCAGCCAAATATTAAGAATAAAGTTGGTTCTAGTACTGTTTTACTGATTTTGTACCGTTGGACGGATTGGTCAGAAATTTGATAATCTGGAGCACTTTTTGATTACAAAATAGATAAGGTAAGGAATAATCTAAATTTAAGCATTTTTCAAATTCTTTTTTTCCTTCTATCTAACCTACGTTAGGTGTGTATTGGCTATGGCTTACGAGCACAAGCCACCGATGTATCGATTAATGTCCTTTTTCAAATTCAATTTAATGTATTTAAGCCTTGACATGACAGTTAAAAAGCACTACATTCGTTCTAAGTTTCAAGCCTAGACGGTCATGGGGTATAGAACCACACCTGCCATTAGTATACTAGGTAAAGATGATACACATGCAAATCTAACATAAACATATAGTATAAACCGTCAAGTATAGTCAGATTTTAAAACTAAATTAGAGCAGATTATAAAATTATTTATTTTCTGGACAAAGCTTTCAAATATTAGCATGCGAAATGGTTCGATAAGCACCAATAATTGGTAAACGTACCCTAAAATGTATAAAATCAATTTAATTTATTTGATGCTAGGAAATTTTATTTGTACTGGGAATTTATTCAGATATTCATCTTTAGCTCACGTAACATAGGGAGCCATATAGTAGCATTTTGCATATGGATTGGTCGGCCTACTATTTTACAAGCTTCCGTGAGCTATCAGCCAACTGCGGCATATGCAAATGCTTATACCAAGTAATATATATTATTTTCCAAATGAAAAAGTACGAAATGCATTCAGTGCATGCTTAAAACTCACCTTGCACTATTCACTGCTCTTCTACACTTTTCAAGACGAGCAAATGAAGCACATGTTTTGCACCTTCCATTGATAGCTAAGCTTTGAGAAGTAAACAAACTCGTATCCATTAAACGGGTATAAGAGCTGATATAATTTTCACTTCACCAGGAGCGCTATTGTGTGCTCCGCAGACCATCTGAATTTCACAGTAGAAATCTGTCTCGAAACCCTACAAAACCTCGAAGTTTCGTTGGCACTGCCACAATGCTTAATATACCGCCATGTTACTTGGCCAGCAAAGTCGGCCTACTAGTTCTCATGTGTTTGGTCGTAATCGCTGCTGCCATATGGCTTCCATTCTTACGTAAGCTTTTTACTAACCAAAGACCAAAGCCTTCCTTCAGCTTAACAAGCCATGTGTTAGAAAGCTCTATTACCGCATCCATGGCCACACCAGAGCATATCTACTAAGTAGCAGCTGCAATTAGAACAAATTTTATTTCTTACGGTACTTATGGAGTAGAGAGAATTAGACTAAAAGTGCGTATGTATGGTAAAAAAAATCTTGAATTTGCTTGCAATTTCACCAATACAAGGTAAACTTTAATCCATCTTTTACACGTTTATTTGCCTCTCTTTTCATTTTGACAGCTCCTCAATTGCAGGTGCTAGTTAGTATATGTGCTCTAGCCACACGTAGGCTGTCTTTGCTCACTAGTTTATCTGGCCGCACATGGATAAATCTGAAAGTGGCGATGAAAATTCGAGGTTTTGTACGGTTTGGGGATGGATTTCAATTGTGAAATCCAGAAGGTACCCGGAGAACATCCTAGCGCTTTTTCTGAAATGAATTTCGTTTCAGTTCATTCATCCATTCATGTGTTATTGATGTTCAAAGTTAAAAGAATAGGAATTCGTTAACCTTCTCTAGCTAGCTGTCAGTGGAAGAAGTTGAACGTATGTTTCATTTGGTAATTCTAAATGGCGTAGGTATACAGTGGACAATGCGAGGTGAATTTTTAACATGCAAAGAATGTGATTCGTACCATTTTCATGTTAAACATAGAATATATTACGCCGTACAAACATTTGCATTCTGCCGAAGTAGGCTGACAGCTCATGCCAGCTGGCCACAAGTAGGCTGACTACTACAAACAAAAATTTCTACTAGAAAGCTTGTTACCAACTCCAACGGAAATGTAACAAGCAACACCTAGGTAAATGCAACAAGCAACACCAACGTAAGTGTAACAAGCAAAGCCTTACTACAGATTAAAAAGCTATGTACCAAAAAGCCCTACTTCCGCATTCAAGATCACATGTAGGCTTACTTTGCCTGCTAGTTTATGTGGCCGTTTATGGAGAAATCTTGAAGATGAAATGAATCAGCCCTACGCCACTGACAATAATCCGCCGGTCGTTATTGACATCGACGGTTCGGAACGCTCCCTTTAACCACTCGCAGTCACTGAGCTGCGTTTGGGCAACTGGCACGAAAAATAAGTGCAGTGAGTGTTTCCATTGCCAAAGCTTTGAGGAACGGAACAAATGGAGAGGCTATGCTCATATAAGCTCCATAGAAAATGACTAAGATTAATAAGAACTGGATGGGCTAAGCTCATATAAAATGCATGAGAGAGCATGCGACCGGTTTCTGTTCTCTTCCAAGTGAACAGTCTGTCATTTCCTCCCCGTCTGCCTCTTGCTGGTCATTTTCTTGTCCCAAAAGCTGACTAGGTGTGAACTGACTGTCAAGTTGACTGATGCAAATTGGACGCCAAATTGGCCAATTTGCAAATTTCGTCGCGAATTTTATCCGATATTAAAACTATGGAAAGTGTTCGCGATCTAAATTCGTACCAAGTGTTTAAACATTCGATTGGAGTTTGTGATTCAAGTTATTTTAACGTGTGACACTGTGTAATTAAGTTAGAATTTCAAAATGAAATATGTAGTGCCTTCGTGAAAAAATCATAGTGGAAAATGATCTGTAGGTGTTTCCTTTCACAAGTGAGTAGTTATTATATTAATGTTTTGCATGTTTTTCATACAATGCTGAAGGTTTTTCAAATAGAAAGCAAATTTTTGGTATTGTATGAAAATTTGTTTACATTGAGCAGCAGCCATGTTTGCTTGTGCAATTTGGCTCTCTCTAAGGTTGTAAACAAGAGCGTAGCAGTAGGAAAAGTGGTCGCAGGGGTTGTTGCAACCATATTGTCACGTGGTTGTCCACTCCAGTATTATTTAATTACTCAATGGAAAATGATGCGACCACCTTCTGAGCATGATTGTCATTTCATTTCCAATAATTTCCACAATTTCTCCTCTCGAGAGCCAGATTGTCAGTTTGACGACTAAACATGGACGCGAAATTTACCTGGCGCGTGAGATACGATTCGGAATTTAGTCGTTTTTTCGGTTCGAGAACGTGTCCGGAGGTACATATTGACTGTAGTGAAAGTAATATTACACCTGGTTTAGGGATAACAACATTTTAAGGAGTGACATTGTAAATCGGAGCGAGGAACTCAATTAAAAGTGTAATGTGCGTTATTGCTAGAAAACGATGGGTTATCGATACGATCCTAAGTGGCCGTAATGCTTTATTTGTATTCAATGCTATTTTCTTGTTCTGTGAAGTGTTATTTGCAATAAAACCATATTTACGAGTGCATAAGCGTTTGTTTACTTTCTTGTGACAACCCATTGGGTTCCCCTTAACTAGCTTTAGAATCACGGTCGCAGGGGTAGGTGCAAAAAGACACGTAGTTAGGCAGGTGGTCGCAGGGGTAGTTGCGACAACGTGTACACATGGATGTCCACTCCGGTTTTATCTTGTTCCTCAAAGTGCCAAAGTGTCCACGAACTTTGAGGAACGGAACAAATGGAGAGGCTATGCTCATATAAGCACCATAGAAAATGATACGACCACCTTCTGAGCATGATTGTCATTTCATTTCCAATAATTTCCACAATTTTACCTCTCGAGAGCCGGATTGTCAGTTTCGCGACTAAACATGGACGCGAAATTTACCTGGCGCGTGAGATACGATTCGGAATTTAGTCATTTATTCGGTTCGAGAACGTGTCCGGAGGTACATATTGACTGTAGTGAAAGTAATATTACACATGGTATAGGGATAACAACATTTTAAGGAGTGACATTGTAAATCGGAGCGAGGAACTCAATTAAAAGTGTAATGTGCGTTATTGCTAGAAAACGATGGGTTATCGATGCGAAAGTGTTTTCCATCCTAAGTAGCCATAATGTTTTATATGTATTCAATGCTATTTTCTGGTTTTGTGGAGTGTTATCCGCAATAAAATCATATTTACGAGTGCATAAGCGTTTGTTTACTTTCTTGTGACAACCCATTGGATTCCCCTTAACTAGCTTTAGAATCACGGTCGCAGGGGTAGGTGCATAAAAACACGTAGTTAGGTAGGCGGTCGCAGGGGTAGTTGCGACAACGAGTACATATGGATGTCCACTCCGGTTTTATCTTGTTCCTCAAAGGTGCAATCGAGCAGTTGCATTCGGGCTTCTTTCGCGTTCTGTTGATTTATAGTGACAGAGTGGATCGTGTGAGGGGATTCAATTTGAATCTCAAACGGTAAATTTTGAAAGTGAAGTTTAGAAACGCAAAAGAGTTTTTCGAATTGTGAAATTTATCACGTCTTCATGCGTTTTTAAGGCTTGTCGCCAGTAAATTAAGGGGATATCATACCAGAAATTTTATCGGTCCGGAAACTATTCTGCGGGCAGTGTACGTATTTGAACGGTAATGAAAGCCCATTTCATTTTATCCTAAGTATTTTAATGATGCATTTCCGCCATTTTCCACGTAGCGGGAAAGTAGTATGGTTTGGAGGTTTGCTCGGCCTAACGCTACTCAAGCTACGGTTAAGAGAGTGGACACCAACGCAACAAAGGGGGTGACAATATGTGTGTTCTTGGAATTTGCACCTAGCTAGAATGTTTGGTTATTTGCATCGTACGATGAAAATTAAATTGCATACTTTCTTCAAGGTTCTATCATCGCGGATCAACTTACGCCAGACGAATATGGAGAATGAACAGTCCGATTTAGAGTTCCTGTGACATCGTTTTGGAGGATGCCTTGCCGAGGAAGGTGGCATAGTGATGGATAAAGATATAGAGGATATTTGGAGGCTAGCAAGTAAGTTTTACGATTAATTATCGGCAGTTCCCACGTCATTCATTCGACGGAATAAGTTCCGGAGCAAGATATGGTTTGCCTACAATCTCGCCATTAAGGTCGTGCGAGATTACGTGTAATATCTGGTCCACGAGCATAGTCTTATTTACACGTCTCACATCACTGCCATCCGGCTTACCAAAAATGTTGGGGTAAGTTCTGTGATGCCAAAAGCTATCGTTTAGGCTCAACATTACGATCAATGCATGATGTGCTCAATGAGCATAAAACAATTCAGCCTAATCGTTATTAATGGGGTAAATATGTTGTTATCTCGTGGATTTGTTTGATATGACGGAAAACCGCGATTTCTACAAAAGGTAAAATGTGCCGGAATAATTTATCATGTATACAGAGTTATTTAGATCGAACACTTTTCTAGTTGTAACTTTTTCTATGATTAGCTACTTAATAAAAAGTCAAGGAGGCACTAAATATTAACTATTTGACAAATTCCTATTTTCTCAATGGTTAATGTAGTATTTCAAAGATAGTAGTACGTTTTGTAATTAAAAAAAAACCAGACTTGTTTCCCATCGACGGTGCGTTAAAAAAAATCATAAAATTAACTCTCTATATATTTACATAAATTAACGTTTTATATTTTAAAGAATATGCAAGTTCCCATATTTTAATTTTGCACAAGTGTTAATTAAATGCCTTCCAATTTTGCAAATGGTTGCCAATCGTAAGTAAGATAAGTTACACAATCATGCACCTCAGTGAGTTTTGAAGCCTCCCAGTTGACTAAATTGATAAGTTCAACAAAACGTTGGAACACTCTCCGAATATTTGTAAAAATCATCATCTGAATGACTGAATGTTAATTATCCATTACACATTTAACTTGAAGCTCTGGGCAATTATGCACTCAGAATTTCCCAAAGAGTTAAGCATTTTAAACGTATATTGAAATCCGTTTCAGCACAGAGCCGCAGAGATTTTAACAAAGCCTCCAAGCGTACAGAGATTGAAACAAAATCAAGTATTAACTACAATTTCAACAACGTTTTTCGAATTTTTCGAATAATGACCGCATTTAAATAGTTTTATACATTTTTAAGATCTTGTTGCGAACTCCGGCGTAGCAACTTTCTTCCATTCGCAACTTCAAATTGCCGCCGTAACACTTCCACCATCTCCTTTGGGCAACTCTACCTTTTCCCCTATAAATTTATTTATTTTTTTTTACATTTTTCCACTTTCCCTTTAATTTTTACTCCCCCATCATCACAATACTACCCTTTTTCCTTATTAACAACTACAAAAAAATAATACATACTAATAATTTAAATTTTCCCACTAACAACTAATTTCATTCTATTCATTTTCCCTAACAAAACCTAATTCTTTCCTTAATACTAACTAATTCTATTCCCACTAACAAATTTTATTTTTTTTATACTAACAAAAATGAATTCACTAATTCACTAACAAAATTCAATCTCATGCCCAAATGCATCGTTGAAGTTGCTTATGAGATGAATGGGAGATCGACAATCCATGGCACCATTAGCTGCGTCGTGAGTCCTCGATCTTGGGTCTGCTGGAACCCTGAGTTCAAGTTCTCCCGGGCGCACGGAAGTATTCTTTTTGGGGTATCGGCAAAATCAATAGTTTTCGTAATGTATATGTGACACTTTACATTCAATCAAGCGATTCTTGGGGATGTAAATTGCCATATATGCAAGTCAATGGATACTATTGTGATTGTCGATACGGGAAAAAAAATATGTGGGTAGCGGAATCGAAGTGTAATGAGCTTCGATTACGTTACCCAGATGCGGCAGCGGTAATTGAGAAAAGGGATTGCGGAATCTGATTTGGAAAGGTGAAATGCGGGATTAAGTTGTGAGGAATTAGGCAGTCGATATTGGACTTGGATATAAAAAGAATTGTGTTTGGCTGTGCGGGATAGTTAATTCAAGGAGAAAAGATTCGGTTTTGTTTTGAAGTTTGAAAAGAAGAAGAGGAGAAAGTGCCTTGGGAGAATTAGTAAAATTTTGTTTGTGGTATATGCGGGTGGAATTAAGTGCGGATTAAAAGAAAGAAAAACTTAGTCAAGTGGAGTGAACCGCGAATAAGAATAATCAGGCATAATTCAAAACCAAAAAAAAATTGTGTGGAAAATAAAATCAAAACTTGTATTGTGAATTAGAATTTTAATTGTTGGATAAGGCAGTTAAAAGTGAAATAGGAAAGTGTCATAATTTGATTTATTAAAACAAGAAGAAAAACAAAAAAAAGGAAAAAAACGCAGAGGGAAGTTTCCATGAACTCCTTTATTTGATCTATAAAGTGGTGAAAATATTCAATTTTTTTTGCATTTGGAGATAAACTGTTGGATGAAATGGAAAAGATAATGAATTAGCGAAGAGAAAGAGTAATCAGCGTCTTATGAAAAGTGGCCGTTCTGTGATTTCATTTTTTTTGGACTTGGTTAACAATAATTTTTAAATTGAAACTTAAGTTTCAGGTGCCCCGAATTCCTTTCGTTTGTTTTTCGCCGAGCGCTCGGAGTTCAACAAGGAAAGCGTGAGTAATAATTTGGATTAGTTTTTTTCTTATATACTGTTAGTTTATGTCATTAAATTAATATTTTTTTTTCCTTTTATCAAATTGTATCTGACGGATTTTGCGTGCCTAAATTTTAATGAGGGGCTAAAAATTTGTGAATTTTCTTACTTCTTATTTTTTTCTGAATTAAATAAAACGGCCATGTCTTGTTAAGACAACAAACTTTCATTTCTCAATATGACCTTCCCTTTCCCGTCCTTTTCCCTATGTGCTAGTATTTATATGTAAGGTGGCTCAGCACGAGCAGAGGGTGTCCCGGAAGACCCACGACACGACTGAGCGCTAGCCGGCCTCAGTATGCCACCCCGGGCTACACACCTCTCTGCTAATTCTTAATGTCTGCAGCTGCGGTGACTTCCGTGGTTGCTACAATCTTATATCCGATGCGATGTTCAAGACCATCTTCAAAATTCGATTGGTCTTTCAATCTAAACAAAAATTAATGCTAACAAAATCTCAAATAAATTGATCGGTTTTAATAGAAATCTGCCTATACTTTTTGACCATGGCCCTTCATACAGGCCTAGAATCTGTTACACGACCTCACAATAGAGACTTGGTTTTTAGATCACATGAGTTGTCATATGCCTATTAATTAGTTGTGGTTGGTTCCTATTATGACGTCGTGTAGGTTGATTGCTTCGTTTTTGGGTCTGAGTAAGCTGGGAGTGCTTGTGATCCCTCGCAAATAACAAATTATTAAATTCAAACTTAAATGTTCTTAGCCAATTGTGTCTTCGAACAAAATGAAAAGCGGCCTAAAAACAAAATAAGCTGTTAACTTATCGATCTATTGAAATAAAACTATTAAATAGCAATTAAACGGGTGCTGTGAAACAAATATTCAAGCGTATAAACTTTTTCTAGATTCTTTAGAAAAGAAAAACCACCAAAATAATTTATACGTTCTGTTATATATAGAAGACATTAATCCATTCCAAAGACAAAAATTCTTGCATAAGTAACAAGCATTAAGAAATAAGAGATTTATATAAATGCCTAGTTGCTAGGTTTATATCTATACCATTCATGTGGGACCAATCAAAAATGGTTAAAACCGTTTAAGATTTTGCTGAATTAAAAAGTATTTTTTTGATAGAAATAGATTTTTGGCATTAAAAAAGAAAAGAAAAACGAATTTAAATTGAATACGTACCTATCTATGTATACCTTTATAACGTACCTATCTATGTATATATTTACTACTTGCTGTTGATTTCATAAGTCAATAATTCAATACTAGCAATACTGGTACAGTAGAATGTAAGAAATGTAATGTTATATGATAAATGCCTTTTAATCGTATACAGTAGTAAATAAGTTAATCAAAATCTAAGAAGGATAAATAGAAGTTGAAACAAAAAAAACTTTTTGAGGAAACTTGACTGCCAAAACATAAACATAATATTAAGCATAAAGAGTCGAATCAGCAGTGCTATTATCCAATATTTGAGTTTTCATTCTACTAATTTAGCATATCCATAGCTGTTAAGTTGGCATTTTCTAATATTGAAGTCGTTTACGATGATCCAAATGTATATTATGGTAATTTGAATAACGATTTAGAATAAAAAAAAAAATGGAAAATGTGAAGTCGATTTAGTCCTTAAGAAATCATTTATCACATTCCGATACGTTACAGGACCAAAAACAAAAACTAAATAATATAATATTGATGAATGATCATCGTTCAAATCTAAGAAAAAATTTTTTACTTTATCGAGGTCTTTGTGAAAAAAAAACAAAAGAATGTTAAATATTGTAAAATGCGGTATAACAAATAACATGAATTGCTAATCTAAATACGACTTTCCTTTCCAGCAAGTCCTTCTTTTTCCAGCAGGAATGGCAGCGAACAGTAAGTATGCCGTTACAAGGGTAGTTTTTTAGGAATCCGCGAATAGCCGGTTTCACGTCGCGCTCGGTACGCGGTACCATAATTTGCTTTGTGTTTTTATTAGAGTAGGGGTTTTCCGGTTCGGGTTAGAGTAGGATATTTTTCGGTACCGCGTCGGTGATATTCGGGAACACGGAATTATATACATTTTTTGTTGTTGTCTGAATGTATGAAAGGAATATGGAATAAAGTAAAGTAGGTTTCTTTTCCGTATCGGGTATTTAAACCGGTGGCTGCATTTTTGTATTTCGGACATAGTCTGCTCCCGTAAGACCAGCCACCTCGGAGTAGACTAAGGGTGTCCGAACTTGTTGACCTGAAGGGTACAGTCCGTTGTCACGTCCCAAGACTTCACGTCTAGAACCGATGAGAGGTCGGTTCAGATTTCGTTCGAGCAATTCTTTTACAGAAAAATCATTACAAAGTGCCGACGAAAATTCGAAGTTTTGTACGGTTTCCAGACGATTTCAATTGTGAAATCTATACGGTCCACGGAGAATATCGCAGCGCTCCTTCTGAAGTGAATTTCCTTTCATTTCATACATGCGTTCATGTTTTATTGATGTTGAAAAAGCTACAAATCACATTCCTTGCATGCTAAAAATTCACCTTGCTCTGCCCACTGTGCACCTGCACCCTTTAGAACTACCAAATGAAACACACGTTCAACTCCTTCCACTGAAAGTTAGTTTGAGGAACTAAACAAATTCAGATTCTTTTAACTTTGAACATCAATAAAACATGAACGGATGTAGGAACTGAAACGAAATTCACTTCAGAAGTAGCACTACGATGTTCTCCGCGCCCCATCTGGATTTAACAATTGAAATCATCTGGAAACCGTACAAAACTTTGAATTTTCGTCGGCACTTCCAGATTTCTCCATCTACGTGCAGTGAAGTAAGATGTCCAATAAGTCCGTAAAGGACTGCAGCGATGTTCTGCTGCCTCGGCAGAAGAAGGTGTCGGTATCTACCGAGAATGCCCTCGTCTGGAGACGCGTGAATGCGCTGGCAGGCTAGCATTGCGGTGTCGTGGGGCGGGTTCATTTCCCCAGCACGAGGACCCACTACAAAAAATTTCGCACTCACAAATTTGACTGCTGGAGATCCAGGGGCAACCGAAGTTGTAAAGAGTGTAGATAACTGCACCGAGGGAGAACAGAACTTGTTCCGAGACCAAGTGGAACCTGAGAAAAAAAGCGGACTTGGGGTTGACCTCGTCATTACCCAACGAAGTTCATGGCCCACAAATGAAAGAGGGGCAAACGGGTGATGGTGGAGCCCCTTTGCACCCACCCAACCGGAATAAATCCATATATATTTTGTTGCAGTGGCCAGTTATTCCTCTTCTGAGTGGAAAACTCATACAGCTTGAATTGTATGAACTTTCCCATCAGAAGGGGAGTACCCCGGTGACCAATTTATGCCATAGAATTATACAATTTGATTGCATAACTCTATGCCATAAAGAGGCACTCTGCTTGGGCCACTCAACCCGCGACGTCACCTGAAACAAAGAGAAAACAAAGGATTAAACTGTACCCGGCGGCTGGCTCATGTTTTTAGGGGGCAGCCTGCCACCGTACCGGGTCCTATACTCGGTCAGAATTTGGGAAAGGAAAGACCGATGGTTTCACCTTTAATGAGGCATCTCCATTTCTTCACAAAAAAATAATCGAACATGTAGGATATTAGAAATACCAATTTTAATTTTTTTTTTTCAAGAAATAACTACAGGAAATATTTATATACATTCATCCATTCCAATTAATAACGTGAATTCGAAGTAATTAGAATAATTTTTTTCGTTCGTATTCTATCCAAACGCGTGTAACGGATGTTACTTATTATAGATCAAACGCTGATTTGAAATTCTTGGTCTAAATAATTTTCAAACATGCCTATCCTATTGAACGTTTTATCGTTTTATTTAATTATAAGTTTGAAATTTTTCATGATCCAAAATCAAATAAATTTTTGTTTTATCATTTCCATCAAACTACTTTATCATTCCTACTCTTTCTAAGTTCCTTGTGAATATTCTTTTATGCGGTTTTTGCATTTGATTATCTAAATTTAAATTATTTTTCGTTTATTCATCTGATACAAAATTCTTACTATTAAACATCAAATTACGTTACGGGAAAAATGCCAGCGGCAACCATGCACATACAATAAATTTCAAAACAAGTACCCACAAAATTCGGTATTTCCTCCATGAAGTGTTTGATTCCTGGTTAAGTTGAATACAACACCTTCCCGCAATTTGGTATTATTCTATTTACTTTGAGTCGAATATATTTTCACTTTCACCATTAATGCTTTTAATATATATCTTAAGTTATATAAAATCGATATTAAAAATCATTTAATTTTAATGCTAAGGCTCTGTGTAAAAATCAATTTAGAGTTTGTGTTAATTATTAAATTGTTTTACTAAATGTTTTCAAGACTTTTTAGCACTATTACAATTGTGTTTATATTGATTTTTTTTTTCTTAATTTGTTTATAACTCTTTTAATTAACTAGCTGAAATGGGATCAGTGACGGATTCTTATGTTTACAGAACAACGAACATTTTCCATAAATGCTGCGCATTCACTTTCCTATTATAGTATTTTGTTTATCATAAAAACTTATTGCAATTACGTTTACACATTCAAGATGTAATTCCAGTGTCAGGCGTAATGTATATACTCGGTAATTTTCAACGTTATTAGTGAATTTTTTGTATTTTTATCAGGCTTTGTTTTTGCAATATTTTAAAAATGAAAAAGGAACATGCAAACGAAATATATGTATATATGATGCAATAAGAGGGTACTCACCCGCATGGTCTTCCGAGCGCTCGCCGATGATGCAGATGGTCCTGTAATTTCGATTCTGTAAGAATGTAACCGAGCAGCAAAGTGTGATATAAATTCCACTGTATTGTTGATTTAAGAACAGCCAGAATAAAAAGATTAATGGTTTATAACCACCAGGCCGGAAGAATCCAGCATATTTACAATGTAATATTAACTGTTTATGACTTGCACATATGCGCATTTAAATCTCGTAGTCGTAATCAACGTTGAAAATTCCAATCTTAGTGGATGTAATTTGAGGACTTTTATCCGTTCACATTGAGCACTATGGGCAAAAATTACTTATATAATTCGAGTGTCATTAATTTACTGTAACTTTACAACTTGCACTAAACTTTCAGTAATATACGAATTTTCTTCTCGAAACGAGAGGTTGGTTCGTTGGTTGTGATAGGCTTTCAAGTGATATATATCTTAGCGGTATTTTTTTTAACCCTCCTCGAACATATCTACTAATGGCCCGTGAAGATGCTGACCAGTGGATCGAAAACGAAATCTTCAACCGAGATCATGGAAAAATTCAAATTCAGATTGAATGCAAATCAAGCCGCTTTCATATGCTAACTGTCTACTTAGATCCGTTCTGATTTCCACTATCCGCGATTTATCGACAGACAATTATTGCCTGCACAATTGGGTACACAATTGAAAGCACTTGAGACCACGAAAATGATGATCACGTTAATTCGTTGTCGGCGCGTTTCCTCCGACGTGCGCAACGTGTGGCGATTAAAACAGACTCCTCCGTCCGCCCAAGCAAAACTCCTACTTGACGTGGGTTCCTGAACTTTAGTCCGCACAGCAATCATTCCCACCTGTGGGTTTCCCGCCAGTCTCCTTCCTCCAAATGACAACTGCCATGTTCGAGGTATTTCGTCGTACCAGATCAATCTCAAACCGGTTCGATTGCAAATTGTGCTAGATCAATCGGAAATTGTTCCGATTCAATCTGCACTCGTACCGGTTCGATCGTTTCGATTGATCTGGGACATTTTGGGGTTTTCTTTAACCCTTTAACAGCTCGGTTATTACAGGGCAGCTAATTTTCTCGCAATCCCAAGTGATACGGATTGCGAAAAAGGAGCTGAAGGATCTTTCAGGGTACCAGGGGTTGTCTTCGCCGTCGGGACACGTAGCGGTGAACAATAAAAGAAAAACACAATTGACAGACGGACGGACTGACTTATGTTTATGTTTGGCCGGAAGTATACAACCCTTGCGCGTTTTTTTGAAAATATATGCGGACGGACAAACAGACGTGACGAATTTTCTATCGGCGCAGGTCTTTCGCGTGGTATATCCCCACTTCTTTTCCCGATGGATCCGTTATCAGGTAACGGTTAGGTCCCATTACCTTCTTTATGCGGCTTTTCAAGAATCGCCTGTCCAGCTTGGCGTTGTAATGCCCCGCGGCGTCACTTTGGCGGAAGTTTCGCCGGAAAACTTCATCTCCTTCTTTGAAATTAGCAGATCGTGACCTGAGATTGTACTGCGCTTCATTTGCACTTCTTGCGGCCTTAATCTTCCGTCCGATTTGTTGGCGGAGGTCTCCTAAACGTTCGTGGGGCTCCAGCGCAACGACGGGGTCTCCCAAACACTTTAATTGCCGTAACAGCCGGTATGATTTACCGTGGCAAATCATGTGCTGTCCAAAGGCGGCAAAGTAAGGGGCGACACCGGTGACAGAATGATACGAGGATCCCAGGGCGCATGTGATGGCAGACATTCGCCGGTCACAATCTTTTTGAGATGGGTGGACGTAGGAACGGATCGCGGCCAATAGGGTGCGGTTCAACCGTTCGGAGGCGTTAGACTGAGGAGAGTATATGGGCGTCAGTTGGTGTTCAACGCCATACTGCTCAAGTAGGCCCTTAAACTGCCGAGACCGGAACTGTACTTCGTTGTCTGAGTACACACTCTCTGGAACCCCGAACACATGGAATACCCGGTTCTCTATGAATTTCACGATAGATGGAGTTGTGAATTTACGGATAGGTTCCACCAGTGGGAACTTTGAAAGCTGGTCTAGAACGACTATAGCTCCGATGTGTCCCATGGAAGACCGAGGATATGGACCGAGTAGATCGATGTGTAGACGTTGGAATACGCGTTCTGGGACATTGAGTTGACCCATAGGAGGTCGAAGAGGCTGGTTGGGCGCTTTGGTGCCTTTACAGGTCTCACAGGCACTCACGTAGTCTTTGACCTGGGATGCCATTTTAGGCCAAAAGAAGTATTTCTTGAGTCGCCGTAACGTCCGACCGTAACCTCCGTGGGCACTTAAAGGATGGTCATGTGCGCGGAGGATCAGATGTTGTGTCATTTCCTCCGGTACCCAGAGTTTCCAGGACTCTTCTTCCTGCCATGGATCACCAGTAGCGTATTCATTTCGTCTATACACGTAGCCGTCTATTACCTTCAAATCAGGCAGCTGCGAATGTTGGGTCGCTATGGTTTGCCTCAACTCTTTGTAGCTGTCTGATTCGAAATGTGGGCTGTCCAAATCTATCTCGATGGGGTCCTCGTCATTTATTGTCAATTCGGCTCCCTCTGGGGAAAACATCCGTGAGAGAGTGTCGGATACTATGTTCTGGGTCCCTTTTCGATGTTTAATGGATAACTTGAACCCTTGCAGTTTAAGAGCCCATCTTGCTAGGCGTCCATGTAAATCTGCCTGGTTCATCAACCATTGTAGTGGCGCGTGGTCCGTGATGATCTCGAATGGGTGGCCCTTGATGTAAGCCCGGAATTTCTTCACAGCCATTACCGCTGCCAAACATTCCTGCTCGGACACAGTATAGTTTCTTTGTGCCGAGTTCAGCTTATTGGACATGAAGGCGATGGGAGCTTCCTCTCCCTCATCGGTCAATTGCACCAGCACGGCTCCTACTCCATGTTGACTTGCGTCACAATGAATGGAGAAGGGCTTACTGAAGTCGGGGTTGTGCAAGACAGGAGCTGATGTGAGGGCTTGTTTTAGCTCTTCAAATGCCTTTCGGCTGAGTTCGGTCCAAATAAACTTCCCTTTCCGCAGCATGTCTGACAGGGGCGCTGAAACTGTTGCATAATTCCGAACAAACCTTCGGTACCAACCGCACACACCAAGGAAACGTCGTAGCTGCTTTACAGTTTTTGGTAAGGGGAACTCATCAATCGCACGAGTTTTGTCTGGATCCGTTTTGATAGTGCCATGTCCTATGACATGTCCTAGGTATCGGACTTCTTTCATGACAAACTTACTTTTATGTACGTTGATGGTGAGTCCCGCCTTCCTGATGTGCAGGGCTGCTTCTTGTAAGAGTAGGAGGTGTTGATCGAACGTTTCCGTTATGAGTAACAAATCATCCAGGTACACTGTAGTGAATAAAAAGAGTTTCAATAATGTCCGTGAAGGACTGCAGCGATGGTCTACTGCCCCGGCAGAAGAATATGGAGGTATCTGCCAAGAATGCCCTCGTCTGGAGACGCGTGAATGCGCTGGCAGGCTAGCATTGCGGTGTCGTGGGGCGGGTTCGTTTCCCCAGCACGAGGACTCACTACAAAACAATTTCGCATTCACGAATTGCTTTCAGATCAAAAAGGCGACCGAAGTCGCAAAATTGTAGATAACCTCACCGAAGGAGATGTACTTGTTACTAGAACAAGTGAAACCTGAGAAGAAAGGCGAACTTGGGGTTGATCTCGTCATTACCCAACGAAGTTCATGGCCCACAAATGAAAGAGGGGCAACCGGGTGGTGGTGGAGCCCCTTCATACCCACCCAACCGGAATAAATCCATTGATAGCTTGTTGAAGTGGCCAGGTATTCCGCTTCTGAGTGGAAAACTCATACAACTTGAAGTATATGAACCTTCCCATCAGAAGGGGAGTACCCCGGTGATCAATTTATGTCATAGAATTATACAATCGGATTGCATAAATCTATGCCATAAAAAGGCACTCTGCTTGGGCCACTCAACCCAAAACGTCACCTGAAACAGAAAAAGGAATTAGCTTGTACCCGGTGGCTGGCTCATATTTTGAGGTGGAAACCTGCCACCGTACCGGGTCCTATACCCGGTTAGATAAATGGAAGGGAAAGACCTATGGTTCTATTTAATTCATCATTTTATTTTTTTTTTTCAAATAACTATTATTATACATTAATATTTCCCCCCTTTTTCTTTCAAGCACAAAATTTAAAAAAAATGGAAGTATTGTGCAAAAAAAATAACGGAATATTTAGGAGAATCAAGAAAAATTAGAATCGTGTATAGAAAGACAAAAACAATTTAAGAAAAAGCTCAAGAATATTAAAATTTGTATAAAAAAAAAGCAAAAGAATTTAGTAAAAATTTGAGAAATTTAATAATGATAAAAATTAACCAAAGGGTACTTACCCAACCTTTTCCGACGACGAGCGCTCGTTGACGGGGCTGGGACGGCCTGAAAACTTTTACTGTAAACGTACACATGTATGTTACACTAGCATAAACTTTTTTTTTTTGTTATTAAAGACTTCGCGATCATCACTTGTTTTTAATTTTGCATACTTCCCTACTATGTTGGTTGGGATAAATTACTTTAAACACCACAATTTGATAGAATAGTCTGATGTTTTCAATAAATCGACTGAATCCAAAAACTGAAGTTAAACATTTTAAATTGTGAATCATCACATAATCGTCAATTTGCCAATATCACCGCGCGCTGTACTGTAGTAAGTATCCATAATCCGATTTCCATGTTTTATCTCCGCAAGTCGTGCTTGTTTTATAATGAACCTCCTTCATCAAAAAAAAAGCAACCGGCTTCTACACTATCGTCGCTTTACTTAAGATCAAGGACCCATTTTCCTGACGCTGTTCCGCACAGAATTCGTTCACCACAATCCAATTTGGATGGTGTCGTCTACTACTTTTCGAATAATTATAATCGTTGTCTAAAATATCATTTGCTCCCGATTCCTTTAAATCTTGCAACGAGCCACCGTGCTGATTGCTCGATCCACGAGGATATCTTGATTCGGGTACTGGAAATTGGTCCTTTGTTCGTTCAACGTCATCTAGCAACTCAATGAATGTATCGCTTTTATTTTCACGATCTTTGGGAGTTTTGTAGGAGTACGCTTCGTCTAACAGTCCTTTGAATTCATCATCATTCATATGTTTTATGTTCCTGCCTGCAGAATAGTTTACGAACTGATGAAATTTTACAATATAGTAACATCCCCTAGAACAATGCTTTACACTTTCACTTCACACTATCTAAAAATTGAAATTTCAAACAGTTTTTTTGATAAATTCGTTAACAAATGTTGCACACTAATCACCGTAATTATCGTTGACTTTGTGAAATGCCCAAGAACATGATGACATGCAAAGTTTTTATACAGTTCTTTTTATGTTTCATCCTTTACCATAGTTCTCTAAATCCCCTCTATATTTTTCTCACTTGAGAAACTTTAAACTATCGTTTCAAGTAACGCGATCTTATCTCCAATCATCCGTTTGTTTTCAGATTCACTGCACATCTTCTTGCAATCGAACACTTATCAACTTTATTCGTGCCAGTAGTAGCTGTATTTTCTCTAATCAATACCGGATGCGGCCAGTTACTCGTACAATATTTTAATGTTCTTGTTTTGTTACTGGCTAATTGCTCTGAACCTCAAAATGCTTACGCACTTTATTACATGTCTCTTTCATCAATTAAATTCTCCAAGAGATTTTGCACATTCAGGTCGCAAAAAAAAAACCTTAAACAAAAGAAAACTTTACTTAGCTGCCATCCAATTTATTCCCCTTCTAGATCCATTTCGATCGTAATCCATAACACGTGGCTGACAAAGAAAACTGTTCGTATGAAGCTTTCAACAGTAGTCATAATGTTAGCAAAACCGTTCTAACTGCTATCACGATCGGGTTTTGATGCAAGTTTGCCCATCAGGCCAATTATTACGGATGCACGTTTCGTTTTCGCACTGAATAATCATAATTTAGTTATAAAGAAAAATTTTCCCAAGTACGCAAGCCGATCGGATCTCGATTTTCCTTCACAGTTCCTAATTACCGCAGGCCGCCATTATCAATACTATCATTCGTCATTGAATGCTGGTAATATTTCATTACGTTGATATTAAGCAAATCACAAACAAGGGAATCACTTGCACAATTTAGAAAGCTTAAAATTTTAAATGTCGTGAGTTTTTCTTTCTTGCATTTTCTACATCACTAACTCCACGAGTTTCGCAAAAATTACGATCAAACGACTCCCTGACCTTTTATTGACAACCGTTCAATTCTCCCCCTCAACACACCTGAGATCTTCCCGTTTTCCTCGAAATTCATTTAGTTTTCACTTTTTTCTCTATTTCTTTCACCTGCTCATCAAACACTTCCACTGCACACAAATTTTCATTTATGATATTTTTAGCGTGAAACTTGAATTCCCTAGCTCAGAGCACATGTTCAACGCGCGCAATGACAACCACCAGGCAAGCCCTTTTTCCTAATTCGTATTCGAATACGGTACTTTTTCTTTAGCCGATTCTGTTTAAGAAGCCTGTACAATTGTCGCGAGGGAAACAAAACACACGAAGAAGTTTCCGCGTCTTAGCGCCAAGTTCAGAAAAATCGCGAAACACTCAAATTTAACAAGACTGCAAACAAACAGCTAATTCTGCTTTCCACCCCAGCCAAGCCTCGCTCGACGTTTTCCCATCGACCTTTCAAATGCGACTCCCGTTCGATTACCTGTTTATCCGGCTCCGAACGATTCGCTTGTTCCATCATGCCATATGAGAATCAAGCTATGAAGGCAGCTGGATCTTTAAGAGTATGCGGGACGACACGTGATAGGTTTTCTAAACGTATCAGTATCGATAGCAGCTCTGTTACTTGATATCTCTGTTTCAATCGTTGTTGAATTATGATGGCAGATTTTTTAGCGGGAGATAATTCTGACGAGTATTTTTCATAATTAGGTATGAGCGGAAGAAACGTTGAATCAGGATAACTCGCTTTTTTAAACTGAATGTAATCTTCGATAGTTTTTTCTCATAAGAATGGTTGCGCGCCATCGATTCTGTATAATCTTGGTAGCATTAATAGTTAGTAGATATAATGCTCGTTGTTTTCGTTGAAGCGATGTTCTTCGCCACCATTCTTGGATTTGAATTATGGAACGATGTTGGAGGAGATATTGCTGTCGTGTCTGTTTCATTAGGAAGTAACTTCGAATAAATCGTTGTATTAAAATTGTTTTCGATTTCATCTCGACATACTGAGAGGAGACAAACTGCATAGATTTTTGTGCCCGGAATCTTGTTTGTATCACAATTGTGGCTTGATTTTAATGACAAAAATGCATGCCTTTCATTTCTCATTGCCAATAGAGCTCTGAGACGCTGTCGTATAACGATAGCCGCGTTCTTCAATGCCATAAACTTCTGCCGCTCTACTCGCATTAGCACCTGAGCACGATAACGTCGTTGAAGGATAATTGATGCCTTTCTTAGTTGCAAGTATTCATCTCGTTCCTTTCGCATTAACTGATTGGCTCGAAAACGTTGTTGAATGATTATCGTGTGGAATTGTAAGGAAAGGAATTTCAAACGTACTTTACGAGCTAGAATTGTGGCTCTTAATTTTCGTTGAATTTTTATCGTGCTGGAGTGAAGTGGCAGCGCTGCCTTTTAGAGCCATAGCTTCTCGGTTATTACAACACGAACACTTGGTGTTTCAGGTGGGGTGGGATGACCTTGTCCATCAACCGAGTCATCGTTTGCGGCGCGTTACACAGGCCAAAGGGCATTGTGACGAACTGATATAATGGTCGTCCAGGCACTGTGAAGGCGGTCTTGTCCCTCGACCCCTCATCGAGTGGAATTTGCCAGAAGGCGTCTTTTAGGTCGAGACTGGTGATATAATTGGCTTTCGGCAGTCTCCCCAGTATTCCATCGATGAGTGGAAGAGGGTACGCGTCCTTGATGGTAACCGCGTTGACCTTACGGGCATCAAGACAGAGGCGGACTTTACCTGGCTTCACCACCAAGGTTACCGGTGATGACCAGGCACTTTGGGACTCCTCTATGACCCCCAACTCGAGCATCCTATCCAGCTCCGCATACACCAATTTCTCCATGGCCGGTGAGATGGCATAGTGTCTCTGCTTAATCGGCTTGCTGTCGCCAACGTCGATGGCGTGTGAGACTAGGGTGGTGCGGCCAAGGCCTTGGGTAGCGTAAGATGGGAAAGCAGCGATGGATGCTTCCAGGCGTTGCCGTTGGTTAGGCGTCAGGTCATGCCTATCGGGAATAGAAGTGATTTCGTTGACATATCTGGTATTTAAAGACAAATCTGTGAATAAATCGGAGGCCAGTCCAAAGCAAAGGACGAAATCGACGCCAAGGTACACATTCAGAGTCAAAGACGGGATAATGTAGAAAGTAATATCCTTCGTCTGACCCCTGAACGTCACGGGTGTGGTTAGTTTACCTCGTATAGGGTGTTTGGTGCCATCAGCTGTACTGATTTCAGTGCGCCAGGATTTAATCAAGTTCGGATAGTCTTGGAGCACCTTCGAGCCAAAGCTCGAGGCAAGACAACTGATACTGGCACCCGTGTCGATCAATGCAAACACGGTTTCGCCCAGCACTTTAATTGGATGATAAGGTCTGATCTCATTCTCAGCAACCTCCGAGATGTTACAAGAGTTTAAGGTTTGACGGCAGCTGCGCACTCTCTTGCGGAAATTCCGCCAACGACGGGTTGACCATTTTGTCGTGCGCGGGCGGGAAGTGACTACTTCGGAAGCAAATATTCGCTCTCGAGCCACCCGATATTCCTGCAGTCGAACATGATAAGGTTTTAGAGTGCGTATTTGAGGCTGCCGGGGTTCTTCTGGCAGTGACTGCGGTGGTCGCTTTAATATTGTCGTTGGCGAGGTCTCCGGAAGAGAGTGAACATCCGCAGCCATAGTGGTCATGGCTGGTGGGTTAACGTCAGGTTTGTAGGGGTGAGCAGCTGGCTGAGGAGCTACTGCGGGGGCTTCGAGTACCGCTGAGGTGGTCGGGTACTCCTTCGGTGGTTTTTTTTTGCGCGGCACATTCAGGGCAGTCCGGGAAGTATGTGTCCGGCTTGCCGCAACCGTAGCAGAAAACCTTACGCTCTGCTCGGCATGAAATGAACCGGTGTCCGGTTTGATGGCAATTCCAGCAGGTCGTAAGACTTCCCACTGCTGCTACAGCAAGCTGGTCCTGGTCCAAATCTTCCTCCAGATCCATGGTGGCATAACCTGGGGCCAATTCCGCGATTCCTCGTCGAGGACCCGTTCTAGCTAGTAAGTAGGGCCGGTCCCGGAGGTCTTCCTCAAACCCTTCTAGGCGACGCACAGTTCTCAGCAGTGCCTCCATACTCTGTGGATCGGAGTTCACGATATGGCGACGAAGCTCCGGCCTTAGATTGCGCTTTAGCAACCGCAGCAATTGAGTAGAAGACATCGGCTCTGAGAACTGGTCATTCAGCCGAAGGATATCGGCTCGATATTCGTCCATGTCTACCGTAGGGTATTCCATGCGGAGTACCTCCTTCAACCGTGACCAGCGTATTGATGGTGGGGCCGAATGTCTTCGCCAAAATGACTCAAGGGCTGCTCCCCTAAGCAGCATTGGCCGTGTGATCTCCAGCTAGCATTTGCTCAATCAGCGACTCCACCCGACTAATGAAAACTTCCACAGTTATAGTGTTGGGTTCCCCGCTGGAATGCAGATTCCAGCCCTGGATGATGCTGGGAATCTGCGTCGGCTTCAGCCGATACGTAGCGTGTGCTAGCCTGCCAGCGCATTCACGCGTCTCCAGACGAGGACATTCTCGGCAGATACCGACACCTTCTTCTACCGAGGCAGCAGAACATCGCTGCAGTCCTTTACGGACTTTTGAAACTCTTTAATTCACTACATACGGCCATATAAACCAGCCAGCAAAGTCAGCCAACATGTGGTCATGAATGCGGTGGTAGGGCTTTCTGGTACATGGCTTGTTAAACTGTAGTAAGGCTTTGCTTGTAACATTTACGTTTGTGTTGGTAACAAAACTTCCAGTAGAAATTTGCATTTGTAGCAGGCAGCCTTGTTGTGGCCAGCTGGCATGAGCTGTCAGCCTACTTCGGCATAATATAAATGTTTTTACGGCTTCATACATTGGATGTTTCACATGAAACAGGTACAGATCACATATCTTTCATGCTGAAAATTCACCTTGCAGTGTCCACTGTACACCTACCCCATTTAAAACAACCAAATGAAACACACCCTCAACTCCGTCACTAAGAAAGTAAACAAATTCCTGTCCTTCTCACATTAAACACCGATAAAGCATGAACGGATGCATGCACTGAAATGAAATTAACTTCAGAAGGAGCGCTACGATGCTATAGAGTTTATATGAGAGCCTCTCCACTTGTTCCGTTGCTCAAAGGGCGATCCATAAATAAATATAATCAGCTGTTAATGCAAATCATTGAGTAATTAAATAATACTGGAGTGGACAACCACGTGACAATATGGTTGCAACAACCCCTGCGACCACTTTTCCTACTGCTACGCTCTTGTTTACAACCTTAGAGAGAGCCAAATTGCACAAGCAAACATGGCTGCTGCTCAATGTAAACAAATTTTCATACAATACCAAAAATTTGCTTTCTATTTGAAAAACCTTCAGCATTGTATGAAAAACATGCAAAACATTAATATAATAACTACTCACTTGTGAAAGGAAACAGCTACAGATCCTTTTCCACTATGATTTTTTCACGAAGGCACTACACATTGCATTTTGAAATTCTAAGTTAATTACACAGTGTCACACGTTAAAGTAACTTAAATCACAAACTCCAATCGAATGTTTAAACACTTGGAACAAATTTCGATCGCGAACACTTTCCACAGTTTTAATATCGGATAAAATTCGCGACGAAACTTGCAAATCGGCCAATTTGGCGTCCAATTTGCATCAGTCAACTTGACAGTCAGTTCACACCTAGTCAGCTTTTGGGACAAGAAAGTGACCAGCAAGAGGCAGACGGGGAGGAAATGACAGACTGTTTACTTGGAAGAGAGCAGAAACCGGTCGCATGCTCTCTCATGCATTTTATATGAGCTTAGCCCATCCAGTTCTTATTAATCTTAGATGCAAATGCCATTTCAAGTTGTTTCCCTTTGAGAATGGAACACTGGTTCTTATTAATCTTAGATGCAAATGCCATTTCAAGTTGTTTCCCTTTGAGAATGGAACACTGGAGTGGAACATCAACTCAAATTTTGTCATCATTTCCCGATGCGCCACGAACGTTGCTCTTCGGATTTAATTTTGGAAGGGTGTAGTCTAAAAACTGAGCTACAGTTTAGAAATATTTGAAAATGTAAAAGTTAACTGCCATTACATAATCGATTGATAATGTTCCTATTTCAGACTTGAATAGTTTGTAAAACTTTATTTAGATAAAAAGAAACTCACAGTGACATTTAATAACTAAAAACTAAATCTGTTCCTTAGGTAATTACAAATTCAACTACTATTAAAACTGTAATCGTTCATTCTTTTATACTTTTTCACCTCCCTTTTCCTTTCATAATCGTCTTCAGTGGAATTAAGGTGAAATATAATCGTTTTGCTTGACCTTCGCTATGTGTGAGAGAACTACATGCCTTTAAGGTGTACTAATTTGTTAAGATATCGCCTAACAGAAATTTATTCTGATTTTAATTTCGCAATAAAATAGTATTTGGTGTTCATGTATTTTACTGCTATAAGCTTAACTAACAAGCTGAAATGTCGTTTGTTGTTCATGTGCTCACCATATGCAACAAAGAGTTGCTTTCCGATGCATGCCACTTTAACAATTTTAGGTATACTATTTAGAGTAAATAAGTTTCTCGTAGCTGGCAGTAAATTGCCTTACAGTCAGTATATTGCTATAGGCGAGACTTGATCGAATGGATCAAAAATAGCTTAATGATATCTTGATTCAATTTATATGAGGGAACAAATTTGAGCATATCGTGGTTATGAGTACGTCGTCTATTACTGTTGAATTTCTCAAACCTGTGATTCGTCCCAAAATGAATTAACCTGCGCCCCGATAGTAAATTTATTTCTTTGAAATAGGCTATAAAATTGATCAAAAGTTTTAATACAAAATCCGAATTATTTATCCAAAGCATATTTTTGAAGAGTTCATATATCCTTCTGCTTGTTAATATAAAGACTAATTATTTCGAAATTACTTTTATTCATTTTAAAATTCAATAATATAATAAATGGAATTCATTCTATATATGCCTACAGTTAAAAGCATTGTAATGTGACGCCTGCGCCCAGGAATCGAAGTGATTCCGATCCCGAACCCTTGTAACCTGCCAGATGGATATGTCCTCGAAGTGCCAGCGGACTTCATCTGTTGTGCGGATATCGTTGTGCAGAAAATATTTTTTTTTCTGTCCAAATATTTAGATCCGTGGATATAAATATTCGGAATATAGAATTAATCCAACCCCGGCACATTTCGAGACATAGCCATCTGGAAATGCCCCTCCACCGTGGCCATCGAGAAAACTATGCCACTGGCGACATCTGAAGAAGCACATTTCCGCCATATGAAGTGCCATTCCACGCACATATGTTTTGTCCGAGGTGACAACCGGAAATTTCGACAGCACATGGAGGCGCTAAACGTCATCATAAAGTTCTTCGTGATAATATCGAAGGTATTACAAAACCAGCTATACGTCGTTTGGCGCGACGTGGTGGAGTGAAACGTATTCCCTGTTAATCTATGAAGAAACGCGTGGTGTGCTTAAGGTGTTTTTGGGAAAACGTTATTCGTGAGGCAGTGACATTCACCGGAGCAGAAACATTAGGAAAGAGGTTAGTTTAGTTAATAACTAATTAGAAAAGTTTAGCAATATTTTGTCTGGTCTGCAGCGGAAGGCAGGGCGTTTATCTCATCCAATCAATCCCATCAATCCAAGGTATCGACCGATAAATGAGGGTGTTGCTGAACTGGACGCCTCGCAACATCCCAACAGATGCCTGGTCGAGGAAGGTGACATATTTATGGATAAACATACAGACGGATATTTGGGGGTTAGCAAGTGAGTTTTATGTTGAAATATCGGCAGTGCCCACGTCATTCATTTGACGGAATAAGTTCCGGGCAACCGGAATCGCTGCCATAGTGGAGTTTAGGCGCAGAGTTTCGGATATAACGAAACCTTGTTAATTAAGTATCTGATGCAACATTGCTCACTATGAAAATTTCTCACCTAAATGCATCTCATCAACTCTGAAGGCGAGTAAAGTAGGCAAATTAGTTAGATCGCCGAAAATATGTTTACCCGCGGTTTGTGTTGTATGCAATGCCGAGGTTGAGAGCAGGTGACAAATATTGGGGGTCATAATATGATCAACTCAATTAGTACATGATTGATTTAGAAACATCTCAATAACGAGGAATTAATTGAGTTTATTTGAGAAGAGAATTATTGATTAGTGTTCCCGATGTTTTTGATATCTAAAATTATTTGCAAGAATTTAATTTCTATCGAAATATTCAATGCCTAGTTCAATTTAATAATATAGGTTAGTTTATTATATATTATTTTTAAATGTTAGGTTTTTTTTTGTGTTTTTATATTTCAATAGCAATTAATCCAAACAACATTATTTTGAAGAGCATGTGAAATTATTTGACCTGCGAGGAAATGACATTTAGAATACTTGATTATTTTGAAATATCAAATTATGTTCAGTTCCAAATTTTAAGGACTAATCAATTCACCATCATTACTTTCAAGTAGAAAAATTAAAAGGCCTTTTAAATTTTTCTAAATTAAATCGACACTATTAATTCTGTAATGCGGAAGTCTACAGAAGATTCATCCTCGCTCAATATGAAAATTGTTTTACAGATCTAGCTTCGTGAAGACATTTTGCATATGTCAAAAAACATACATCTCAGTGAATTTTTGAAAAAAAAATTGAATTTTATATTTGAAACCATATTTTGCATGCTCAGGAGTGTTAAAAAAGAAAATGAAATAGCAACCAAATCCCCCAGAATCAATTTCGTGGTAATTTTAGAGGTGGTAATAATTGGTAATCAAATGTAATTAAAAACAAAGTGAAATTGAAACAAACGAAGGCCGAGTTTTGAAAGAACATAATTATAGAATGTTTTTAAATTGCATTGAAACGAGTAGAAAATTACTACCAAAAAAATGCGATATTTGTGTACAAATGAACTAGTGTGTGGATGCGAGAGTGCACGGTTGAATTTTTAGATAAATACGAGTATAAGTAATGTAAAATCTTTGGGCATAAAATTAATATTTTGTTTGTACAAAGAAAGTTATTATTGAACATAATCGAAGCTTCTATAATTGAATTCGGATGAGATCTCACGAAAAACAAAGTATAATTAACTGTGTGTTTGGTTTAGGAGTGTGAAATGATAATTGAGTTGTTTTCACTATATTCAGAAATGAAGAAAAAAAAATGTTTTTAAAAGACGTAACTATGTTCAGAAGTAATTGCTTAGTAATATGTAGTCTTTAAACTGATGCGAGTGTTGATATTGTGTGTAAATAGTATTTGAAATTTTCGTTCCTTCAATGAAGTTTAATCTAAGATTTTAATACATTCATTCATTCTTTATTGATGAACGTTAGTGGAGAGAAAATACTTACGAGCATTGTAAAAAGTTATGAATCCTTAGGGATAAGATGTTATTTCTTCATTTATCCAAGAGCGTGAAAATCCCTCAAATGTTAGAAAGGAAATCACTTGAAACTAATATGCGAATAGTTTTATTGTATTGGAATTACATAGTAAGTCAAGTAATGCAGGGCATTTAGGGATTTTAATTTTAAAATTGACATTCATCTATAAGACTTTGAGTAATCGGAATAAAATTCATACTATTCAAGAGCAAAACCTCTTGTTCACCTTAAAGTTTAAAGTAGCTTCTAATTTCAGATCAAAAAAAAAGCAATGTTTACAAGCAAATATCAATATTTCTCTTTTCCTTATATCGGCTCTTAAATTAAAAGTCTGTTTTTGTTTTGCTTGAACCAAAGCATTCTTCAAACTATTCGTGGTTCATCTAGGAAATCATCTTTTTCACTTGATTTTAAGGTTTAGGGTGCGTGTGAATGGATTTTATTTCCAAAATGTTCATATGAACTTGCGCTCTTTTAAGACTTATAAACAATACACAGCTAGAGTGATAGTTCTAATAACCTGCTTGTTTGCACCAGGAGATATAGGATAGTTCCCCCCAAAATTTCATATAGCATAAAACATATTACTGCATTAGAATTTAGTTCAGTAGAATGCATAAATTGCTGTAATACCCACTAATCAAACATGAACGTATATGACTGGTTATTAAAAATAACAGGGTTCTAGATAGCTTGCTATTTCATTTTTCTTTTGAGGTTTCATTGTTTTCCTTTTAGAAAAAGTTTAATATATATATTCAGTAATACTGCATTCATCATTGTGACGCGATTATTTGCATATTGTATAAAAATGTGCGTTATTCTCTTTTTGTGTGTTGCATTCTAGGGTAAACAGATATATTAAGGATTTCTCTGTATAATTATAACCAACGCAAATTTAAATTGAAAATAAGATGAATTGCTAAAGTAACCCACGACTTTCCTTTTTAGTGACTCTTCTTTTTCAGTGGGAACTGAGAGTGTAGGGTAAGTATGCCGTCGCAAGGGTAGGGTTTCTGCAAATCCGCTGAAGTCGGTTTCGCGTCGCGCGCGGTACGCGGTACCTTTGTTTGTTTCGCCATTTCTTTAGAGTAGTTTTCTTCGGTTTAAGTTCGAGTAGTATATTTTTCGGTACCGCGTCGGTGAATCGGTAACGCGCCTATGGGATTTTGTAGCGTTTTTGATTTGAGATCTGTGGATAGATCACATCCAGAACTAACGTAATGTAGGTTTCTCGTTCTGGATGAGTAATTGTTGACGCGTTTAGAAAACGGGCAATTTCAGGTGACTGAAATATTGTAATTGAGCGTAATCCATTCGGAGACCCGCGACCGAAATCCTCTCCGAACTAGCTGGCCGACAAGCAGTCACCGCGTGAATGGATTACGGTGCACGGATTGGTTGACCTGTTGGTACCATCCGTTGGCACTACTCAGACTTAACGTCTAGAACCGATGAGAGGTCGGTTACGCGTTCGAGTTGAAGGTAGGAAAATCATTACAAATGGCGCCCAACGTGGGGCCCAAACAACATCCTAATGGGGAAAGAACTTCGCGTCTTCTGACGAGTTGGTCCTTTACGGAGGATGTAAGGTACTTTGGTACTCGAGTCCCACTATCAGGAGCAGTGGAATTGTGTGATACACATTAGAGGTCGCTTCACGTGAGTTGTAGCTTCCGCTCTCCTTTGCTTGATTTTGCTTTCGCGACAGAATCCTTCCGATGTGTTGTCCCAGGTTAACCCCTGTAAGGACCTTCTATTTTCTTGATGGAACTGCCAGTCTGATGGGTTTACCTATCAGCATGGACTCTCAAGAAAATAGAAGGCTACCTTGCCTTTATGTCGCGGAAGGATTCTAACTATTTCTTATGCGTGTTAGACGAGTGGTATCGGTTCAACGTTCGATGGCGTATGCTGGAGTTGCGAAGCCCGGAATGCTTCCACGCGTCGGGAATTTTGACCGCGTACAAAGTCGTTACGGTAGCTCTACCACTTGTCTCGTCGAGTCACTTTAACGTAGTTTAGAGACGGTTTTTTTGTAATGTATGTGGGTTATGGGGTAATTTTCGTAAATCGACCGAAGCACCCTTTCTTCGGCAGAATACCACGCACTCTCTTTTCCCGTTGGAGGAGTCGACCACTGAAAAGGAAAGTGTATCAAATAATTTTTTTTTCTCCTATCATTATATTAATAGCTCGCCACTATCGGCCACTCAATTAACATTAAATTCTTTTTTTTTTCACTTATATAATAGGAATAAGTATATTTTATATATATAATAGGAATAAGTATATTTTATATATATTTTTTTTTTTTCTTTTCTTCTTCTTCTCTCGTTTCATACTAGCAACCACCCATAATAAACCCACACAAAATGGCAACGAAGCGGACGCCCGATAAGCGGTGGACCCGGTCCAAAACGGTCCAACCCGCGAACTGTGGAATCTGTTTCGAGGACGTAGTGGAGGGTGTACACAGCGTGCGATTGGATTGTGGACATTTATTCCATCGTGCCTGTGTACAACAGCTCCTCCTCACGTCAGAACTGTGTCCCTTATGCCGGCGACCCATAGATCGGTCTGCCCTAGACGTCCCCATCGGAACGCCCCTACCAACGCGCGGAGCAGTGGCGAAAGGAGCTCCAGAAGCCGAACCGTCACAACCACTCTTAGACCTGCAAGGAGCAGTAGGCGGTGAAGTTCCGGCTGCGAGTGTCGTGTCCGAGGTGACAACCATGCCGTCCGCCCACTCCATTGACACCCTCGTGGCGTTGATGAGGGATATGTCGGAGAGGATTGGCAACCTGGAGGGAAAGATCCAGAATCTCCCGTTGAGCCAACCACCCAGCCGCGTGAGAACTCCGCTTGGCTGGGAGCCAAATCCCAGTGTGGCGATGCCCCACTCCCGACAATCCGAGCAATGGGTCCCACCTCCAAGGAACTCGGGAATGGATCCCAGAGCTCCCGAATACAGACCGCGACACAGTACCGGACCTCCGTTGTTACCTCCAGCCCCCGAGGCAGTTCAGTACAACAGGTCAGTAGAGGATGTGATTCCCCCCGGGAACGCATTGGCACCTTTTCGAGACCCGACGCCTCGTATCATGGAGAGTTGGCGCCTGAACTTTACAGGGTTCAACGATA
This sequence comes from Odontomyia ornata, assembly GCA_963969285.1. Taxonomy (NCBI): domain Eukaryota; kingdom Metazoa; phylum Arthropoda; class Insecta; order Diptera; family Stratiomyidae; genus Odontomyia; species Odontomyia ornata. The sequence continues at coordinate 265,294,332 of OZ017739.1, forward strand.
TGATATCGGCGGACCGGTTCCTTTTCCGGATTCAGGCGTTGGTGTCCAGCACCCTGGGAGGGGATTCCTCGGCCTTCCTCCGACATGCACATCTTTTGTTCAGCGGCGACGCTGCCGACTGGTACTGGAGCTTTAAAGAGTCAACGCCACGTCCCACTTGGCACTCTTTCAGTGCAGCCTTCCGCAATCGATTTGAGGATGGCTTCACTGAGAGAGAGCTAAGAGAGCAAATAAAGAAACGGAAACAAGGCGCTCACGAACCGTTCGACCAGTACTACACCAGTATAGTGAGATTGAGCACTCGCCTGCGAAATACCATGCCCGAGGACGAATTGGTAGAAATTATCAGAGAGAACATGCGCTGGGACCTCCAGAACAGCCTGCTACATTTTCCCATCAACACCATACAGGGATTGCGCCTCCATGCGCGTAGACAAGAACACTTGGATGAGCGACGAGGTACCTTCCGTCCACAACCTCGCATAACGGGACCAAATCCCCGAAATCATCACACCGCGGAGTTGATGGCAGCGGACCACCTGCTTGCTGATCCAGTACCAGTACCGAGGAGCGGAGCACCACCGGAGCTTGAGGACCCAGCATTGATTAATCGACCCTCCCTTGAAGCAATTACTAGCCCGACGGTCTGTTGGAACTGCCGACAACCGGGACATCGGTTCTATGCATGTCCAGCGGAGGCAACGCTTTTCTGCTACCGATGCGGAAAGGCCGACACATACGCACCTGACTGTGCAAATTGCAAAGGGCGAAAAAACTTGCCACCGAGTGCCGCGACCACCCGTCGGCACTCCTAGACCCCGGACGAACCAATCCAGACCCCATCACCAGCTATGACCCAGCTCCCAACATGACTCCAACTCTGCTGACTCGCACCGCTAAACACAGTTCTCCCGAAGTTCCACAACCGACGCCGTCCTTCGCCGAGGCCAATGCGCAGGGAAATGACAGCGAGACGAAGGCTCCTTGGCATGTAAAACCTTTTCATGTCAGGTTGCGGAATTATTTGGCTACTCGACAGCGCATCTTCCATGAGGAATTGGCCACAACTGTCCCACCGCGAAGCAAGCGAGCCACGCGTCGGATGCGGAGCTTCTGGAGAAAAGTCAGGCAGTCGAGGAAAGTGTTGAAGGACATATACTTAGACGAATTATTGAGGGATGATGTTCGGCCATATGCGTCAGTACACCTCCTGCAAAAACGAGTATCAGGCTTAGTCGATACGGGAGCCAGTGTGAATTGCATCTCTGCCGAGTTTGCAGGGGAGGTACTGGCAAAGCACGCGGACCAAATCCGTCATTTCACCTCCTGGTTAAGCACGGCGGACGGAACTCGTCACTCTGTAGTGGGAAAAATTATGACGGATGTCACCTTTAAAGGGGTAACTAAACCTATGGAATTTTTCATCATACCTCAGTTAACCCAGAATCTTTATTTAGGAGTGGATTTCGTTCGAAAATTTAACTTGGCCCCGGCACTATTTTCCAGTTCGACCCTGGAGTCCGTCACCACCGTTCCTGACCAATCTCAACCCACTAACTTACTACGGCATACACTGGATGTAACTCAGCAACTGCGTCTCGACTCGGCTATATCGGCTTTTCCATCGCACGAGAAGGAAGGTCTCGGGCGGACTGCCCTGGTGTTCCACACTATAGATGTGGGGGATGCTAAACCCATAAAACAGAGACATTTCGCCATATCTCCGGCGAAGGAAAAATCGTTATATGCCGAAGTGGATCGAATGCTAGCATTAGGCGTAATCGAAGAATCACAGAGCGCGTGGGCTTCCCCAGTCACCTTAGTGGTCAAGCCGAACAAGGTCCGGTTATGCTTAGATGCCAGACGCTTGAACGCCGTCACAGTCAAGGACGCATATCCTCTACCGTTGATCGAAGGCATTTTGAGTCGATTGCCTAAAGCCCATTTCATCACGAGCTTAGACCTCAAGGACGCCTTCTGGCAAATTCCTTTAGACCCCGGTTCAAAGGAGAAAACAGCCTTCACAGTCCCAGGCCGGCCCTTATATCAATTCGTGACCATGCCATTCGGATTGTGTAATGCCCCCCAAACAATGACGCGCCTTATGGACAAGGTGATACCACCTCATTTGCGGCACCAAGTTTTCGTTTACTTGGACGATCTGTTGCTTATAACCGAGACCTTTGACGAACACATCGACCTGCTTCAGGAGGTGGCTCTACACATCCGGAGGGCAAGATTAACCATCAACATAAGGAAGAGCCAGTTCGTGATGACGGAGGTGAAGTATTTAGGTCACATCATTGGGCATGGGCATATCAAGACCGATCCGGAAAAGACTCAAGCGATTGACGTTTTTCCACTACCCAAGACCACCAAACAGTTACGCCGATTCTTAGGGTTATGCGGATGGTACCAGCGTTTTGTACGTGACTATGCCACCATTACCACTCCTTTGACCGACATGCTGCGTAAGGGACGTAAATTCGTCTGGGAAGAGCCCAGCTTGCGAGCCTTTGAAGAGCTAAAGAAGAGTCTGACTACGGCCCCCGTACTGCACAGCCCGGACTTTGACAAACCGTTCTCAATCCATTGTGACGCGAGCCAACATGGGGTGGGAGCAGTCTTAGTCCAGGTTGCACAAGACGGCGAGGAGAGACCTATAGCCTTCATGTCTCACAAGTTGAACCCAGCCCAGCGAAATTACACGGTCTCCGAGCAAGAATGTCTAGCCGCGGTGTTGGCAGTGAAACGCTTCCGAGCCTATGTGGAGGGACACACCTTTGAAATCGTTACGGATCACGCTTCTCTGAAATGGCTAATGAGCCAGACTGATCTCAACGGCAGATTGGCCAGGTGGGCACTGAAACTACAGGCATTTGACTTCACAATTCGCCACCGAAAAGGAAGCCAGCATGTAGTCCCCGACACCCTATCCAGAATGTTCGCCCCTGAAGGAGCCGAGTTGGTCCAAGAGGACGACAGCGCCCAATTGATCGATCTGGACCATCCTGCCTTCAAGTCAGCCAGCTACACCCAACTGATTCACACTATCCAGAATCAACTGTCCCAGCTTCCTGAACTGCGGTTGACGGATGGATTCATTTACAAACGGATGGGACACGCATCCGGAGACCCCATACAAGAAGAAGAACAGTGGAAGTTGTGGGTGCCCGAAGAATTAACCACTGATCTTATCAGACGGGCTCATGACCACCCATCAAGTGCGCACGGCGGATACGGTCGTACACTTAGGCGGTTGAAAACCTGTTTCTTTTGGCCTAAGATGGCACAACAGATAAAAGCGTACGTAGCCTCTTGTGAGCTATGCAAGTGCACTAAAGCGCCCAACACCATTCTTCGGCCACCCATGGGTAAGGTTGAGGTCCCTGAACGCGTGTTCCAGCGCTTGTACATTGATCTTATCGGTCCTTACCTTCGATCTGCTTCTGGTCACACGGGAGCTGTCGTGGTCCTGGACCAGCTCTCCAAATTCCCTATCATAGAGCCACTACGTAACATGCACACTGGACCAATAACCAGCTTTTTGGAGAACCGAGTCTTTCACATGTTTGGAGTTCCGGAGAAACTTGTCTCCGACAATGGGGTCCAGTTCACCTCCAGCAAGTTCCGAGACCTAATGTCCAAATACGGCATCATCCACCAACGAACTGCCGTCTATTCACCACAAGCCAACGCATCCGAACGACTGAATCGTACGCTCATAGCGGCCATTCGCGCCTATGTCCACCCGAATCAGAGGGACTGGGATCGCAAATTGTCCGCCATCACTAGTGCACTGCGCTCGTCGTACCACGCCACGACCGGCATTTCGCCGTATTTTGCAGTGTTCGGCCAGTATATGATCTGTCATGGGAGCGCTTACCGGCTATTGCGGCAGCTGAAATCGCTAGAGGACCCAATCGTGGTTCTAGAACCGCACGAAAAGCTCCAACTTCTGCGAGATCAACTGCGGGAGAAGATTGAAGAAAGTAGACGGATGGGAGAGGAGCGGTACAACTTGCGATCTCATCCTTCTGGCTTTAAGGCCGGCGACGAAATATATCGTCGAAACTTCCGACAGAGCGATGCCACCCGCCATTACAATGCCAAACTAGACAAGAAATTCGTGAAGTGTCGAGTCATGCAAGTCATAAGCCCCACCCGATACCTCATCGCGGACATGACTGGTAAGACCCTGGGAATTTACCACGCAAAAGACCTTAGACGATGAAGTGCAACTAATTCCCACGAGAAACCTTGGCTTATCCCAAATCTCTGCCTAGACGAAGGCCTCCGAATAACACCTGACTCCCTACTTTATAGTCACTGTCGAGTCCTCACGAACAGGGTTGTAGCCTATCCTTCGAAACGGATCTTCGACCCGCCACGTCCCTAACCAAGACCTGTTACCAAGGAGACGGGATCGTAATTACTTCGATTTTGGGGGGGGGAATGTGTAATGTGACGCCTGCGCCCAGGAATCGAAGTGATTCCGATCCCGAACCCTTGTAACCTGCCAGATGGATATGTCCTCGAAGTGCCAGCGGACTTCATCTGTTGTGCGGATATCGTTGTGCAGAAAATATTTTTTTTTCTGTCCAAATATTTAGATCCGTGGATATAAATATTCGGAATATAGAATTAATCCAACCCCGGCACATTTCGAGACATAGCCATCTGGAAATGCCCCTCCACCGTGGCCATCGAGAAAACTATGCCACTGGCGACATCTGAAGAAGCACATTTCCGCCATATGAAGTGCCATTCCACGCACATATGTTTTGTCCGAGGTGACAACCGGAAATTTCGACAGCACATGGAGGCGCTAAACGTCATCATAAAGTTCTTCGTGATAATATCGAAGGTATTACAAAACCAGCTATACGTCGTTTGGCGCGACGTGGTGGAGTGAAACGTATTCCCTGTTAATCTATGAAGAAACGCGTGGTGTGCTTAAGGTGTTTTTGGGAAAACGTTATTCGTGAGGCAGTGACATTCACCGGAGCAGAAACATTAGGAAAGAGGTTAGTTTAGTTAATAACTAATTAGAAAAGTTTAGCAATATTTTGTCTGGTCTGCAGCGGAAGGCAGGGCGTTTATCTCATCCAATCAATCCCATCAATCCAAGGTATCGACCGATAAATGAGGGTGTTGCTGAACTGGACGCCTCGCAACATCCCAACAGATGCCTGGTCGAGGAAGGTGACATATTTATGGATAAACATACAGACGGATATTTGGGGGTTAGCAAGTGAGTTTTATGTTGAAATATCGGCAGTGCCCACGTCATTCATTTGACGGAATAAGTTCCGGGCAACCGGAATCGCTGCCATAGTGGAGTTTAGGCGCAGAGTTTCGGATATAACGAAACCTTGTTAATTAAGTATCTGATGCAACATTGCTCACTATGAAAATTTCTCACCTAAATGCATCTCATCAACTCTGAAGGCGAGTAAAGTAGGCAAATTAGTTAGATCGCCGAAAATATGTTTACCCGCGGTTTGTGTTGTATGCAATGCCGAGGTTGAGAGCAGGTGACAAATATTGGGGGTCATAATATGATCAACTCAATTAGTACATGATTGATTTAGAAACATCTCAATAACGAGGAATTAATTGAGTTTATTTGAGAAGAGAATTATTGATTAGTGTTCCCGATGTTTTTGATATCTAAAATTATTTGCAAGAATTTAATTTCTATCGAAATATTCAATGCCTAGTTCAATTTAATAATATAGGTTAGTTTATTATATATTATTTTTAAATGTTAGGTTTTTTTTTGTGTTTTTATATTTCAATAGCAATTAATCCAAACAACATTATTTTGAAGAGCATGTGAAATTATTTGACCTGCGAGGAAATGACATTTAGAATACTTGATTATTTTGAAATATCAAATTATGTTCAGTTCCAAATTTTAAGGACTAATCAATTCACCATCATTACTTTCAAGTAGAAAAATTAAAAGGCCTTTTAAATTTTTCTAAATTAAATCGACACTATTAATTCTGTAATGCGGAAGTCTACAGAAGATTCATCCTCGCTCAATATGAAAATTGTTTTACAGATCTAGCTTCGTGAAGACATTTTGCATATGTCAAAAAACATACATCTCAGTGAATTTTTGAAAAAAAAATTGAATTTTATATTTGAAACCATATTTTGCATGCTCAGGAGTGTTAAAAAAGAAAATGAAATAGCAACCAAATCCCCCAGAATCAATTTCGTGGTAATTTTAGAGGTGGTAATAATTGGTAATCAAATGTAATTAAAAACAAAGTGAAATTGAAACAAACGAAGGCCGAGTTTTGAAAGAACATAATTATAGAATGTTTTTAAATTGCATTGAAACGAGTAGAAAATTACTACCAAAAAAATGCGATATTTGTGTACAAATGAACTAGTGTGTGGATGCGAGAGTGCACGGTTGAATTTTTAGATAAATACGAGTATAAGTAATGTAAAATCTTTGGGCATAAAATTAATATTTTGTTTGTACAAAGAAAGTTATTATTGAACATAATCGAAGCTTCTATAATTGAATTCGGATGAGATCTCACGAAAAACAAAGTATAATTAACTGTGTGTTTGGTTTAGGAGTGTGAAATGATAATTGAGTTGTTTTCACTATATTCAGAAATGAAGAAAAAAAAATGTTTTTAAAAGACGTAACTATGTTCAGAAGTAATTGCTTAGTAATATGTAGTCTTTAAACTGATGCGAGTGTTGATATTGTGTGTAAATAGTATTTGAAATTTTCGTTCCTTCAATGAAGTTTAATCTAAGATTTTAATACATTCATTCATTCTTTATTGATGAACGTTAGTGGAGAGAAAATACTTACGAGCATTGTAAAAAGTTATGAATCCTTAGGGATAAGATGTTATTTCTTCATTTATCCAAGAGCGTGAAAATCCCTCAAATGTTAGAAAGGAAATCACTTGAAACTAATATGCGAATAGTTTTATTGTATTGGAATTACATAGTAAGTCAAGTAATGCAGGGCATTTAGGGATTTTAATTTTAAAATTGACATTCATCTATAAGACTTTGAGTAATCGGAATAAAATTCATACTATTCAAGAGCAAAACCTCTTGTTCACCTTAAAGTTTAAAGTAGCTTCTAATTTCAGATCAAAAAAAAAGCAATGTTTACAAGCAAATATCAATATTTCTCTTTTCCTTATATCGGCTCTTAAATTAAAAGTCTGTTTTTGTTTTGCTTGAACCAAAGCATTCTTCAAACTATTCGTGGTTCATCTAGGAAATCATCTTTTTCACTTGATTTTAAGGTTTAGGGTGCGTGTGAATGGATTTTATTTCCAAAATGTTCATATGAACTTGCGCTCTTTTAAGACTTATAAACAATACACAGCTAGAGTGATAGTTCTAATAACCTGCTTGTTTGCACCAGGAGATATAGGATAGTTCCCCCCAAAATTTCATATAGCATAAAACATATTACTGCATTAGAATTTAGTTCAGTAGAATGCATAAATTGCTGTAATACCCACTAATCAAACATGAACGTATATGACTGGTTATTAAAAATAACAGGGTTCTAGATAGCTTGCTATTTCATTTTTCTTTTGAGGTTTCATTGTTTTCCTTTTAGAAAAAGTTTAATATATATATTCAGTAATACTGCATTCATCATTGTGACGCGATTATTTGCATATTGTATAAAAATGTGCGTTATTCTCTTTTTGTGTGTTGCATTCTAGGGTAAACAGATATATTAAGGATTTCTCTGTATAATTATAACCAACGCAAATTTAAATTGAAAATAAGATGAATTGCTAAAGTAACCCACGACTTTCCTTTTTAGTGACTCTTCTTTTTCAGTGGGAACTGAGAGTGTAGGGTAAGTATGCCGTCGCAAGGGTAGGGTTTCTGCAAATCCGCTGAAGTCGGTTTCGCGTCGCGCGCGGTACGCGGTACCTTTGTTTGTTTCGCCATTTCTTTAGAGTAGTTTTCTTCGGTTTAAGTTCGAGTAGTATATTTTTCGGTACCGCGTCGGTGAATCGGTAACGCGCCTATGGGATTTTGTAGCGTTTTTGATTTGAGATCTGTGGATAGATCACATCCAGAACTAACGTAATGTAGGTTTCTCGTTCTGGATGAGTAATTGTTGACGCGTTTAGAAAACGGGCAATTTCAGGTGACTGAAATATTGTAATTGAGCGTAATCCATTCGGAGACCCGCGACCGAAATCCTCTCCGAACTAGCTGGCCGACAAGCAGTCACCGCGTGAATGGATTACGGTGCACGGATTGGTTGACCTGTTGGTACCATCCGTTGGCACTACTCAGACTTAACGTCTAGAACCGATGAGAGGTCGGTTACGCGTTCGAGTTGAAGGTAGGAAAATCATTACAGCATAATGCTAAGAACTCCGGAATTCTGCTTTCCGCTTTCGAGGATAAAATTACTTCCACATCCAGAGAGGCGCTTGAAATCAATACTGTCGCTAAGCTCGTTGCATTTGCCTGCAAAAATAAAAATATATCTTAGATCCAAATGAGATTTATAAAAGTAAACAGTTTACCGATTGTTGTCCATTAATTATTCTTTCATCTCCATATATTGGTATCATTTAGCAGACTCCTGGAAAAAAAAAATTTTGATTTCATCAATAAAATTATTCAAGCAATATGCTAGCAAAAGTTGCCCCCAAAATGCAGGCGCTACTACGCGAAAACTAATCGAATAAAATGGTCGCCAACGAAATGTAAACATAATCATGCATGAATTGGAAGCAGTGATTTTGAGTGAAAAACACTTCTAAATATTGTATTGTGCTTTCTACATTGTATGTTGTTACTTACTTATGAAATGATACTCCTGTGGGCTGACGGTTCGTTCTATTATTGCTTATTTTCACAATGCACATGATTTTAGAAACTTTGTTCGTATTTTCCTTCTTTTCCGTCGAAATATATAGTTTTCTCACTTGCAATCTTACCGAAAGATTGTCTCTTATTGTCTTGTTCATGAACAGCGCACAAATCACAAATTTTCACTGATTTTAACTAAAAATCCCACCGCGAACGAGTTTGTTTACGCGTTTTCACAGCCGAATTTGACAGCGAATGCAAAAAATCATATGATAATATGAAGACTTCTCCTTATCGACAGCGAGAATTGATGACAAGAAAATTCAGTGTTCCATTAGCATCGGGCCGTTCCTGTTAGTTACCTGTTCCATTTTGTTTCCCATTATGACAGTCGGCAAAATGCCGCCACGACTTCTGTTTATTTGAATCTTAATTTCTGCGGAGCGACTTAAAATGACAGAAAAATCGGTAATTCTCATAAAGTACACATTACGGAACAGTGTTCAATGGGTATCTTTATAGAAAAAATGGTTCAGATCGGCGTTTCTAAATGATTCTTCAGGAGAATCACCTATTCCGAAGAAAGCCCGAGAATGTTCTACTATAGATCTTACTCAAGACGACTTCGAGGAGAAACTTCCTGCAGTTTGGAATACTAGTAAACAGAGCATCGAGTGTAAAAAATCACAAGTATCTAATACTGGAACATGCAATTGGATTGAACTATTTGAACCGCGAATTATCGCCGACTTAGCTATTCATCCGAAGAAAATTGCCGAAGTCCAAGATTGGATGCGGCACTACGAAACAACGAAAAAGAAATATCCTGGTCAGATGCTACTCATCACCGGGCCAGCCGGTGCTGGAAAAACTGCAACGGTGAAAGTCCTGGCAAAGGAAATGAATTACGATTTGATTGAGTGGATAACCCCAGTTGATGTTGACTTGATGACAGGTGTACAAATTAATGGTAGTGATACGTTCCGTGAATCTCAGGCTGAAGTGTTCAAGCAGTTCTTATTGAAAACATCTCGATATAAGTCATTGTTTGATGTACCAAACCGCAGATTAATACTTGTGGAAGATTTTCCCAACGTCTTTATTCGGGACGCTGATGGATTTACGGAACTTCTACAGTAAGTGAATATTTAAACGATTGAAATGACTTAGTGTCATCAATGTTAAACTCATTTATGATTCTAATAATAATAATAATCGCCCACTAGTCTGCCTTGGCGTTAAGATTTGTTAGGGAATCTCATGTCATGACGATATTCGAGATGATATGGTCAGCATCACGCTCAATTTATGATTCTAATCAGTTTCAAAAAGATTATTGCCTGTTGTGTTAAGTTATTAGCGCATTGTTTATCCACAACCTACTTTTTTTATATATCTCCATTCCCTACCACTCTCTCCATCACTCTTTCCTCGTCGCACAACGCTCGTGCGATCTGCATTCACATCTCGTTACTTCCTCAAGTGTGGCACCCAGGCAATGTTCAATACATCGGTGTAAGGGGACACACAAAATAATGTGAATTAATCCTTTTACGAATATTCAAGTTCATAATCAGCTCTCAGAGGTAAAAAGAAATTCAATATAATGCGGCGTAATAAAAAACTCTGAATAACTAGCTCTTCAAGTATCTCGCCGATAGGGTCAAAAATGCCTAAGATACTAAGCTTGAAAACAGATCTTCAAGTCTTTTCTTAAATACCAAAAGAAGGTTTGCTTTCTTAACCATTTCTGGTAGATTGTTGTATATACGCATAGCATCGTTCTTCAGACGATTCGTTCTGGCAAAAGGCATTACGAATTGATCTGCATTCGTCGCATTATATGGGTTGATCTGTGATACCTTAATTAATATTGTTTGGTCCGATCCATTAGCTTTTAAATTTTTGTAGATAAACGTAGCTTGCTCCATTATAATGATTTGACTGAAGGTCAATGATTTTGCTAATTGGTAAACGAAACTAGTTTGAGTAAGCATTGGCAGATTCAGAATGTTTTTATACGCTTTAGTCAGCAGCCTGGATATACGATTAAGATGGTGCTTTGCAGATTGACTCCAAACAAGTACTCCATAATACAATTTCGTCAGAACAAATGCATTTAAAACAAGTTTCTTGATGTGCATTGGAAAATCCTCATATCTTCTTAAAAAGCCTATTATTGAGGCTAATTGACTCCTTAAGCTATTTATGTGTGGCAACCAGGTCATACGATGATCTATGAAAAGACCAAGATATTTCACTTCTAGCACTGTTTGCAATTTCTCGCCGTTAATATTTAGGTCGACATCTATGTCTCCATGTTTCTTTTGCTTAAAAATAATATATTTTATCCGTGCAGTGTTCAATACTAGTTTGCTTTCGATTAACGACTGATCCTCGTTGATAGTGTTCTCAATGGCAGTTTTGTCTCGTTCTGAATAAAGTAGAACTGTGTCGTCAGCATACAATGTATGATATCCCGTCAGTCCACATGTAAATAAGTACTCATTTAAAAATTTAAGTTAGAAACACATTGCTTTCTAGTTTCGTCATAGTATCTTGCAGTGTATGTAATTCGCTTTTGGAACTTATTCAATGGTATGGTGTTATGATTTAAAATTTCTCGCCCGTACGCGTCCAGATTTCTCGGAGGGAATCTAAACCGACTTCTCTTCGATTATACACGTGAAGTTTTGGAATACGCCAACGGACTGTACCCATCAGGTCAACATGTCCGGACACCCTAAGTCTACTCAGAAGTGGCTGCTGGCAGGCTCGCTAGTTCAGAGAGGAATTTCGGTCGCAGGTCTTCCGCGAGTAGACTAAGTCTGAAAATACAAGTTATCAGCCACCGATTCAAATGCCCGATTTAAACGCGTCAAAACTACTTCCAACCAAACGCCTCTACTCTTCTTTAATTGTTTCCATTTCTTACGAACCGTGCAGCAAATAAAAAAAAAAATAATAACAGCTCGAAACATCCTCAACCCAAAGCCAAGCGTTCCCGATTATTCACCGCCGCAGTGCCAAAAATAAACTACTCGAATCCAAAACCGAATCAATCACTTTAACTAAAAACGCAAAGCCAAACTACGGCACCGTGTACCGAACCACAACACGGAATCGACCATTCGTGAATTATTAAAACCCTACTCCCCTCGGCGGCAAACATGGCTTCGGCTTTCCTTCCTCCTGAAAAAGAACGATTATCTACTGAAAAGGAAAAATTCGGGTTATGTTTAGCGTTTCATTTCGATTTTAATTTCTGTAAATATTAAACATGTGACAATAATTTTATTTGAGCTTTTCAGTTGCTGTAGATTCAATCTCTTTGTTTTTTACTTATATTCCAAATGTTTCGTCTTTATCATTTATTTACGTTTTTCTTTATGTTATGTATTTTAAATTTCATTTTCTTCACTACGTAAACGCATTTTAAACTACTTAACAATATGGTGCTGATTTTTTTATCTAAGAAGATAAAATTTTTTTATGGCCAACCTTATGAATATTTTAGTTAAAAACTATTTCATGTAGGCTTTGTTCCCGTGCCAGCCTGATAGATATTTAAATGTACATTAAATATTTATTAGACATGATATAGATTCATGCTGTTTGCATTCTTTTGTTTTTCTTCGGTGGGTATACTTTTTTCAGTTTCTTATTTAGGACAGGAAAAATTTTGTATACGTTATATTTTAAAAATTAAGTATTTTAGATTAATACAAGCGTTGTTATTCTACTAATTCTCGATGTATAACTATAAATTATATTACGACTTAGTATCACGATATTTTTGTTACGTTTAATCTATCCACATGTTGTACTTGGCATCATGCTGATTAAGTTTAAAAAAAAATTTGATGTTTTATATTTAATTTTGGGGAAGTTTGTACAATTATTTAATTAAAAAAATTGTAACGTGATCTAGCATAGTGAGTAGATATTTCAATCTTCGTCAAAAGATTCGAAATTTAAAACTTGAAGAATGTAGAGTATGCGTTGACAACGAATTCAATATTCAAATGATCTATTCAGAACTATCTAATTGGCAGGAGAAGGCATGAAATTTGTATATTTCATACACCGTTTTTTTTTGTCTTTGAAAGTCCTAACACACTCTATTTAAAGAATAGAATCAAGTTGGCATCATATAGCTCAATAGCTCTTAAGCAGCTGGCGCGCTTCGAAAATAAATACTCTCTGAATAATTTGTGTGAATAATTTTTCTTTCCCTATTTATGTTTTAATTGAAATTACTCAGCACATTAGTAGAACACTACACACGTCTCCATTTTGTGAGTTACCTTCATTTCAATCACCGTTAAGTTCATATAAATATTTTTTTATTATTACTAAGCTATTTTACAAAAAACTAGAAAACAATACAAAAACGAGGGGAAAACAACGTTATGATGAAAATACTAACGAAAAAGTACACATTTCTTATTGCAAAATACTACAATCTGTTGTTGTAGGTTGTGATATTTTTAGATCCTTTTGTTAAATCTTTTTAAATTGACAGAATTCTGCTTTCAACTCTAAATAACTTCAGTAATGTTGTAAATTTTAAATTTTCTATTATTTTTCATTTGTTTCAGATATTTAATTAGTTTTAGTGCACTTAATACTGTTGTTTCTATACTGTGAGATACATTTTAATTTTTATTACAATTTCTAGACACAAAACTACGAAATACTGATTTTAGTTGTGGTAGAAAAAGATGATATTCTGAATTGAATAAACGGCTAATTGCGGGGATCTTTTTTATTTGTAGTTTTCATGTGGTGGCAACTCTGCTAAACAATAATTCCTCCGTTTCTTGTTGTTTAACAGGGGCTCTTGCCGGGTAGAGTGGCCTTACGCTCGCGTGCCCTTTTATGATATAGGGTTATGTGATTTCATTGCATAACGCTATAGCATAAATCGATTACGTTTGTATTTCTCATTTGAGGGAAAGAGGCATACAAAGTACTTTAGTATGAGTTTTTCACTCAAATGGGAAGTACATGGCCACGTCTACGTTTGGATCTTTATCCGGTTGGGAGGGTGCGAGGAGGCACCACCTCCATCTGGATGCCTCACTCCTATTTGTGGGCCATAAGAATCGTCAGTAATGACGAAGTCCTCCAAGTCCGTCTGTCTTCCTCAGGTCCAGTTTGTCCTTTGAGTCAGCAATTTCCTTTGACCCTTAGTTGGTTACCTCCTTTTCGATTTGGTTGACATTAATTTGACCCCGGAATTCGTGGATGCGCAATTCTTTTGTAGTGGGTCCTTGTGCTGGGGAAAAGAACCCGCCCCACGACACCGCAACGCCAGTCTGCCAGCGCATTCACGCGTCCCTAGACAATTCGAATCTCAGCGGATACCAACATCCTCTTCCGCTGAGGCAGCGGAACATCGCTGCAGTCTGTATTAATCGAGCAGTCACACAAGCAAACTGCTTGAAAATCTTCCCATCCCCTACTCAAAATTTTGTGGCAGATTTAAAAAAAAAATGTAATTATATCCATTCGTAATCGTAATTTGTAAAATAATTTTCTTTATTATTATTATTAAATGTAATTTTATATCAATTTTCCTTTATATTAAAATTAAATGTTTCCCTCTAATTATATTCGTTATGAGATTTACTATTTCAAATCCTTTTCGTTTTTCTTTACATCGGTCAAATTTAGTTTTTAAAAAAAATTTCAAATCTGCCACATAAAATTTAAAATGTAGGAACGCTGATCTATTACACTTCAACGGTGTACTAGATCGGCGAATGGAATGGAATTGAGTGGATGGATTGACGTCGAAGTCAATTTGACGTATCCGGGGTGGTCCAATTGCGAGTGGTTGTGTTAAAACCCTAGTAAGTGATGCTATCTGCCGCTCGTTTCACAAAGTAAACGTGCAAAACAATTGAACTTATGGCAATCGATTTCCGAACTCAACCCACATTTAGTTTCTTGGGCTGCTGCACTCGCACCAAAAACACCTCAACCTCCCTCCCGACACGAATCCTTGATAAAATTCGTCATTCGAAAGGCGAAATCAAATTCCGTTGATACGTCGTGCATAAATCAATTGTTTGTTATGTAATTTGCAAGCAGCAAAATGGAATAGTTGCAGCCGCACGAAGATCTTTGCAAAGATAAGATCGAAGTCAGTGGTGGAGTGTTGTATCGATTAGTCTCGAATCGATTTTTCGAAGTTTGGGGCGCGTTTTCCGAGAAGAAAAAGTAACGGGGTGCACTGATCGAAATAGCGGTGGCTAGTTAACATCTGAATGAAATCGGAAGAACCGTTTGCTACCGATATAGTGGGTATAACATCAAAGGACAATCCCGTTGAAGTTAGCCGAGACCCAGAAACGTCAATATAAGCACCAGCGAGTGCGGCAGCGTTATCGACAGGCACAGGTGTTACCTATGCAACAGCTATCTCTGCTACTGGCGAACTCTCGTCCACGTGATTACCCTGTCGAATATATCATCAGCGCCAATCCCACATCAAAGTCTTGAACAGCATTGGCGATTATTGGAAGGTATTTAAACAGAGAAATACAAATTCTCAAAATTCTACTTTAAATGAATGTACAAATGTACTTTTCGGTTTTCCGAACATTTATGAGGAACGCTTTACTGAACTCTGGCAAAACCAGCATCGCCGTGGGTTGTAACGCCTCCCCTAGCAAACAACTCGGCCTTTTCATTCAAGGTGACTTTTTCGTCACGCATAAGTTATTGTTCAATGTAATATTTCGAGGCGAGTTTATTGACCCCTGTCGGATTTGCTTATCGATAAAACTGATTTGAGCAATTGCGCGGTTGTTCCTCACTTTGATATTACGAACTATAGGTGCTCGAGACTCTAGGATTACGGCGAGTGCGAATCGAGTTAAAATTTACCTACTTTTGTTGCTAAATTTTTGGTTTAGGTGATAATTGTTCATGCATACTTGCCCTATTTAACGTCGTATTCGGTCGAAGGAAATTTCCCAATGCGCTGGCGGAATGAAACCTGTATGCGATGAATGTGTAAGGATCCGCATTGCAATCATCAAAATCATAGAGCGAACTCCTGTTGATGATTTACGAAAAAGAAAAATGAAAATAAAATATTCATCTTAGATACGATATAAAAGATTGAAAAAAGAATTTATTTGCAACTACCAACAACCAAAATTATAGACGTATATGCATAATAGAAAAAAAAAAAACTGAAAACACATTATATAAACGATTATATATGTGTTCAAATGTGTTGATCTAGTTTTTTTAAATAATTTTCTCAATTGCCATATATTTTCTTACTGAAACGAACGGGGAAACATTTAAAAAATATGATTTGAACACGTGATAGTAAATAAAATTAACAAAATGCTAGCGATATGAAAAATTACTGACTTGACAACTACAGTAACAACTTTAGGAAAATATATCGATAATTTGTGATATAACAACTACACGATAAACAAATGTGAAATTTACGAAATTACGTGCCTCGATTTTATACACACGACTTATATGTATGTAAAGAAAAAAATTGAAACGACAAATCCTTCATCTTTTCATTTCGCTATTTAAATTAAAAAAAAAAAAGATTATCGAAGCGAATAATTTATAAAATCAATGTAAAGACACGAAATTAAACTTTTGATTTTTTTTTAAACGATACAAAAAGGTTTGAAAAGCAAATAAAAACCAACTGATATGATAACCTTCTGTGATTTGCAAAGAAAAAAAAATATTTTCCGTTCAATTTGCGGATAAGTTCTTTTACAAATATCACAAATATCACGATGCAACAAACAATCGAAAAATTCCTTATGGAACTATAAAAACACAATAATAAGCGCAGAAAGTATTATGTGTAGATCATTTGCAAATTAGATGTCAAAGTTTAGATGAGAAAAAAAATGAATTTATTAGACATGTCCTTATCGCAATTTGATTTAGACTTCACGTTTTAATCGACTACTTATAATGCTTTTTAAGATATATTTTCTGTATTTTGTTCTATCGTGGTTGATTATAGCACTCGTTTTAATTTTACGTTTTTCAATAAGATATATAGTTAAAATCATACCTTTATATATTTTTTTATACTGTACAACTATCTCTATGAATCGCGCAGAAAATAATTAGAATGAATAATGGAACGAATTAAAAATAAAGTTCATTTAATGCGTAAATTACATATAAATATTTCCTTGTCCGTGAAAACTGCAATGCATACAATGAATTGTTAACCATTAAAAACTCGGTCTTTCCATTACGTTTTACCTGACCGGGTATAGGATCCGCAACGATGGCAGGCGCCTCCGCCCATATGGGCTAGGTATCGGGTACGCTCCTCATTTTTTGTTATTTAACAGGGGCTCTTGCCGGGTAGAGTGACCTTCCGCTCGCGTGCCCTTTTATGTTATAGAGTTATGTGATTCGATCACATAATTCTATGACATAAATTGGTCACGTCTATATTTCTCATTTGATGAGGAAGTTCATGCAAATTAGGTTTGTATGAGTTTTCCACTCAAATGGGAAATATATGGCCACGTCTACGTTTGGATCTTTATCCAGTTGGGAGGGTGCGAGGGGACACCACCTCCATCTGGATGCCCCACTCTTATTTGTAGGCCATAAGGATCACCGGTAACGACGAAGTCTCCACCGGTCCGTCCGTTTTTGCTCGTCACAATTTGTTTTTCGAACAAAATTAGCAACCCTTAGTTGGTTACTTCGGCCTCGACACCAGTCGATCGGACAAGTTGCGAGATGGATCGAAAGATTGCAGTCGTACGACTACAAAATTGTTCTTCGCAAGGGCGGAGTGCATGGAAATGCTGACGCCCTATCTCGTCGTCCATGTAAAGCTAACTGCAAGCATTGCTGACGGACCGTTGATCTGCGATTGATAATGGCCGAATTCGATGAAGGTTGTTCATTGGAGGAGATTCGAAATGTCCAGCTAGCCGATGAAGACATC
This sequence comes from Odontomyia ornata, assembly GCA_963969285.1. Taxonomy (NCBI): domain Eukaryota; kingdom Metazoa; phylum Arthropoda; class Insecta; order Diptera; family Stratiomyidae; genus Odontomyia; species Odontomyia ornata. The sequence goes on from OZ017739.1 coordinate 265,312,150, forward strand.
GGTCCATTGCTTGTATGGAAGGAATCAACCGGAAGACCTGAGTGGAAGCACGTTTCGATGCATGGCGCCACCCTGAAAAGTTATTGGGCACAATGGAACTCCCTTCAGGTAGCGGGTGGCGTACTCAAGCGGAAATGGGAAACGGTGGATGGCAGCTCCTATAGGATGCAAACTATACTTCCAAGAAGCCGAATCCACGATGTGGTTAAGGAAATGTACGAAGGATCCTCGGGTGGCCACCTTGGTGTTCGCGACCAGAAAATTATGTCAGAACGCAAGCTCTCTCATCTGTATCTGGAGGTTGACCACTCCATGGACAAGTGCAGTCTATCCCGTAGCCGTCCGTAGTGAGATTATATATATGTATATATATATATATATATATATATATATATATATATATATATATATATATATATATATATATTTATATATATATATATATATATATATATATATATATATATATATATATATATATATATATATATATATATATATATATATATATTGTCGCGTGTTATTGTTCGCGGCCAATAATTTTAATGTTCCGGGAAAGTGAAAACGCAATGTCTTTTAATTTAAGTTAAAAGAGTTTATTTAATTACAAACGTGCACAATGATCAATTTAACACTTTCACTAATTTTAATTTTCACTATGAAAAATCTAACACTTGTCCATAAATTTCTTATCGCAATTGTCTTCTAAATCACTTCACTATTACGAAAATCATTTTTCTACTACTCGAATAATATCGCTTCCCACATACTATCGCAGTTCTTATCGCGGTCGAATGAATGATCCCCCCATTCATTCAGCTCGCCTTTATATAGGGTCTCTACCTATTCACCCATTTCTCGTACATTGGCGAATGTTCTACCGAGAGGTACCTGGTAGATTCGAGCAAATTAATGAATGGAGTGATGTCACTTGCAGATGTTGACCATGCTTGTTGGGTTCTCGTGGGTTCGAGTAAATTCATTTGTTGACGTTCTTAATGATTGTGAAAACAATTGCGACAGTAGCTCGCAGAATTATCTGTACATGTAATTATTTGTACATGCAACGCTGCCCCCACCTCAGTTCTTTTCGCCCCGAAAAGATGTGTCGCTATTTGTAGTCAATTCTCCCTGGGTGTAATATGGGGCAAGACAGTCCAGATGCACGATTTTCATTTGAGCTCTCGGCTTACGATGTTCCTGTATTCGGTATACGACGTCGTTGATTCGCTTTGTTACTCGTTATGGTCCCTCCCAATTATGTTGCAACTTTGGAGACCTACCCTTTCGCCGTTGCGGGTTATAAAGCCACACCAAGTCATCTTGCTGAAAGCCAGTAGAATTAGCCTTTAGATCATACCTGGTCTTCATGCGGTCAGTAGCCGATTCGAGGTGTTTTCGCACTGTCCGATGTATCTCGTTCAACCGTTGTCTTAGATCACTTGCGTACTCCGAGATGGTTTGGGGTTTCTCGTGGGGTGTTCCTAACTCTATACCAGCTGGCAGACGAATAGTCTTTCCAAAAATGAGTTTGGCTGGGGCTTGGCCCGTCGATGCATGTTCGGCAGCTCTGTACGCCATTAAAAATAGTGGGATATGTCGGTCCCAGTCCCTTTGGTTCTCGTCAACCATTTTGGCCAGGTGTTTATTGAGCGTGCCGTTGAAACGTTCGACCATTCCATCGGATTGGGGATGCAGCGGTGTTGTCCTCGTTTTCCGTATTCCGAGCAGCTCGCACATTTCGCCAAAAACTAGTGACTCAAAGTTTCGGCCTTGATCCGAATGTAGTTCGCCAGGTACGCCGTACCTACTGACCCAATTTAACACTAGCTGTTCAGCTACAGTAGTTGCTTCCTGGTTGGGAATGGGGTAGACCTCGGGCCACTTGCTGAAATAATCGGCTACAACCAGCGTGTATCGATTTCCCCATTCAGATTCAGGAAAGGGACCTGTGATGTCAACAGCAATCCTTTCAAACGGTAGCCCCACGTTATAGGTTTGCATTTGTCCTCTCAGTCGTCGCTTTGGGCCTTTGACGGAAGCGCAAATGCTGCATCTGCGACACCAGTCCTCGACGTCTTCTCGAGCGTGGAGCCAGTAGAACCTTTCCCGCAATTTCGCTAAGGTCTTGTGAACACCAAGGTGGCCTCCCGAGGATCCTTCGTGCATTTCCTTAACCACATCGTGGATTCGGCTTTTGGGTAGTATAGTTTGCATCCTATAGGAGCTGCCATCCACCGTTTCCCATTTCCGCTTGAGTATGCCACCCTCTACCTGAAGGGAGTTCCATTGTGCCCAATAGCTTTTCAGGGTTGCGCCATGCGTTGAAACGTCTTTCCACTCAGGTCGCCCAGTCGTCTCCTTCCATACGAGCAATGGTCCGATGTCTTCATCGGCTAGCTGGGCATTTCGAATCTCCTCCGATGACCAACCTTCATCGAATTCGGCCGTTATCAGTCGCAGATCAACGGTCCGTCAGCAATGCTTGCAGTTAGCTTTACATGGACGACGAGATAGGGCGTCAGCATTTCCATGCACTCCGCCCTTGCGAAGAACAATTTTGTAGTCGTACGACTGCAATCTTTCGATCCATCTCGCAACTTGTCCGATCGACTGGTGTCGAGGCCGAAGTAACCAACTAAGGGTTGCTAATTTTGTTCGAAAAACAAATTGTGCCGAGCAAAAACGGACGGACCGGTGGAGACTTCGTCGTTACCGGTGATCCTTATGGCCTACAAATAAGAGTGGGGCATCCAGATGGAGGTGGTGGTGGTCGGCTCCTCTTCCTCAATCCGCCGACAATGCTTGCAGTTAGCTGGACATGGATGACGAGATAGGGCGTCAGCATTTCCATGAACTCTGCCCTTTTGAAGTAGTTGGGGCCTCACTATGTCGGGCCGGATCGTCCATCGGGTTGAACTAGTGTCGTTTGTTATGGTGCAATGTTCTTCATCAACTTGACCAGGTTCTCCACGATGTTACCTTGGCACGGTGATGGGGGTGCTGGGGATGTCGATCCTCCTAACCAACGTACGCCCCACGAAGTTGGCCCTTGCAGTTTGATGGTCCTCCATTCTAGGCTCCTGACACGGTCTGGATCTCCACCATCCTGGACAATAGCTCCATTTTCTTCGCTTCTTGCAGTCTCTTTGCAGGTGTCCTTTTTCTCCGCAATCCCAGCATCTAGGCGCACCATTACCCTGCGGCTCTCGCTCATTTTCCACGCGCTTACACCTGCACTCATCTGCCACTACTTCACGGACCCGGGCAGTGGTACGAGTCGCATTTTTCGCTGCCTCATAGTTCAGACTATAAACCAATGCGTCCTTAACCGTTTGCTTTTGAGCTAATCGCACGGCTTGTTGCAATTCCTGGTCCTTTAACGCACTGATGAATGCTTCTGTTGCTGCGTCATCTCGATGTTCTGGGTCGTAAGCTGGATAAGCCAAAAGTGCCAGGCGCTCAATGTCTTGGGCTAGCTGCTGTAAGGTTTCGCCAGACTTCTGCATCCGATGTCGTAGCTGTGCCCGGTAAATCTGCTTCAGATGATCGTCTGCATAACGCATGTCCAGCGCATTCATTATAGCAGCCGGGTTTGAATGCAACTCAACGGGGATAGTCTGCAAAAGCTCGGCAGCTGGGCCTCTTAGAGCAAGAATCAATGCGGTTGCTCGTTCCTGCTCATTCCAGTGATTTATCCTAGTGGCGGCTTCAAACTGGATTTTGTAAATAGTCCAGACCGTTTGCCCATCGAATATTGGTGCTTGCACATTTCTAGATGAGCTTTGCGCTGCGGTTATAATTGGGGCTGGTGAGGTGGTTACTACTGCCTTTGCTACTTCCAATTCCTTTTTCATGTTTTCCATCTCATTGTTGATTCTCTCCTCGACCTGGCTGACCTTTTCCTCGACCTGGTAAACCTTTTCCTCGACCTGGTCAACCTTTTCCTCGACGCCTTGAATTTGTTTGTTGAGACTACCGAGCTCCGCTTTTATTTCGGTTGACTGTTTCTCCAGCTTCTGTGTGATGTCTGCCTTGATGTCTGCTTTGATTTCGATTGCTTGTTGGTCTAGCTTCGCTGATTGTTCATTTAGCTTCGTTGTTTGTTCATTTAACTTCGCTGATTGCTCATCTAGCTTCGTGGTTAAATTGGACGACTGTTCATTGAGCTTCGCAGTTAAATTCGATGACTGTTCATTAAGCTTCGCAGTTAAATTGGATGACTGTTGTCGCTGCTCTTGCTGCATCAGCATTAACATTTGTATCAGCGCATTTTCTGGTTCCTTTGTTTTTTTTTGTTTCTGCTTCACCACCTTCGGCGCCTTTTTCTGCATCTGAGGGCTCACCCGAATCCAGAGACGCGCCTTCCGATTCAATTGCGTCACGCAAGCGTGCAATCAGTGTGGCCTTTGTACCTTGCGTAGCCAGGTTTCGCTGTTCCAACTCTTCCTTAAGCTCCGACATGGTCAATTCATTAATTTTTAAGTTTAAGCTTCGTGGCATTTTTAATGTTTCTTTAAATTTTCCTATTGTGCACTATAAAAATGTTCAAATATTCACTTTCAAAATTTTTCTATCCCACTTCTGACACCACTATCGCGTGTTGTTGTTCGCGGCCAATAATTTTAATGTTCCGCGAAAGTGAAAACGCAATGTCTTTTAATTTAAGTTAAAAGAGTTTATTTAATTACAAACGTGCACAATGATCAATTTAACACTTTCACTAATTTTAATTTTCACTATGAAAAATCTAACACTTGTCCATAAATTTCTTATCGCAATTGTCTTCTAAATCACTTCACTATTACGAAAATCACTTTTCTACTACTCGAATAATATCGCTTCCCACATACTATCGCAGTTCTTATCGCGGTCGAATGAATGATCCCCCATTCATTCAGCTCGCCTTTATATAGGGTCTCTACCTATTCACCCATTTCTCGTACATTGGCGAATGTTCTACCGAGAGGTACCTGGTAGATTCGAGCAAATTAATGAATGGAGTCACGTCACTTGCAGATGTTGACCATGCTTGTTGGGTTCTCGTGGGTTCGAGTAAATTCATTTGTTGACGTTCTTAATGATTGTGAAAACAATTGCGACAGTAGCTCGCAGAATTATCTGTACATGTAATTATTTGTACATGCAACAATATATATCTATATAAATATACAATACATACAACAACACTGAGTATTGCTGCTTGGCAATGAATATTTTATTGTTACCTATTTACGGCTTTTATAATTATAAATTTTTGCTTACAATACAATGTGCAGTAGTCAATGTCCCAAACATTTGTGCTTATCGTGTAATTACAATTTATATGAAACACAATTTATATGAAACATGCTATTCTTGCAAGAAGGGTAATAAACTTTACAGCACAATTTTAATTCGAAAATGTTGATACAAGAATATTGATTTTGAAACAAAAATATGCAATTGATGCGAATTTAGGTACTACTAAACTTTCAATGAAACTTGAAACTTGAAATGAACTTGCAAATGTGTTACGTATGCAGAGTGAAATTGAATATTTGGTTGTCTCAAGAATTAATTGAATTTATGAGAAAATTATGTAAAATCGTTTATGTGTGCTAACAGCATGTGCCGGCACTGATGTACTAAAATCTTTCGAAAGCATTTTATGGGCCAGACATGATGGTGATTTTGTAGCCCATCGATTCTATCAACGAAAAAGTATGGTGACTCACATTATATACAAAGAGAGCCAAGCCGATTCAACAAGCACCAAGACGACTTCCTTTAGCGAAACAAAGTAAGCAAATTGATTTCGGATATGGAAAAACAAGGTGACATTGAACCTTCTGTCAGTCCATGAGTCTCACCACTCGTTTTGGTAAAGAAAGAGGATGGAACCACACGCTTTTGTGTCGATTATATGAAGTCATCTTGGCTAACGCAAAATGGATTTAAACACTCGGCTTTAAGAGTGGGTACAGGCAGGTAGAAATCGAAAATCGATTTTTGGTACATTTTGCCTTCCCCTGGACCCCCTAATTCATAAAATGATTTTTTTATTTTCATTCGATACCCCACTCGACTACCTTTGATTAAAAAATGTTTAAGGGCTGATTCGTTATTAGGGGGGACCCCCCTTAAAAAAATTTTAATTTTTTGGTAAGACAACTTTTGAGAGGCCATCACTTTTGACCTTTTCACAAAGTTTGAGCATTCTTGCTTCTATAGTTTCTGAGGAAACTAGCTGTGACGCACGGACAGACGGACAGGCGGACGGACACACGGAGAGACAGGTCGCGAAACTAGTAGGTCTTTGTAAAAAACTTTTTTACAAAGATTATTAATCCATTACTTTGACGCCTTTTTTTTTCTTTGCGTTACTTTTGCTTGATTTTATTTTACTGTATCTCAAGTTTATTTAAATGTTTTTGCTTTTCTTCTTATTTGAAACTAACAAGCATATCCCTTAACTAGTTTAACACTTATCATTTTTTTATTTTAGTTGTACATAACCATATACGAGTATATTGTCTTTATTAGCAAATATAATACATTTGGATATAGGCCCCTAACTGCGGCTTAAAGTTCTAACACAAAAATGCAATAAATTTCAATTCAAGTAAATACGAAATTTAAAAGGAAGTAATCAAAAAAAAAATTAAATTGAAAAATTTGGGATAATTAGTTATTAACTCAAGGGTGATGTGTTTGATAAAAGTTTTTGTATTGAACAAGATTTTTTTACTCATCCCACTTTTTGTTGTTGCTCTGCAACTGTCTGGAGGAATCACTAAAATCTTCGGTAGTTAAATTTTATTATCGCTTCAAATCAATCTGTAGAACGTCTGACTATGAGGCACGCCATGAAGCTTGAGGAGTCAAATATAAAATCAACGAATAAATTGCCATCACTAGCCTGTGCACACCACCAGGCAAACATTAAATCACTCAAAATCATGCTAATTGCTCGATTTGAACAACAAATTTTTTCTCATTGTTTTACTTCGTCTCTCCTTTCCTTAGTTATGCATTTACAAAAAAAATGTATGTATTAATGTTATTCGCTAATTATTTCGCAGAAAATGAAGAAATTTATAGAGTTTTGAAAGTTACTTCAATATTTGAATTAAATCACTGCACTCAATCTAATTGCATTTATCCTTAGCACTCAGTATGATTATCCTATTAATTTCACCCACATTTAAGTATTCAATAAAAGCTCATGTGATCAGAAACCCCTTAAACCTGCAAATTTAGTTTTTATCGATTTATTAAATTTTCTCTATGATTTCGCTTCACAAAAAAAAACAATTCTTTTTTCTTGCATTCCAATTCGCTATCCCGCCAAGGCTATCGTTCCAACAAGGAACTCTTGCTACAACCCAACTGACTTCTAACACTTTAATTAAAATAAAAACGCTAAAATTATTCCGCGACACAGCGGAGATTAACTGGCTGTCTCAAATACTCCACTTGGTTGGCACACATCACTGATGCTTGCGCGTTGCGCGGGCTCTCGATGTTTGATTCGGCCAATAATAATGAAATTGACAGCAAGATCGTCCACACATTATACAGGGTGCAAAGAAAAAGTGCTTTCGTACTACACTTTCGTTCTTTAAAAGACTGAAAGGAACTACTGTGTGACAAGCAAAGAACTGCTGGCCATAATAAAAGCCACCAAGTAGTTCCACAACTATCTACGTCGACAAATATTTGCCATTTGAACGAACCATGCGTCACCGAGGTGGCGACTTAACTTCATAAACTCCGAAGGACAAGTTGCTCTGTGGATCGAACGACTACACTCATACTACTATTAAATAGTCCATCAAAAAGGTGAAGTCCATGAAAATGCTGACGCTTTGTCCCGCTGTCCCAGTTCAGATAATTGCGAACATTACCGGCGAGTTGAAAAGTGGAAATCAAGTGTGGAAGTGCGGGTTATAACGACTGAGTTTGACGAAGGATGGTCATTGGAGGGGATTCGAGATGCTCAGTCAGCTGATGAGGATATCGGGCTATTGCTGATGTAGAAGGAGACAACTGGGCATCCAGAGTGGAAGGACGTATCGGCATACGAAGCTATCTTCAAAAACTTTTGGGCTCAGTGGAGCTCCTAGCAAGTGGCGTGCTGAAGCGAAAATGGGAAACAGCGAATGGTAACTTCTATAGGATGCAAGTTATTCTTTCTATTAAAAGCCGAGTCCAGGCCGTAATTAATGAAATGCACGAAGGGTCATCGGGAGGCAACCTTAGCGTATACAAAACCCTTGCAAAATTACGCGAATGATTTTATTGGCATCACGCTCGAGAATATATAGAAGACTGGTGTAGATGCACTATCTGCGTTTTCGTGATGGCTGAGAAGGTAAATGCAATCTTATAACGTAGGCGTAACATTTGAAAGTCAAAGGCCCAAAGCGGTGGCTGAGAAGGAAAATGCAATCTTATAATGGAGGCGTGACATTTGAAAGAATTGCCGTTTCACTGAATACGAATAGGGGAATCGCTATACACAGTTTATACCCAATTACTTTAGTAAATGACTCAAGGTTTACCCCCTTGCCAAACGGGAAGTAAACAAGTAAAATGAAACTTCCTCAATGAGTAAAAGAATTCCCAAATGATGGGACATTAAATGCCAAGAATGCTAATAAATGTAAATACATCTACAGCTCTGCTACTAAATCCTAATTACACCTCCTTTGTGGGGATGTAAGAGGGTAAAGGCGAGTCTTCCGCGCCCGATAACGGAACCAAAGTAATAACCATGCCGCCGGAATGGAGGCTGAGCGACGGGCTAACTTCCCGTCCCTGGAAAACCATACAATGTTTCGAAACCTGTAGAAGGGCCTCGGCATGGATTGGACTCACGGCAACGACATCGCAAACGGAAAAAAGATGATGGCATTGAATCCTGGAATGTCAGATCACTCAATTACCCTGACGCTATTAAGGAGTCAATATTAATTAAAAATACTGGCAATCCAGGAAACGAACTGGATTGAAAATGATATTCAAGACATGAGATCGCACACAATATTCAAAAGTGGGAAGCCTACTTGAAAACGGATTTCGGAGTGGCCTTTATTGTGGACAGGGAGTTCAAATTGCACGTTACTGATTTTAAGGCAGTTAGTGAACTGTTGTGTGCGATCCGTATAAAAGCGAAATTCTTCGAAATCTGGCTGATTAATGTTAACGCCCCGACCGAAAAAAAGAACGAAGGAATCAAATAAACGTTCTATAATCACGTGGAAAGAATAGTCGAGTTATTGAGCTGAATGAGCTATCTCATCGGGAAACAACTGGAGGATAAAGCCTCCACGATGAAACAAATGACAACGGCCAGCGCCTGATTGACTTTGCATGTAGCAAAAATCTGGTCATACGTTCGACTTGCTTCCCAAACCGACGCATTCATAAAATGACCTGGGTATCACCGGATGGCAGTACACAAAACCAGATCGACCATATTCTGATCCACCAACGTTGGGCCTCGAGCATACTTGACGTCCGTACATACCGAGGAGCAAATTGTAACTCAGATCATTACTTGATCAAATTAACCTTCTTCTTCTTCTTCTTAGCACTACAGCCCCTTTAAAATTAACCTATCGATGTCATATTTTTGTTTCTTTGTTTTAGCACTACAGCCACTTTCGGGCCTTCGCTTAGAGATAGTTCGAGTATTTCATTATCTATCGATGTCGTATGTCAAAGGCGAATTCGGCATCGACCAGCCCGCTACAAAAATTTGGCATCGAAAGCCGTCTGTGGTGTTTCACGGAGGCCCTCGATATCAAGCTGGCTCCCATCTTATCAGACGCATCGCTGAAAACAAGCAACGAGCTCTGGATGGAAATGAAAGTGGCTTTTAAGACCGTGGCAGAACACACAATCGAAAAGCAAGCCCGGTGCAAGAGAAATAATTGGTTCGAGGATGAGTGGCAGTATGCGTTAGACAAAAAGAATCAGGCGTACAAAGAATATGTAGGTAGAAAAACCAAAACGAAGAGGGAACACTATGAAAATCTCAAAAGAGTAACG